>LPNX010945334.1:10414-24641 GCA_001517045.1 Pseudotsuga menziesii
CCTGAAACTCCACGTTGAATGGAAACAGGCTTTGTTTTACCGGTGCCTCCGAAGATGAGCATTGCCAACTTTACCGCTCATGTGTTACCGAGTCGAACGATATCCTGTTGAGAGTCGACCGTGTCACAGCCCCACTTAGAACGAGCGTTCTTGACTCGCTAAGAGGGTGTGCGGCACCGTCTAGCAACCTCTCAAGGGCTTGGCCAACTTGATGTTAACTAATGGACTACGCCTACTCATTATGCGGAAACATGTTATATCATTAACTTAGTCATTCATACACATATGCAATAACTGTAACAACACAAGAAAGTATGGAAGTGTTGCGGGTTGCCCAATGCAGAGCCCGACTTCAATATTTTCACAAGTAAAACAGAGATGCCAAAACCGAAAACTCTCTGGGTGTGCGCCCAACCTGGCTAAAACACACACTTATACAAAACTGGAAAAACCCAAGTCAACCTCCACTGAGCGACTAACTTGGCTGCCGAAACGACTGCTGCAAACCCTCACTGTATGCTGCTGCCGCACCGCAGAAAACCCAGAAAACGTGCCACTGTCTAAACTTAGCCTCTGCCGCAGTCCAACTGTGCACTGTGCCAAAAACGGCTGCCTACGGTACCCCTGCGCGGATTCCACAGAAACGAAGGTGTGCTTTAGCCAAGCGCACTGTTCACATGAACTTTCTCCTCCCTCCTTGGCTGATTTTGAAATGACTTGCACTTCGTTTATTTATAGCCTTCTAGGTGTCTTGCCCATGTCAACTTGCCATCTTGCTTACCGCACAAGTCACCCCTTGCCGGATCACCAAGTCAACTTGAAAACACACTTAGCCACTTAACCGTTTCGTTGGTGTCACCCCACCAAGCTAACTTTGACTTAGGCGTTCACGGGTCCGCTTGCCGAAGCCTCTAGAGTGCCGCACGCACACTTTGCTGGTGAGCCGCGCGCCCCTTTACTTTGACCGAGCGCCCATCTCTTTGACCGCCGTCCGTCGCTAACCGTGCAGTCGCACGCGCGCGCCCGTCGCCCAACTGCCGTCGTCCGCACGCCCGTGGCTTTACTTACCAAAACGCTCTTTTACTGGAGCGCCCAACTATCCGCACGTCCATCCGCACAACCAACCGCACGTCTGTCTGTCCGCACACTAAGGCTGCGCGCCCACACCTAGGGTCGCGCGCCCGTTTACCGAACGTCTTCACAAGCTTGCATGCCCAACCGCACGCCCAAGGGTCGCGCACCTCAAAGGTGTCGCGCGCCCATCATCACTGTCATCTTTTCCAAGCGGCGCCCGTGCCAAGTCACGTGGGCGCTGACCTTGGGGCGCGCCACATTCCCGACCTCCGTGCCGGTGGTGAATGTGGGCGCTTGCTATCTTTTCCAAGTGAGAGCGCAACTCCATGCCAAACCGTCATGACCACGACACCTTTCCCAGGTGTGCCACCTTCCAGGTGCGCTGAAAAACGTGGCTGTGACAGCCTCCCCCACTTAAAATTGTTGCCGTCCCGGCAACGTCAACCGCCACTACCATTCTGCAGCAACCTGTAAAAACCATCATACTGTGAAGTTCTACCTGTACACTAGTTTCCGTTCCCTTCGTCTTCACATGAACCGGGTGATCAGTCCGCTCCATTGTTTCCGTTGGTCACTTCCTCTAGTCCTCTCTGGAAAAATCTGTCACAAGTGAATGAAGACACCACCTCCATCCACACTTGGATAAATCTGTCATAAGTGAATGAAGACACCACCTCCATCCACACTTGGCTAAATCTGTCATAAGTGAATGAAGACACCATCTCCATCCACACTTGGCTGCGTTTCGGGTTTACTCTTTCTGCAACACCCGCGGTCTGTCTACCTTCGCCAAGGGTAGCAACAGTTTTGCTTTCTGCACTTAGGTAGAAGAACCGAGGAGATGGCGCACCTCGCCATCTTCCTCTGCACGCTCCTGTGCCTCCTCCTTTTGGCTCAAGTACAACAGAAGTGGAATGTTGCCGCCAACAACTCCGCCTCCTTCATCAAACAATCTCTGTGCTTCCGGGTCATCTTGCCACACACTTGCTGTAACTGCGTTACAGCCAAACGCACTAGCTGAAACTGTCCCCTCTCCGCACAGTTTTTCTTCCGCAACCTTGCAGAACTTGACAAGTTTTTACAGACCTGTCATGGCCTTTTCCACGACCCTTTCCATCACGTCAAGTCGCTGTTCCACCTGAACAACAGACTCTCTGCTAGCGAATCGTTCCTCCATAGAAACGACTTCTTCCTTGCTGGTGCTTTCCTTGCCTTTCGCCTCATCAACCTGTTCACGACCTGCGGCTATGGTAGTCTGCGGAGTGGCTAGCACCGCAGTCACCTTCCGTCCTCCCCCTGCCTTCTTCGTGGTCCGCACATGGATGGGCTTCTCTCTCGCAAGAAATGCAAAACTGTTAAGGTGGGGAAGCAACGCTGCCTTCTCCTTTTTCATAAAGTCTTGGCCAATCACCACTTCAAAGTCATCGAGGGGCACAATGGTGAAGTCACTCACCCCTGCCCATTCTCCAATCCTTAGAGAAACTTTCTGAGTCACACCTGCAACTTTCTCAACGCTTGAATTGACTGCCTTGAACATGTTTTCTTTCTGTTCGGCTTGCAAACCCAGCCGCTTCGCAACCTCTTCGTTAACGAAGTTATGAGTGGCACCACTATCAACTAGTGCCGAAATCTGGTGACCATTCAACTCAATGGGCACAAAACTCAACTCATCGTAATCAGGTTCTGTTGAAACCGGTGCCTCCAAGACAGCGCTAAACACCTGCATCACACCAACGGATGGTCCACCCTGTTCAACCGCAGCCACCTTCTGCGGCCGCAAAGGACAGTCTCTTGCAAAATGATCCTTTGCGCAGATGTAACAGGATACTGACTTTTTCTCCTTCTTTCCATCAAACTGTTTGGGCTTGTCATCCTCACGTTTCCCTTGAAACTTAGGCTTCCCCGGCTGCTCCCTCTTGAACTTGCCGTGCTGCTGTTTCTTGCTGCCATCTTCATTGCCTCTAGCTTCGTCACGCCTATCTGTTCGGAAGTCATGCAACTTTTCTGCAGCAGAAATTGCCTAAGCAAGGGTCTTAACTCCTTGTTGTCGCAGGTCCGCTTGCGCCCAACCTTGAAGACCCTTCATAAAATGATAAAGGCGATCCTCCTCGCTCATATCCTTTATCTCCAACATCACGCTGGTATAGGCTTTAATATAAGCCTGAATCTTCGTTGTATGACGAATCTGCATCAGCTCATTCCGCGCAACCCAACTCTGGTTACCGGGACCAAACTGTGCCTTGAGAGCTGCCTTCATTTGCTCCCAAGTCTCAATCTTTTCTGTGATCTTTCCTGAAGCTACATCTTCCGCACGGTTCCTCCACCAAAGCTTTGCTGTATCGGTGAGAAACATAGCTGCCGCATTGACCTTCGCCTCATCTGAACATCCGTTCATCTGATCAAGGTACTGTTCGACATCCCAGCAGAAATTTCCAAGTAACTTCGAATCACGTGTGCCATCAAACGGTTGCGGTTCCTTCATCCTGATTTTCATGGTCGTGCCTCCATTGCCACCACTGTTAGCCAACGCACGTTTCAGCACCGCAATCGTGTCATCTTGGTCTTTGATGCGAAGCTGAAGTTGTTCCACAACTTCCTCAAGCTTCTTAACTCTGTCCACTGTATCTTGCTGCACCGCAGCGTGCAAAACATCCGTTGCCTCTTTGCACTCTTCAACAGCTTCATTGAATGCCTTCCACATCCTATCCATTTCGTCCCGCATAGCTGCAGCCTGTTCTCCATGAGCATAGAGCGCTTCACTGAATTGCCCCATGTTCGCTTCAATCGCTGCTAGCCTCCGTTTACCTTTGGTCTTAGGCTCCCGTTCTTCATGAACGGACTCCTCTCCATCCAAAGGTGCTTCCGCTTCTGAGCCAGAAGCTGGATCTACGTTACGTCTAACCATCTTTCCCTCTACTTGGTCCAAGTAAAGAGTCACGAACCCCGGCTCCTCTGAGTTCCGCTGTTGTACCGTCCGCTTCCGTCTACCAATCTTTTCCTTCCGCTGCTTTGGACAGTTTGCAAGGCTGCCAAAGACACCTTCCAGTCAAGTCTCGGTTCCGTCTAACTTCTCTTGCACAGCCTTCATCTTTTCAACGAACTTGGTCACAAAGCCACCGTTGCCAAAACCGGCTCCGGCACTTCTGCTAACCAATCTGAGCGCCTGCCTCTGCAGAGCGTTCAGTCTGCGGAGCGCCCGTCTGCCTGCGGAGCGCCCGTCTGTCTGCGGAGCGCTACTGCAGAGCGTCCTGTTCTGTCTGCGGAACGCTCGCCCTGCGGCACGTTCTGTCTGCGGAACGTCTGCCCTGCGGCACACTCTGTCTGCGGAGCGCACACCCTGCGGTGCGCCCTATCTGCAGTTCGCGCGGTCTTCGGTGCGCCCACCCTACGGTGTGCACTGTCTCTGCGGTTCGCGCAGTCTGCGGTGCGCCCGCCCTGCGGTTCGCACTGTCTACGGCGCGCACGCCCTGCGGTGCGCACGTCCTGCGGTGCGCACTGTCTGCGGAGCGCTTGCCTCCTCGCGGAGCACCAAACTGCGGAGCGTCTGAACTGCGGACGCCCGTCCGAGCCTGCGGAGCAATCCCAAAAATTTCCTCGCTGCAACCACCTGTCGCACGAACTCCGTCAACCTGCGGCTCTCGAGCAAAACCTCCCCAAAGTCTTAGCTCTGATACCACCTGTCACAGCACCACTTAGAACGAGCGCTCTTGACTCGCTAAGAGGGTGTGCGGCACCGTCTAGCAACCTCTCAAGGGCTTGGCCAACTTGATGTTAACTAACGGACTACGCCTACTCATTATGCGGAAACATGTTATATCATTAACTTAGTCATTCATACACATATGCAATAACTGTAACAACACAAGAAAGTATGGAAGTGTTGCGGGTTGCCCAATGCAGAGCCCGACTTCAATATTTTCACAAGTAAAACAGAGATGCCAAAACCGGCCACTCTCTGGGTGTGCGCCCAACCTGGCTAAAACACACACTTATACAAAACTGGAAAAACCCAAGTCAACCTCCACTGAGCGACTAACTTGGCTGCCGAAACGACTGCTGCAAACCCTCACTGTATGCTGCTGCCGCACCGCAGAAAACCCAGAAAACGTGCCACTGTCTGAACTTAGCCTCTGCCACAGTCCAACTGTGCGCTGTGCCAAAAACGGCTGCCTGCGGTACCCCTGCGCGGATGCCACAGAAACGAAGGTGCGCTTTATCCAAGCGCACTGTTCACATGAACTTTCTCCTCCCTCCTTGGCTGATTTTGAAATGACTTGCACTTCATTTATTTATAGCCTTCTAGGTGTCTTGCCCATGTCAACTTGCCATCTTGCTTACCGCACAAGTCACCCCTTGCCGGATCACCAAGTCAACTTGAAAACACACTTGGCCACTTAACCGTTTCGTTGGTGTCACCCCACCAAGCTAAATTTGACTTAGGCATTCACGGGTCCGCTTGCCGAAGCCTCTAGAGTGCCGCGCGCACACTTTGCTGGTGAGCCGCACGCCCCTTTACTTTGACCGAGCGCCCATCTCTTTGACCGCCGTCCGTCGCTAACCGTGCCGTCGCGCGCGCGCGCCCGTCGCCCAACTGTCGTCGTCCGCACGCCCGTGGCTTTACTTACCAAAACGCTCTTTTTCCGGAGTGCCCAACTGTCCCCACGTCCATCTGCACAACCAACCGCACGTCTGTCCATCCGCACACTAAGGCTGCGCGCCCACACCTAGGGTCGCGCGCCCGTTTACCGAACGTCTTCACAAGCTTGCATGCCCAACCGCACGCCCAAGGGTCGCGCACCTCAAAGGTGTCACGCGCCCATCATCACTGTCATCTTTGCCAAGGGGCGCCCGTGCCAAGTCACGTGGGCGCTGACCTTGGGGCGCGCCACATTCCCGACCTCCGTGCCGGTGGTGAATGTGGGCGCTTGCTATCTTTTCCAAGTGAGAGCGCAACTCCATGCCAAACCGTCATGACCACGACACCTTTCCCAGGTGTGCCACCTTCCAGGTGCGCTGAAAAACGTGGCTGTGACAGACCGCCCTACGAATGACCCGAGGCCAATTTTCAAGCAGACCCGACAAGCAACGCATCCATCGCACCACCCTTCGCACGAAATGACACTTCCACCATGAGAGAAGTGCACGATAGGAAACAACGTAGTAATTTACCCAGCAGCTTCGAACTGACGACTGTAAGGGGCAGTATATCCGAGAGAAGACCGAAGATGGAAGCCCCCGTGCGAAGCCACCGCAAAACCCAAAACTCCACATTGAATGGAACCTACAGGATTTGTTTTCCCGGTGCCTTCGAAGATGAGCATTGCCAACATTACCGCTCATGTGTTACCAAGTCGAACGATAGCCCGTTGCGAGTCGACCGCCCTACGAATGACCCGAGGCCAATTTTCAAGCAGACCCGACAAGCAACGCATCCATCGCACCACCCTTCGCACGAAACTACACTTCCAGCGCGAGAGAAGTGCACGATAGGCAACAACATAGTAATTTAACCAACAGCTTCGAACCGACGACCGAAAGGGGCAACACATCCGAGAGAAGACCGAATATGGAAGCCCTCGTGCGAAGCCACCGCAAACCCCAAAACTCCACGCTGAATGGAACTTACAGGCTTTGTTTTCCCGGTGCCTCCGAAGATGAGCATTGCCAACATTACCGCTCATGTGTTACTGAGCCGCACGATAGCCCGTTGAGAGTCGACCGTGTCACGGCCCCGTCAGTTGCGGTGGTGCGGTTCCTCGCCACTTGGGTGAAAAGCACGTTTGACTAAACGGAGGTGGGCACTTGACCAAGAAAACGGCTAAGTGTGGGACTTCGCAGTTGAAAAGTGCACATTCGGCAACTAGGTGGGTTGTTGGGTGGAGGCGTCGGTCAAACGGCGCCCACGTTTGAAAAGTGCACTAAAATGGCTAAGTGCGCTAAGTGGACACGGGGTGACACGGAGAAACGGCAAAAGGCTATAAATACGGCAAAGGCGTTTGTCCAAACGGCATGCAAGAGTTGCTAAGGAAGCGCTCCCTTAGGGGAGGCGCTCTGCGGCCAAAAAGAAGCGTCTCCGGCGGAGCGCGCGTTGGGAGCAGGAGCGCTCGCCAAAGCGTCCGTTCGAAGCGCCCGCAGAGCGCTCAACAGGAGCGCGCGTTTTAGCGCTCAACCGGAGCGCCCGCAGGAGCGCCCGTCAGGAGCGCTCAGGAGCGCCTGCAGGAGCGCCCGTCGGGAGCGCTCAGGAGCGCCCGTCTGAAGCGTCCGCAGGAGCGCTCGTCTGAAGCGCCCGCAGGAGCGCCCGTCGGGAGCGCTCAGGAGCGCCCGTCTGAAGCGTCCGCAGGAGCGCTCGTCTGAAGCGCCCGCAGGAGCGCCCAGGAGCGCCCGTCTGGAGCGCCTAGGAGCGCTCAAGCAGGAGCGTCCAGTGGGAGCGCTCAGACAGGAGCGCCCTTCTGGAGCGCTAAGGAGCGTCCAGGAGCGTCCGGGAGCGCTCAATCTTCAGCGCCTGTTTTAGCGCCCGGCAAGGTGCATCCGGCAAGTTTTCAGCGCTAGACAAGAGCGCTCGGTTAGCGCCCGGCAAACGAAGAGCGCCTGTTAGCGTCTGGCAAGAGAGCGTCCGGTGGTTTTTAGCGCTAACGGAGGCGTTCAGAAAGAAAGTGCGTTCGGTGGTTTGGCGCTTGGCATGGAGGAGCGCTCAGCATTAGCGCTCAGCTTCAGCGCCCCCGTTCGTCGCTAACGGTGGTTTTCAGGAGGCACGTTTTCAGAGTGCTTTCTCATTTGGCGGTTTATGGCAAACGGACTTGGAAGCTGGAGAAGACAGTTGAGCAAGGGGTTTGTGCAGACGTCAAGGATTCTGAGGGCGGTTGTGGTGAACTGTTCTCAGCAGCACAGGTGGTGCGTTTTCGGCAGGAGCTGACAGAAGGCACTTGAGGTGCATTTTCAGAAGCATTGACGGAAGGCCCAGTTGAGATGACAGAGTGCCCATGAAGGGTGCGTTTCGGTCAGGGACCAACAGTGCACTCAGCTAGGTGCGTTTCGGGAAGTGCTGATGGAGAGCTCTGCAAGCTGCGTTTTTGCAGGTGTTGACGAGACGTGCAGCAAGAGGTGTTGCAGCATGTTTTGACGGGCGATCAGATTTGCGTCCGGGGGTGTGTTCGGGGAACCACTCCAAATCAGTGTGCCAAGATGGCACGTTGCAGTTGTGCATCCGGTGAGGGGTGTTCAGCACAGACTTATGACAGAGTCTTCTGGGTGGTTGGAAATCAGCCTAAGTCAGATTGGTGTTAGCCGCATCGAGGATACTTGAGAAGACCCGCAGAGTGGTGGCAGCCTTAGCGGAGTCATTTTGGGAGTGGCAGTGGCAGCAGAGACCTTGATGACAGGTGTGTTCCGCATCTCAGAGTCATTGGGCAGCGAGGAGGATGACTTCGGCAAGTCAAGTGGTTTAGCTTGGCATGGTGGCTCGGCAGAGGAGTTCTACAGAGTGTTGGACGACGAGGCGAGCTACAGCAGGTTGCATAGATGGACAGTATGCAGCTTGGTGATGAGGCTTGTGCAGGCATGACGGTGTGCAGCTTGATGTTTGATTCAGTTGTATCATGTGAGCGTTGCCGGTTTTGGCTAGCTCCCGGATGAGTTTCCGGTTTGTGGCATCCTCCGTTATGTAATGAGTCTTATCTTTATTATGATTATACTTGGGTATTAGGCCACGTCGAGTTCAGGACGGGTCGCCCACACACACATTTGTCTCTTTGTTGTACTTAGCTTTATTTGTACTGTAGGATGTGCATTGTTATGAAAGTAGCTAAGTAATGAGATGAATGTTTATGAGTAGTATGTTCCGCAGGTTTTTGGGTTAGGCGTAGTCCGCAGGCTAGGCGCTTGGGCGGGCAATCCCTCAAGCGGCCTTCCTGGCGGTGCCGCACGTCACAATCGGACCCAACGAAAAGGTGTCGCGTTTGTGGCCGTGACAGGTGGTATCAGAGCTGAGCTGTGGTAAGGTTCGCTCTTCACCACTGCTTGGAAAGCAGGTGGTATCAGAGCAGATTTGGGGCAGTGTTTGCTCTTCACCACTGCTTGGGAAGCAGGTGGTATCAGAGCTGCGTTGTAGCAGAGAGAGCTGAGCCGTAGCAGGGTTCGCTCTTCACCACTGCTTGGAAAGCAGGTGGTATCAGAGTTGCGTTGTAGCAGAGAGAGCTGAGCCGTAGCAGGGTTCGCTCTTCACACTTGCTTGGAAAGCAGGTGGTATCACAGGTATGACAGTTGGTGACAGTTGGAGTTGTGCTCTTCTCTTCATCACTGACAGGTTGTAGCAAGAGCAGCGATCATGGAGATGGGCTCTTCACCGTTGATTGATGGTACCGAGGCAGATTCTGGAGTAGAGTTTGGCTCTTCACCACGGCGTGAGAAGCAGGTGGTTTGGTGGTTGATCAGTGCAGAAGACTTGGATGGAGTCCTTGGTTTTCAGCAGTAGTAAGTTTGTCACTTGGGAAAGGTGGCTTTGCAGATTTGCAGTTGGACGAAGAGGAGGTGTCTCGACGTCCTTTTGGCTCTTCATCGTTTCTTGAGGACAGGTGGTCTTGAGATGATTTTGCGGTGGAGGTGCTTTCATTGCGGCGAGGTGATGGCACAGGGTGCTATACATGCTGCGTTTTTGCTGGCACATTGGTGGGTGTGCTATGCGTGCGATGACTTGGTTGCAGTCTATGAGCGGTCGTGTGGGGTGCGCTCAGTATTGCGCCCAGGCAGTGTGCTCAGAGGTGTCCCAGGCCTTGTACTCAGCAGGCACAAGGTGGTGCGCTCAGAAGTGCGGTCAACAGAGGACAGCCCAGGCAGTGCGCTCAGTGGTGCGTGCAGCAGTGTGCTTAGCAGGATGCTTAGCAATTGCGCCAAGTTGGTGCGTTCAGATATATGTTCAGCAGGGTGTGCGAGGAGGTGCACTCAGCAGGCTAAGTGTTTCTTGGCTAAGTTCAGCGGAGGTTGCAGAGAGGGCTGAAGAGTAGAGGTGTTGCAGACCGAGCTTGCAGTTCATCTCATGAGAGACAGATTGGTAGGGAGTCATGACCCGGCCAGCTCTTTTGTGGGGGTTAACATGGACAGGCTTGATGAGGTGGCAGCGCTGAAACGATTCACTTGATGTGACAGCTTGGACAGAGTTGCAGCAGGCAGTGGCGGTTGCGACAGCATCATGAACTATGTTCGTTCTTGATGGCATTGCCGAGGACGGAAATAGTTTAAGTGGGGGAGGATGTCACGGCCCCGTCAGTTGCGGTGGTGCGGTTCCTCGCCACTTGGGTGAAAAGCACGTTTGACTAAACGGAGGTGGGCACTTCACCAAGAAAACGGCTAAGTGTGGGACTTCGCGGTTGAAAAGTGCACATTCGGCAACTAGGTGGGTTGTTGGGTGGAGGCGTCGGTTAAACGGCTCCCACGTTTGAAAAGTGCACTAAAACGGCTAAGTGCGCTAAGTGGACACGGGGTGACACGGAGAAACGGCAAAAGGCTATAAATACGGCAAAGGCGTTTGTCCAAACGGCATGCAAGAGTTGCTAAGGAAGCGCTCCCTTAGGGGAGGCGCTCTGCGGCCAAAAAGAAGCGTCTCTGGTGGAGCGCGCGTTGGGAGCAGGAGCGCTCGCCAAAGCGTCCGTTCGGAGCGCCCGCAGAGCGCTCAACAGGAGCGCGCGTTTTAGCGCTCAACCGGAGCGCCCGCAGGAGCGCCCATCGGGAGCGCTCAGGAGCGCCTGCAGGAGCGCCCGTCGGGAGCGCCTGCAGGAGCGCCCGTCGGGAGCGCTCAGGAGCGCCTGTCTGAAGCGTCCACAGGAGCGCTCGTCTGAAGCACCCGCAGGAGCGCCCAGGAGCGCCCGTCTGGAGCGCCCGGTTGGAGCGCCCAGGAGCGCTCAAGCAGGAGCGTCCGGTGGGAGCGCTCAGACAGGAGCGCCCTTCTGGAGCGCTAAGGAGCGTCCAGGAGTGTCTGGGAGCGCTCAATCTTCAGCGCCTGTTTTAGCGCCCGGCAAGGTGCGTCCGGCAAGTTTTCAGCGCTAGACAAGAGCGCTCGGTTAGCGCCCGGCAAACGAAGAGCGCCCGTTAGCGTCCGGCAAGAGAGCGTCCGGTGGTTTTTAGCGCTAACGGAGGCGTTCGGCAAGAAAGTGCGTTCGGTGGTTTGGCGCTTGGCATGGAGGAGCGCTCAGCATTAGCGCTCAGCTTCAGCGCCCCCGTTCGTCGCTAACGGTGGTTTTCAGGAGGCACGTTTTCAGAGTGCTTTCTCATTTGGCGGTTTATGGCAAACGGACTTGGAAGCTGGAGAAGACAGTTGAGCAAGGGGTTTGTGCAGACGTCAAGGATTCTGAGGGCGGTTGTGGTGAACTGTTCTCAGCAACACAGGTGGTGCGTTTTCAGAAGCATTGACGGAAGGCCCAGTTGAGATGAGAGAGTGCCCATGAAGGGTGCGTTTCGGTCAGGGACTAACAGTGCACTCAGCTAGGTGTGTTTCGGGAAGTGCTGATGGAGAGCTCTGCAAGCTGCGTTTTTGCAGGTGTTGACGAGACGTGCAGCAAGAGGTGTTGCAGCATGTTTTGACGGGCGATCAGATTTGCGTCCGGGGGTGTGTTCGGGGAACCACTCCAAATCAGTGTGCCAAGATGGCATGTTGCAGTTGTGCATCCGGTGAGGGGTGTTCAGCACAGACTTATGACAGAGTCTTCTGGGTGGTTGGAAATCATCCTAAGTCAGATTGGTGCTAGCCGCATCGAGGATACTTGAGAAGACCCGCAGAGTGGTGGCAGCCTTAGCGGAGTCATTCTGGGAGTGGCAGTGGCAGCAGAGACCTTGATGACAGGTGTGTTCCGCATCTCAAAGTCATTGGGCAGCGAAGAGGCTGACTTCGGCAAGTCAAGTGGTTTAGCTTGGCATGGTGGCTCGGCAGAGGAGTTCTACAGAGTGTTGGACGACGAGGCGAGCTACAGCAGGTTGCATAGATGGACAGTATGCAGCTTGGTGATGAGGCTTGTGCAGGCATGACGGTGTGCAGCTTGATGTTGGATTCAGTTGTATCATGTGAGCGTTGCCGGTTTTGGCTAGCTCCCGGATGAGTTGCCGGTTTGTGGCATCCTCCGTTATGTAATGAGTCTTATCTTTATTATGATTATACTTGGGTATTAGGCCACGTCGAGTTCAGGACGGGCCGCCCACACACACATTTGTCTCTTTGTTGTACTTAGCTTTATTTGTACTGTAGGATGTGCATTGTTATGAAAGTAGATAAGTAAGGAGATGAATGTTTATGAGTAGTATGTTCCGCAGGTTTTTGGGTTAGGCGTAGTCCGCAGGCTAGGCGCTTGGGCGGGCAATCCCTCAAGCGGCCTTCCTGGCAGTGCCGCACGTCACAATCGGACCCAACGAAAAGGTGTCGCGTTTGTGGCCATGACAGACCGCCCTACAAATGACCCAAGGCCAATTTTCAAGCAGACCCGACAAGCAACGCATCCATCGCACCACCCTTCGTACGAAATTTCTTTTCCAACCCGAAGCCCACCAAGGGAGTAATAGGGAAAAAGAGAAGGTAATGGAAGTTAAGGGGGCGGATTGGTCACCACTTAACCTTTTTAACGCACCCGCACGGCAAACGAAGGGCCCAGCGAGCACCCACAACGATCGCACAAAGAACGGCTCGACCGCAAGATCCGTCAAACTCATGCCCACCAAGGGGGTAATAGGGAAAAAGACAAGGTAATGGAAGTTAAGGGGGCGGATTGGTCACCACTTAACCTTTTTAACGCACCCGCACGGCAAACGAAGGGCCCAGCGAGCACCCACAACGATCGCACAAAGAACGGCTCGACCGCAAGATCCGTCAAACTCATGCCCACCAAGGGGGTAATAGGGAAAAAGACAAGGTAATGGAAGTTAAGGGGTCGGATTGGTCACCACTTAACCTTTTTAACGCACTCGCACAGCAAACAAAGGGCCTAAGGAGCGCGCCCAAGGAGCGCACACAAGGAGCGCCCAAGGAGCCCCCGCAAGGAGCGCACACAAGGAGCGCCCAAGGAGTGCACACAAGGAGCGCCCCATAGAGCACCCAAGGAGCGCCCCAAAAAGCGCCCAAGGAGCGCACACAAGGAACGCCCCAAAGAGCGCCCAAGGAGCACCCGCAAGGAGCGCACAGAAGGAGCGCACCCAAGGAGCGCCCGCATGGAGCGCCCGCATGGAGCGCCCAAGGAGCGCACACAAGGAACGCACCAAAGAGTGCCCAAGGAGCGCCCGCAAGGAGCGCCCAAGGAGCGCCTGCAAGGAGCGCCCAAGGACCGCGCACAAGGAGCGCACCCAAGGAGCGCCCGCATGGAGCGCCCAAGGAGCGCCCACAAGGAGCGCACAAGGAGCGCACACAAGGAGCGCACACAAGGAGCGCCCGCAAGGAGCACCTAAGGAGCGCCCACAAGGAGCGCCTAAGGAGCGCCTAAGGAGCGCCCGCAAGGAGCGCCCAAGGAGCGCCCGCAAGGAGCGCCCAAGGAGCGCCCACAAGGAGCGCCCGCAAGGAGCGCCCAAGGAGCGCCCGCATGGAGCGCCCAAGGAGCGCCCAAATCCCGTCAATTTCTTGCCCACCAAGGGAGTAAAAGGTAAAAAGACAAGGTAGTGAAAGTTAAGGGGTCGGATTGGTCACCGCTTAACGTTTTGAGCGCCCAAAAGGTGAGCCCAAGGAGCGCCCAAAAGGTGCGCCCACAAGGCGCGCGCAAGGAGCGCCCAAAAGGTGCGCCCAAAAGGTGCGCCCACAAGGAGCGCCCACAAGGTGCGCCCAAGGAGCGCCCAAGGAGCGCCCACAAGGTGCGCCCGCTAGGAGCGCCCACAAGGTGCGCCCACCAAGAGCGCCCAAGGAGCGCCCACATGGTGCGCCCCAAGGAACGCACAGCGGGAACGCGCACGAAATTTCTTTTCCAACCCGAAGCCCACCAAGGGAGTAATAGGGAAAAAGACAAGGCAGTGGAAGTTAAGGAGTCGGATTGGTCACCACTTAACCTTTTTTAACGCACCCGTACGGCAAACGAAGGGGCCAGGGAGCAGCCACAATGATCGCACAAAGAACGGCTCGACCGCAAGTCCCGTCAAACTCATCCCCACCAAGGGAGTAATAGGGAAAAAGACAAGGTAATGGAAGTTAAGGGGC
>LPNX010945338.1:1883-111894 GCA_001517045.1 Pseudotsuga menziesii
ATCATCATCATCATCATCATCATTGTCGTCGTCATTGTCATCATGCTCAACATCATCATCATCACCATCATCATCATTGTTCATCATTATCATCATCATCATGGTCATCATCATCGTGGTCATCATCATCATCATAGTCGTCATCATCATCATCATCATCATTGTCATGGCCATTGTCATCATGCTCAACATCATCATCATCATCATTGTTCATCATTATCATCATCATCATGGTCATCATCATCGTGGTCATCATCATCATCATAGTCGTCATCATCATCATCATCATCATCATCATCATCATTGTTCATCATCATGGTCATCATCATCGTGGTCATCATCATTCATCATTATCATCGTGGTCATCATCATCATCATCATCATCATCATCATCATCATCATACTCATCATCATCATCATCGTTGATCATGGTCATCATTATCGTGGTCATCATCATCATTCAAGTCATTGTCATCATCATCATCATCATCATCGTCATTCTTCATTATCATCGTGGTCATCATCATCATCATAGTCATCATGCTCAACATCATCATCATCATCATCATCATCAATGTTCATCATCATCATCATCATCATCATCATCATCATCATCATCATCATCAATGTTCATCATCATCATCATCATCATCATCATCATCATTGTCATGGTCATTGTCATCATGCTCAACATCATCATCATCACCATCATCATTGTTCATCATTATCATCATCATCATGGTCATCATCATCGTGGTCATCATCATCAGCATAGTCATCATGGTCATCATCATCATAGTCATCATCATTGTTCATTATCATCATCATCGTGGTCATCATCATCATCATCATTCTTCATTATCATCATGGTCATCATCATCATCGTCATTGTCATCATCATCATAGTCATCATGCTCAATATCATCATCATCATCATCATCATCATTGTTCATCATCATCATCATCATTATCATTGTCGTGGTCATGGTCATTGTCATCTCTATGTCTCTAGTATATCCCCCTCTCTCTCTTTGTGTCTCTAGTACCCCCTCTCTCTCCCTCTACTACCTCTCTCTCTCTCTATGTCTCTAGTACCCCTCTCTCTTCCCCTATGTCTCTAGTACCCCCCTCTTCCTCTAGTACCTCTCTCTCTCTCTCTCTCTCTCGCGTGCGCCCTATGTCTCTAGTACCCCTCTCTCTTCCCCTATGTCTCTAGTACCCCCCTCTTCCTCTAGTACCTCTCTCTCTCTCTCTCTCTCTCGCGTGCGCCCTATGTCTCTAGTACCCCTCTCTCTTCCCCTATGTCTCTAGTACCCCCCTCTTCCTCTAGTACCTCTCTCTCTCTCTCTCTCTCTCTCTCTCTTTGTATGTCTCTACTAGCCCTCTATCTCTCTCTCTCCCCATGTCTCTAGGTACCCCTCTATCTCTCTCTAGGTACCTCTCTCTCTCTCTCTCTCTAGGTCTCTTGACCCTTTCCTGCCCTTATTAAATATTACACATAGCTTTCCTTGACCCTTCCCCACCCGTATACAATATTAGCCACACGTTCCCTTAACCCTTCCCCACCCCTATTAAATATTAGCCATAGTTTCCATTGATCCTTCCCCACCCCTTCTAAAGCATTAACCAAAGTCTTTCCTACCCCCTCTAAATTATTAAAAAATATGTTTTATGTTTTCAATAACGCATGCGCGTTTTGGTTCACTATAACGCTAGCGCGTTTTTGTTCACTATAACGCGAGCGCGTTTCAAAATTCTATGAGTGGGAATATTTTTTTGAATTCAAATAAAATGCGCCATGTTTTTTAGAGTCAAAACCAATCCGAATCACTTGGTCACATGTCAACCTTAATCTTATGTGTATGGTTTGGTGTTTGCTTCGGTAATACCAAACCTGTGCTATGGTAATCATGAACCAAAGCTAATTGGGTGTTTCTTCCAGTTTCTGAAGAAACCTGTGTTTAACCACTCTTTACAGTGTGCTACACACAATCATTTTTGACGAAATCTTAAACACAAATATGGTTTTTTTTACAGATTCCAAATATGTAACTTTTATTTAAAATTATTAATTTTTCATATTTTTCTTCAAATTCTTTTCTCTCCTACCTCCTTAACTCGTGAAACACACCGTTAGTGTTTCTTCTATAACCTTTTCAATTCTTGATCACTTCAAACAAAAATTGTATGGTGCATAAGTAGACACTAACCTCTACGTTCTATCAAAACCCCATTTCATGATTTTTGCATTAATACCTTCAAAGGCTGCACCCACAAAACACGTACCATTTTCTAGGTTTTCTCACTTAGACAATTATAAAAATATTATAAAATTACTAATTTAATTTTCAAAAAATAATGCCGCACTAGTGCTATGGGTTCTCTACATGGATGTCAATTTTTGTAGCTTGATTCGATCATTTAGGCCCTCAAAGGCTGCACCCACAAAAACATATACCTTATAATTTCCCTAAAAAATAAAAAGAGCCTGTTAGGAAAAATGAAATTTGACATAGCTATGCAAATTTTCGATACATAAAAGTTATATATTCGGAAAGGTGATTCAATTTCCTACATTTTATGTTTTTTACTCAATGCAAGATATTTTGCATAAGTATCTCAAAAAATCCAAGTAAGTTGAGGGATGCATGATTTTTCAGGTTTCTATTGCATCTAACGCGCCAAAAAGGTCCCTCATCTTCTTGCACAGGCCCAAGAGTTTTCACAATCCGCAATCCACATTACAGAATATGGAAAGAGAAAAGGGAAAACGGGTAAAATGTTGAGGTTTTTGCAATGCGCAATCCGCATTGCGGATCAATGCGGAAAGCGGAAAGGATAAGTTGTAAAAATGTTAAGGTTTCCGCAATCCGCAATCTGCTTTGCAGAATGTGAAAAGCAGAAAGAAAAAAGCGTTGCAATGTAAAGGTTTCCGCAATCTGTATCAAGCAGAATAAAGAAAGCGGAACGGGAACATTGTTGAAATATAATGGATTCCGCAATCCACGATCTACATGGTTGCAGAAAGCGAAAAGGAGAAAGGAAAGTTGATCAAATTATAAGGCTTTCTGCAAT
This sequence comes from Pseudotsuga menziesii, assembly GCA_001517045.1. Lineage (NCBI taxonomy): Eukaryota > Viridiplantae > Streptophyta > Pinopsida > Pinales > Pinaceae > Pseudotsuga > Pseudotsuga menziesii. Next base: position 4,959 of record LPNX010945338.1, read on the forward strand.
CGATAATCTGCATTACGAAATGCGGAAAGATCAAAGAAAATTGAATAAAATGAATGTGGTTCCCCAAATCCGCAATCCGCATTATGGAAGTTGAATTTCGGACTGAGTGTAGCATAAATTATTAAAATTCGGAATGAATTTTAGAGGAAGATTCATGGCCCATGCCATTATGTGAAAGAAATACATTTTTTTATACATTTTAGCAGGTTGTATGGGCATGCTTAGTCTCTCTCATACTAGGCTATAGAGAACATCACTACTCTAAGTGCAATTAGTATCTTAATAATTACATTCACACTCAAATTGAAACCATATTGAATTATTTCACAAGATTAAAAAATGTTTTAATGCACAAGAAATCTCAAATATTTAAATTATTATATTGCAATAAAGGTGTTAATTAGACCAAAAATGTACCATAGGAAATCTTATAGGTTTTCTTTCTTCTCTCATTCCCCTTCCTCGACCTTCAATTCTCATTGCAAGTACATAGCATTCATAATTCTCATTCGTCATTGCTAATTTTCCAATGGGTGGCCAGCCTAATTCCCATTCCCCATTGCTAATTTTTCAATGATTGTGTTCCATTTCCCAATTGCTAAATTTTCAATGCTTATGTTTCTTTTTTATGTTATTTGTAAAAGTATGTTATAGCTTTGGAGTTTTTGAAAGATTTGTATCTATGGAGTCTCCATGCCCTTTGTTTTTCTTTTACCTTTTTGAATCTTATAATATGATTGATTTCTTTTTCCAACATAATTTTGATTCAAAATATAATATTTTATTTAGCACAATTTTTTATGATATATAATTTAATTTATTATCAACTCAAATAAATTTTTTTTTCAAAGTTTTTCATAGCTTAATACTCTTCCAAATGTTATTAAAACCAGCGGTTCAAATTTGAACACTGTGTTTGAGAAGGAAAATTGAAAAACTAATGCCAAATCAGCTTTAACTACTAAAGAACTGATTATTTTGAATGGAGTTGGCTAATCTCTAGACCATTTGCATCTTTTTAGACAAGTTTAGTCGTAACATGATTTGTTGTTGAAAATTAGATTTTCAGTGTTAAAATTATAATTTTTATTGCAGAAATAGATTCAGGACTCTCCATTACCCTTCACCCAGATTATGCAATTCCAATTATTGAAAAACTACCCTTTGAACAATTTCGGCCAGAAAACTCACCCTGTTATTAGTCCTATTATTGGTGCAAATGTTCTAGAGTTTAGCTTACTCCATTTTGAATTACCCATTTAAAAATGGGAACTATTAAATGGCTACTAACGGATTATTTTGAATTACCTATTTAAAAATGGTGACTATTAATCAGCTTGGAGAAAAGTAATGATGGCTGCCTCTGGCTCATTAGTAACTCTTAGATTTTAGTATTTTGAGATCCAACCACATCAATGAATTTGCCATAACCATCATTACTCTAGTAACAGACTCATTTCTCCACCACCCTCAAGTACCATGGGCATGTTGAATGGTAAAATGTCAATCTGACTTCTAACAACTTGCTTAAAACCTGTCATAGTGTTTAATTCATGTTTTTCATAGAAGGTAAGCAATAGCATAGACCTTATATGATGAGGACAACCACTAACAAGCAGGCAGCGTTGTAATGTGCAGGCTTTCTCCACACTGCCACCACACTGGCACCTTGGAAATGAGATGAGTATGCTGTATATTTTTTTATTATTTGTATAGGTATTGTTTAAAAAAATTACTAATTTTTTTTAGAAAATAAAAATTGTTATGATACAGTAAGAAAAACTGACAATCATACGTATGAAAAAAACTTAAAATGCCAGACACCCAAACAACAAAACTGTCATCAACAAAATTTTGATTTACATAAAATATTTGAAATTCCAGGCCTGGTCGTGATCTACAGCTCCCACAAATGCGTACAAACTACATGAACAGAAAAGAAACCCACATGGGCTCTTAGCTATCTTTACTTTGATGACGGTGGCAGTTTCACGATGGACTTGTTTCCAATATAAATTTCTGTTACGTTTTATGAATCGATGTAGAATAGCCACTCATTGCACTCGTTAAATATTTTGATTCGATTTGATTCTTAACATTAATAAGATTCTACACCCAAAGTTCCTCCTACGTCAGCGCAAATTGAGCAGAAGGGCGGCCCGGCCGGCCCGTCTTCGCTGAATCGCGCCATGTGCTAAGCATCAGAGAACTGCTGTAGTTTAATTTATAAAATATTCTCTAATCATAAACTATATCAATCCAAAAGTTAATCGTCACTTAAAATACTAAAAGCTTTTTTGAACGGAAAGTTAACTTTATATTTGTGCGTTAATGGCGTACGTTATCATGTGAAATGTGCCCATCCTATCGCATTAATGATACCAACTAGTACCGCCATGTTAATTAGGTCTCCCAGGATGGCAGCACAACAATGGCGGCAGGGTATTACGGTGGCCCTAGACTTATAATCCCACGATTCCCACCCCAAAAGTATATTTCAAATCCCAAATTGCTGAAAGTTAAATCTAGGAAGCATGTGCACCGCTAACAAGTACCTGGACACGAGATTCTGACAATCCGATCTCGTCCTTGCCCTTTAACCCCCTTGTACGTATTTTCTACCATCGGCGTAGTCTAGCATTGTTGCTATAAAAATAACTTCATTAGGTCATTCCTTTCACAATTCAAACCTAATTTCCCATTCTCATGATCAAAGATCATTCATAGATTTCTCTGGATATGGATAGTATGCAAGGCTTCTCCCTGCAAGAACCAGAGGGACCCTGCAACGTCACTCAAGGAGGAGTACGAGGAGTAACATCATTAAGTAAGCTGAATTTGAATCTTCTCATATTTTGCAAGAGCTATTTATTGAGTTGCAGATTATTCAATACAGTTGCAGGACAGTTGGATTGGAACAGCCCAAGATTTATAGCTCTTGCTTATTATTCACTCAAGTAATCTATCATTGACTGAATTAATCGATTAGTTAAGCTCTCAGGTGTAATGAATTCGACTATTGCAGGCGGAAATAGCGTTGAATCTTTCAAGAAGAGTGCTTACGCTGCTCATGATATTACTGCTGACGAACAAGATTTGATAAACAGACTTCACAAGTTGCTGGGTGACAGGTAGGTCATAATTCATACATACCTTTTCTACTGATTTGTTATTTGTTTGTTTGATAGGAATTGAATGGATATGAATATCGCAGGTGGCCACTGATTGCGGGGCGCCTTCCATGGAGAAGAGTTGAAGAAATTGAAAATTACTGTAAAATGAACCGGGGGCAGAAGGGATAAAAGATTTTGAACCTCTTCTTCACTCTCATGAAAATAACTCCATTTTACAACAAGACGGTGTACTGTGCAACTCACTACCTATTTGGTAGATTTATTAGCTAAGCAGATTGGGTTTGCAGGATACGATTGTATGAATACTTCATCTTCACGTATGTATCGTTTGATGGATATGAATTCAAATTTATCAATTTACAGTGTTTACTGGATGTTGTTGCTTACTGAGGTTGAGGTTAATATTGGTTAGTTATAGTTTTATCCATTTTTAATATTTTAAAATAGATCGTTGTGAACAGATCAATACAAATTACTCAATAAAATAAAAGTCATTGTAAATTTTATGCATAAATTCATATGATTGACAACCTAATATAATTATGAATTTTATGCATAAATTCATGTGATTAATAACCTGATATAAATGATTCATTAAAAAATATCCATCTTATATTTTGATTATTTTTATATAAATTTATTATGGATTTGAAAAAAAAAATTGTAAATTAATATTTTGGGATAAGAACAGTAAACTTCTTTTGATTATTTTCATATAAATTTATTATTGATTTGAAAAAAAGTTGTAAATTAATATTTTGGCACAAGAACATTAATTATTTTCTATTTTATATGGTTGAGGATTGAAGGTTTTGAAATATCTTTAAAAAATATAAGAAATTTAAAACCAATTTATTATATGTAATATCAAAATTAAGGGAAATACAGACTATCTGATCCATCTTATAAGTTTGCTTCTCTTTTATTGAGAGCATTATTAAGACTAGTATGTAATTTACACTCTAAACAACATGGGAGACAAAGGCTTCCTAAGATTGCTTACTTCATACATTAGTCAAAACCACCTTTTAAAGTTGTTATAAAGATACATTAGTCAAAACCACCTCCCAAAATTGCCATAAAGATGTGAAATCATGGGTGGGGATTCCATGAAAAAGTAACATATGATAAATATTAAATGTATTATTAGATCTCATAAAGTGTCTATGGTTTTAAGGTTCATAAACCAAAGTTGATTTCACTAGATGTAGATATTATAACTATTATGGTCATCATCAATACAGTCCACTTTAAATTGAGATATAACCACTTTCTAATAAACAATTATAAATTATGAGATAAAATTAAATTAATTTTAAATTTAAATCATGTTAGGCAATGAAATAAGATACACTTTGACATTGTGTATAAATTCATACTATTTACTTATGTACTACATCATAAAAGATTATAGGTGATTGCAAATTAAATTTATTTTAAGTTTTTATTTATTTATGGACGAGGATGAAATCAGTATACTTCTTGATTCTATTGAACTGCTAACTCTATAAATGCATGGATCACTTATAATTTGAATTGAAGATGGCTGAACAACTTATAATTTGTAACTTGATGTTTATAAATCTTAGATCTTCACCCATCTTAAATTAAATAATTGATTATATAACATTTAAATACTATAAATATAAATACAATACCAGTTATAAATATTATAACTACAATTATTAAAAAAAAAATATTTGAGGACGCTTTATCTCTATATTTCATACTGGATTTTCTATATACTTTTTTGAATCACATAAATTCAAAGATTACCATGCCTCTCTAATTCTACCAATCATTGCACTTATGGTCAACCTTTTTAACCTGCAATTATAATTTTTTATTTTTTCTCAATAACTCTCTGTTGCTAGCAACAACCTGGTCAACACGGTCGAGGCTCTGCACAGCTGTGCTGAAAGGGCGCGGTCAATCATTTGTCCATTCTACCAGTTGCTTTACAATAAAACAATTTCTATATCTTGTATCAATCAAACTGAATATTACATATCATACAATGAAATTGAATATTACATATCTGATTTCTTATTTTCTTTGAAGTATTCTTTATTATTGATTTTAAAATACCTCAATATGATGCATATCTAAACCTGCGGTGAAGAGACGCAAAGGAGACACTATAGAATTCCAAGGATCGATTGATTCTTCGTCACGTGAATTCTTTGTCACTTCCCGTGATAAAGAACCAATGTATTTTAGTTGCTTCATGTCTTAGTTGATCGGGTTGCTGTATACCTATGGCCGATTTTGACTGCACATGCAATCACTTTTCCAAATAATAATGCTCCCATGAAATATGCACTCATCATTAGCATAAATTAGCTCACATGTCACTTTGTTAATTGGGCATAAATTAGTTCACAGTTTACTTTGTTAATTGTATCGAAGAAGTGCATTCTACACTCAAGTAAAGGAGAGATGTGTAACTTATTCAGTGCTCATTCTAGAATTGATAGGTATCCTTTATAAGAAATAATAAAATATTATTAAAAATAACATATAAACTTAAATTAAATTTAAATTTTTTAGAATTACATATATATATATATATCGTTGGAACACCTGAAATCCATTGCATAATGAGTCCCGTGAAGCGTACCTGGGCTTGCAGTTAGAACCGGTTGCTGCTGCCTTGGAGCAATTACGACAGATTGCTGCCCCTCTGCAAGCATCTGTACGGCACGTCAACACACGTGTATGCATGGATACATCAACAACATGGCGAAGAAAGCAAAAACAACAACTGATAAATTAGGGCACGCGCCAAACCTTGGAAATTGCTAATGGGTGTGCTCTCAATCAACCAGTCGTGCTGCCCGGACGGAAGATCCATGGGAGAAGCACCTGTGCATGTGATGTAATATCGTCAGGGCAGTATTGTGACGCAGAACACTAGTCACCTGAACACCTGAAATCCATTGCATAAGGAGTCACGTGAAGTGTACCTGGGCTTGCAGTTAGACCCGGCTGGTGCTGCCTTGGTCTATGTCTCTGCCTTGGAGCAACCATGGCAGACTGCTGCCCCTCTGCAAGCATCCGTACCGTACGTCAACACACGTGTATGCATGGATACATCAACAACATGGCAAAGCAAGTAAAAACAACAACTGCTAAATTAGGGCACGTGCCAAACCTTGGAAACTGCCAATGGGTGTGCTCCCAATCAACCAGCCGTGCTGCTTGGACGGAAGATCCATGGAAGAAGCACCTATGCATGTGATGTAATATCGTCAGGGCAGTATTTTGATGCAGAACACTAGTCAAGTGAACACCTGAAATCCATTGCATAAGGAGTCCCATGAAGCGTACCTGGGATTTCAGTTAGACACGGCTGCTACTGCCTTGGTCTATGTCTCTGCCTTGGAGCAATCGCGACAGAGTGCTACCCCTCTACAAGCATCCGTACCGCACGTCAACACACGTGTATGCATGGATACATCAACAACATGGCAAAGCAAGCAAAAACAACAACTACTAAATTAGGGCACGTGCCAAACCTTGGAAACTGCCAATGGGTGTGCTCCCAATGAACCAGTCGTGCTGCCCGGACGGAAGATCCATGGGAGAAGCACCTGTGCATGTGATGTAATATCGTCAGGGAAGTATTGTGACGCGGAACACTAGTCACCTGAACACTTGAAATCCATTGCATAAGGAGTCCCGTGAAGTGTACATGGGCTTGCAGTTAGACCCAGCTGGTGCTGCCTTGGTCTATGTCTCTGCCTTGGAGCAACCACGGCAGACTGCTGCCCCTCTGCAAGCATCCATACCGCACGTCAACACATATGTATGCATGGATACATCAACAACATGGCAAAGCAAGCAACAACTGCTAAATTAGGGCACGTGCCAAACCTTGAAAACTGCCAATGGGTGTGCTCCCAATCAACTAGTCATGCTGCCCGGACGGAAGATCCATGGGAGAAGCACCTGTGCATGTGATGTAATATCGTCAGGGCAGTATTGTGACGCAGAACACTAGTCCCCTAAACACCTGAAATCCATTACATGAGGAGTCCCGTGAAGTGTACCTAGGCTTGCAGTTAGACACGGCTGCTGCTGCCTTGGTCTATGTCTCTGCCCTGAAGCAACCACGGCAGAGTACTGCCCCTTTGCAAGCATCCGTACCGCACGTCAACACACGTGTATGCATGGATACATCAACAACATGGCAAAGCAAGCAAAAACAACAACTGCTAAATTAGGGCACGTGCCAAACCTTGGAAATTGCCAATGGGTGTGCTCCCAATCAACCAGTCGTGCTGCCCGGACGGAAGATCCATGGGAGAAGCACCTGTGCATGTGATGTAATATCGTCAGGGCAGTATTGTGATGCAGAACACTAGTCACCTGAACACCTGAAATCCATTACATAAGGAGTCCCGTGAAGTGTACCTAGGCTTCCAGTTAGACACGGTTGATGCTGCCTTGGTCTATGTCTCTGCCTTGGAGCAACCACGAAAGACTGCTGCCCCTCTGCAAGCATCCGTACCGCATGTCAACACACGTGGATGCATGGATACATCAAAAACATGGCAAAGCAAGCAAAAACAACAACTGCTAAATTAGGGCACGTGCCAAACCTTGGAAATTGCCAATGGGTGTGCTCCCAATCAACCAGTCGTGCTGCCCGGACGGAAGATCCATGGGAGAAGCACCTGTGCATGTGATGTAATATCGTCAGGGCAGTATTGTGACGCAGAACACTAGTCACTTGAACACCTGAAATCCATTGCATGAGGAGTCCCGTGAAGTGTACCTAGGCTTGCAGTTAGACACGGCTGCTACTGCCTTGGTCTATGTCTCTGCCTTGGAGCAACCACGGCAGACTGCTGCCCCTCTGCAAGCATCCGTACCACACGTCAACACACGTGTATGCATGGATACATCAACAACATGGAAAAGCAAGCAAAAACAACAACCGCTAAATTAGGGCACGTGCCAAACCTTGGAAACTGCCAATGGGTGTGCTCCCAATCAACCAGTCGTGCTGCTCGAACGGAAGATCCATGGGAGAAGCACCTGTGCATGTGATGTAATATCATCAGGGCAGTATTGTGACGCAGAACACTAGTCACCTGAACACCTAAAATCCATTGCATGAGGAGTCTCGTGAAGTGTACCTAGGCTTGCAGTTAGACATGGCTGCTGCTGCCTTGGAGCAACCACGGCAGGCTGCTGCCCCTCTGCAAGAATCCACACCGTACGTCAACACATGTGTATGCATGGATACATCAACAACATGACGAAGAAAGCAAAAACAACAACACATAGATATTTTGAATAAATACAACTGACCTGAGACAATTGATGGTGCAATGTTGGAACGAGGACGACCCCTCTTGTTGAGATATTGAAACTGGAAAGGATCATATTCAGATGGATGGATATTCAAATCAATTTCCAAGCCGCTGCTTTTCTTGATTCTTTTGCCTTTCTTTTTTGGGCTAAGGAAGCTTTTCTTCCTCTTCAAAGATGACTCAAAAGCACCCAAGCTAGTGGTGAAGTCAAAGTCCATAATATAAAGAGTGTTGGCCTCATCCAACAATTTTTTAACTAGACCAACCAATTGCTCGGTCTTTCTCAATGTACTAGGAGGACTGTTTCTAAGCAGGTCTAGGTAGCCAAACAATTTATCCCTAGCTAATTGAAGTCCCTCAACATTTGGATCAACAGTATCAGTAGCTGTAAACGTCATATCACCATCTACATGTAAGTTTGGTGCCTCTATCTCATGAGGGGTATCAAATGAAGCATGTGTTGTGTCATGATCTGGTACTGGGATTGAATCTCGTAATGGGAAATACAACCAATCTACCTTTATAGCATGCTTGCACATGTTGCTGCGAATAGACCATGGGCAATCACACGCTATAAAATTTGCACGATACCACGTGACAAGGTATTTCTTATGAGGATTCGTTTGACTCATCACCCAATAGGCATGAGATATACTCTCATGAGGGCAACAATCATTGTCTGGGATTCTTTTTGCTCTTTCCATTGAAGATTCAAGCTGCTTCTCTTTTCTATAATTGTTCAAGTAACCTTCTTCTTTCAGAATTTCTTTGAACCGATACACAGGTTCGACATTTGTCAAGAGCACATATAATAACCAGTCCATTCGACGGGCACATTTCTTCCATCGATCGGAGAGAAATTTGGTATTCAAGTAACAATGGTAGGACTCTACAGCATTGTTGGTCTCTTGATTTGCATGCGAAAAATCATGACAGCCTTTCACCCACATCCCTGAAAGTAAAAAAACAAGTCAACGAAAATATATGGTAATCATGAAACACTTAAGCAAAAACACAAGAAAGGGTCGTCTGCACTTACGAAACTTATCACCGAAAAACCAATTCTTTTCGAGATAGTCCAGGAATTTACTTTCATCAAAAAATTCATCTTTAAATCCTTCTATTGCAGCAGTCACATCATCGTTGGAATAATACTTCATAATATAACCTAAATTACTGAACATTGCACTTGCCATGTCTAGACTAGTGGCCAAGTTATTGACGTTTTTTAGCCATGCCCTTCGTACATGCCAAACGCACAATATAACTTTGCACTGTGTCACCCTATTGCAATGTTCGATGGGTTAAAGTGACACTTTTTCATAAAAAAGATAAGTTAAAATGAATAGTAATGATAATGAATATACCTCAATGCAGCTATCTCAGCCAACGCATCATCAACCATGAAGGCATTGGGTTTCCAATCAGGACGGAGCTGGTAACACCTATTCATAAGCTGCTCCAACCAAAGTGCAATATCTTCAGTTGTATTCCGCGATGAAAGAACCCATGCAACAGGAACCCCACTTTGTTGTGCATCAAACACAACTAGTGTGTAAAGATGGTACTACCACACTCAAACAATATAGGAAGTGAAAATCGTTTTTTATTAAATAAATTGAATGGCTTAATATTGGATAATCATATTAAAAAAACACAAACAACACACATACCCCGTATCTATTAGTACTAAATGTTGAGTCCATGGCTATTAAGCTATTATGACATAGCTTAACCATTGTCTCTAGCATCCATTTCATTTGGATTCCAATTAAATGAAAGGCACGCCTGCATCATTGGGCTTTTGGAAGAAGAAAAAATCATCTTTACGTTTTTGGTACCAAATAGAAACACTCATCTCATCCTTTTTGTGGAGTTGATAGTTTCCTTTGCTCAACCGACAGTAGATGTTTGCAACATCCTTTCTGCTAAAGAAGAAATCCCTATCCCGAGCTGTCGCATCCAAGTTAATGTGTTTGTTTATGTGCATTTTGCAAACTGATTCAACTGGCACCTCCAAAAAAAAACAACTTTCGACATACGAGACTATGTCCTTTGAGAGCTTAGGCTTATGCAGAGACCTAGCCTTGCCTGAAGTGTCATGCAAACCATGACAAGGCCATCCTTGTTTGTCTTCATGCTCATATAGATTATATGTCAATATCGCAGCCTCAGGATTTTGAACCAAAACCTTAACTATAAAATGGCATTGGCAACCCCGTTTCTTGGCAAACGAGGCCCTACGTTTAGTTGGTTGTTCTCTTTTGTCCTCCGAACCATAACAACATGCATAACTACATAAAAAAAAAATTCTAGTGTCAGTACAGACAACAAATTATAAATGGGATATCATTAACTACATATAAATAATACATTCTTGAGATACTTACACTTCATAACTCAATGAAGCAGTGTCATTTTGCCCTGATTCTTTCTTTTTCCGTTGGATGAAACTACATGGAGCATCGGGGTTCATTTCTTCCCCCTTAATGAAGTCGGATACTCTATGGGACGGGATTTTCGCAACACGATCAAAACATCCATTTGACCATGTCAAGAGAAAAACCATGTCAAGCATACAATACTTCTGTTGAGTCATGCTGGGGTGAGGAACAGAGTGGGCAGAATCTTCCCTTCACCTGTTTCTGGAATGTCCTTTCATTATGACAGTTTGGAATCTCATCCTCAATAAGTTAAAGTTTCCATTGAATTCCACACCATCCTTTTGGCCTTATCTCTTTCTGACTTGGCAAAATGAGTATCTAGGAACCTTAAGGGTAGCCCTCTACTTATGTACTATGGACTCTGTTGCCCAGATATATTATGTGGAAAATTTGTAATAGCAGAAAGAGTGCAATCTTTGATATGAGAGAAAGAAATATTGAATAGGTAAAAAATGGAAGCATATCTTAAATTAGGGAAACAGTGATAGCTAACTCCATGGAGGGAAAAAGTGGGAGATATTAGATCAAACGTAGATAAAAGGATTAGTTCTTGGAGTTTCTCAAGCTGGGTGCAATCTAAGAAGGAACAAAATCCAATGCATAAGTAGCTTCTTTATATCCTAGATTTACAATATAGAAGTACTGAACAGTGGATCATATCGCAGAGGAGTCATTTACTATTCTTTGATGGAGCAGCGAAAGGAGCAACAAATAACATTGCGGAAAACTTAGTAGCTCATTAGGGAATTGATCTATTAGGGAAGACACTTGTGAGAAAAATCAGATGCATAGGAGATTCACAGGTGGTAATATTTGCTTTACTTCAGATAAGCCCCCCAAAAACCTTCAAATGGCCTGACTGATTCAGAATGTATGGTGTAGCTGGATCAATTAGTGTATTTGGATCAATTTGCTGAGAGGAATTTGGCATGTTTCAAGGGCCTTTGACAAGCACTCTCAAACTGTAAACCTCCTCATTATATTATATAATATGATGGTGATCCTACTTTTTTTTATAAACTTTTGTTTGCAAGTTCTTGGATCACATTTGTTGCTGATATACAATCAAAACTTTCATTATGCAGGTTTGTATTTGTTACTGTTGTGTCTAAAGATGGAGGGGGGTGCATATTATACCCCTCGGAATGGAAATGAAATTGATAGTAAGGTCATGCAAACCTTCCAGAAAGGCTTTGGCCATGTGCATAATATTTTAGACCAGAATCGGTTGCTTATTAAAGAAATAAATCAAAATCAGGAATCCAAGATGCCAGATAATCTAGGTCGAAATGTTGCCCTAATTCGAGAGCTCAACAACAGCATAACGAGAGTGGTGGACCTCTATGCTGGTCTCTCCAGCTCATTCACAAAGGCAATAGAAACATCTTCAGATGGAGATTCAGGTGGAACACTCAAGTCTGATGGGAATCCTGCTGGTTCTTCGGGACACAAGAGATTTCATCTTTAGGCTTCATGTTTTATGACTTTGTAAATCTACAAATTCGTTTGTATGACGAAACCTGTCTGCGTGGCATCATTCACAGGGTAAGGACAATACAGCTTGACAGAGTCTATTAGATACAAGTTATGAACTTATCTCTCTTTGAGATAATTGGACTGATAAGACTATAACCTAAAGTTTAGATGTTTTGCACTGTACTATGATGTCTCAAGGCACTTGCCATTTGAGTAAAATTGAATTCACTGTCTGCTGTTGTTTTGATTGGAAATTGATGTTTAAAACGCTATCGCATTATATCTCAATTGAATCTGATATTGTTAGCAATATCCAAACATTTTAATTTATTTTCATATATAATTATATCACTGTATCATATTTTACTTCAGATAAGCCCCCCAAAAACCTTCAAATGGCCTGACTGATTCAGAATGTATGCTGTAGCTGGATCAATTAGTGTATTTGGATCAATTTGCTGAGAGGAATTTGGCATGTTTCAAGGGTCTTTGACAAGGAAGAGAGTGCACTTGCAAACTAGACTGTTTCTACTCTAGATATAAAATTGAGAATGAGGTAGACAAAACAGAGAGAAGAGATGATCTATTTGCCTATTATAATGGTTATCAAGCATAATTTGGAAAGGATTCGTCTCTTATGTCTTCTACAACAGCAAGTTGCAGCAATAAATCAATCCATCCTCCTCAAGTTTCACCGCCTAGAGTGACATATGGTCAACGATGGGGTCCCTCATCGTGCCTCTCACTAGGATGAGAACGGAGATCCTCATGATCTTCGCTCCTCGAGTGATATTGAATCTAATCCACAGTAAGAAGGCTCCCGGTGGGAACAGAGTAATCATGAAGCCTCCAGTGATAAAGAATATAATGTTTTGGAGTTTTTAGAACTGCTACGTTTACTGGGTGTATATCAGTATGTATAGGAAACAATAAAGATGGTGTCTTTGGAACTTCTGTCCTTGCCATTTTGTAAGTCAAGGCAGCAGAAATATTAACATAGATAAACAGGATTGTAATCAATGTTAGTAAGATAATCAGAGCAGTAGATACTCATCATTACTATAGTCGAGTCTAAATTGAACTAGTCAATGCGTAGGTAAAGAAGGCCAGCATACTTAAATAGTTTAAGAACAACAGTTCACTCAAGATCAACTGAGTTTCGGTGAATGGCAAAGTATCACGTATTAATGCGATATTGTGTATCAATGTATTTATTTGTTGATCTGCCGCTACCGCTCATGGATGAGACGCTGCCTCTACCATTGGAGAACACCTGGAGCACATGGAGCAACACTTCGATCGGCCACACCTGGGAATCAGAGGTAACCTATAGATTAATAGAGCAAGATGTCATCGGCATCATTAAGAATTGGCTGTAAGAATGGCAACAATCGGTCCCAGACGCAGAATTAACACCACCAGAAGAACCTCCAGCCAAGACACAGAATAGTGGAAGTGCATGAAAAGAAAATGAGGCACATACTGGTGGAGGCTGAGCTCCCTCGACAGAACTAGTGGACAGAACCAGCAGCATTCAGCAGTCGCGGACCATGTTGCAGACTTCGGCGACCGGGGAAATAGAGCAATGGAGCAGCGCGATCGTCATTTGAATTGAATTGTGGTTGGTGGCGCATTGATGGGTACGTCGAAGGTCGAAGCAGGTGGTCGATCACGTTAACGACACTCAACGACGATCACGTTAACGACACTCAACGGTGATGAGGTTGATGAGACAACGAGGGGGTGAAAGCGGCTGCCGGCAACGAAGAGGAGGGGTCGCCGACGGTTGCAGCTGGGCAAAATCGTCGCATTGGTAACTCACTCCTTTATAAAATATTCTCTAATCATAAACTATATCAATCCAAAAGTTAATAGTCACTTAAAATACTAAAAGCTTTTTTGAACGGAAAGTTAACTTTATATTTGTGCGTTAATGGCGTACGTTATCATGTGAAATGTGCCCATCCTATCGCATTAATGATACCAACTAGTACCGTCATGTTAATTAGGTCTCCCAGGATGGCTGCACAATATTACGGTGGCCCTGGACTTATAATCCCACGATTCCCACCCCAAAAGTATATTTCAAATCCGAAATTGCTTAAAGTTAAATCTAGGAAGCATGCATCGTTAACAAGTAACTGGACACGAGATTCTGATAATCCGATCTCGTCCCTGCCCTTAAACCCCCTTGTACGTATTTTCTACCATCAGCGTAGTCTAGCATTCTTGCTATAAAAATAACTTCATTAGGTCATTCCTTTCACAATTCAAACCTAATTTCCCATTCTCATGATCAAAGATTATTCATAGATTTCTCTGGATATGGATAGTATGCAAGGCTTCTCCCTGCAAGAACCAGAGGGACCCTGCAACGTCACTCAAGGAGGAGTACGAGGAGTAACATCATTAAGTAAGTTGAATTTGAATCTTCTCATATTTTGAGAGAGCTATTTATTGAGTTGCAGATTATTCAATACAGTTGCGGGACGGTTGGATTGGAACAGCTCAAGATTTATAGCTCTTGCTTATTATTCACTCAATTAATCTATCATTGACTGAATTAATCGATTAGTTAAGCTCTCAGGTGTAATGAATTCGACTATTGCAGGCGGAAATAGCGTTGAATCTTTCAAGAAGAGTGCTTACGCTGCTCATGATATTACTGCTGACGAACAAGATTTGATAAACAGACTTCACAAGTTGCTGGGTGACAGGTAGGTCATAATTCATACATACCTTTTCTACTGATTTGTTATTTGTCCGTTTGATAGGAATTGAATGGATATGAATATCGCAGGTGGCCACTGATTGCGGGGCGCCTTCCATGGAGAAGAGTTGAAGAAATTGAAAATTACTGTAAAATGAACCGGGGGCAGAAGGGATAAAAGATTTTGAACCTCTTCTTCACTCTAATGAAAATAACTCCATTTTACAACAAGACGGTGTACTGTGCAACTCACTACCTGTTTGGTAGATTTATTAGCTAAGCAGATTGGGTTTGCAGGATACGATTGTATGAATACTTCTTCTTCACGTATGTATCGTTTGATGGATATGAATTCAAATTTATCAATTTACAGTGTTTACTGGATGTTGTTGCTTACTGAGGTTGAGGTTAATATTGGTTAGTTATAGTTTTATCCATTTTTAATATTTTAAAATAGATCGTTGTGAACAGATCAATACAAATTACTCAATAAAATAAAAGTCATTGTAAATTTTATGCATAAATTCATGTGATTGACAACCTAATATAATTATGAATTTTATGCATAAATTCATGTGATTAATAACCTGATCTAAATGATTCATTAAAAAATATCCATCTTATATTTTGATTATATAAACTTAATATGGATTTGAAAAAAAAAAGTTGTAAATTATTATTTTGGGATAAGAACAGTAAACTTCTTTTGATTATTTTCATATAAATTTATTATGGATTTGAAAAAAAGTTGTAAATTAATATTTTGGGACAAGAACATTAATTATTTTCTATTTTATATGGTTGCTGATTTAAGGCTTTGAAATATCTTTAAAAAATATAAGAAATTTAAAACCAATTTATCATATGTAATATCAAAATTAAGGGAAATACACACTATCTGATCCATCTTATAAGTTTGCTTCTCTTTTATTGAGAGTATGTAATTTACACTCTAAACAACATGGAAGACAAAGGCTTCCTAAGATTGCTTACTTCATACATTAGTCAAAACCACTTTTTAAAGTTGCTATAAAGATACATTGGTCAAAACCACCTTTTAAAGTTGTTATAAAGAGCTGCAAATTACCATGCCACTAAGTGTAGTTATCACATGAGTTCATAGAAATTTATTAAGAGTTCAAAGGAGTTTATTAAGAGTTCCAGTATCACAAAAAATGCACATTATTTGAACTCTTATCTGTAAAATGCAGTTTGAATATATGTAAAATAAGCTTTGTGCACATTATATTGTTCCAATGTCACATGGAATAAGCATTATCATGCCATTAAATTTAGTTATCACATGAGATATTTTTTATTTTTTATTTGTTTTTTTTTATTACCACAAAATTCTAAAATAAAAACCACTATAAATATAAATATAAATTTATTAATAATAAAAAATGAAAACTCATACATACAACTAGGAATGTGGATTTGACAGCGTTGTGGAACGTAACGTCTACAAAGATTGAATGATTCTCCTTTAACAGTCGTGGGATAATTCCTAACTTGTAAACATATGATTTATTATCAGGGCACAACGCCACGTATTTCAATGTGACCATTCTCCTGTATGCATTCATAGTTTGAATATACATTAATGATCACTTCACTTTAGTAGGATTAAACTCATATTTATATATAACCCAACTCTGAATGACTTAGTTTACAAGATATTATTTTAAACATACAAGTCCTCCATGCGGGTAAATGAATAATTCAAAATTGGATATGGACATATCCCTGTATGGAATTAGTAAAAAATGTTAATTTCTCATAATAGTGTTTAAATTTGAATAATTTAAAGTTAAATTTATTTATACAATTTTAAGTATATTTTCTATAAAAAAAAATAATTAAAAAACAAAATCCTCTGATTTTTAAACTTGTCCTATAAAATAATATTTATATTTTATAATTCAATGGAGAATATTTAGTACAGTCTCAGCAGTATAATCTTCATTATTAATTAGAACAATAATCTGCCTTGTCGCTCAAAAGATGCGAAAACAGTCAATAGATTGGATTCATCATCATCATTTCACGTGATGAAAAATAAAATTTATTGTTGTTAGTTGTTAACGACATAGTTTGCACATCACAATAGATTACATGTTATTGGGCATTAATTGCGACCGCCCTCGCACTGTGCGCCATTAGATTTTAATCTGGAAAGGATCTGATTAGATTTTAATCTGGAAAGGATCTGAAGGCTCATAATGCCATAGCCCTAACATTTATTTAATGCCCAATAACATGTAATGTATTTTTAGCCTACAGAGCCAATAAAATGGGCTGATTTTGTAATAAAGTACTCAGCAGATTGTAAGAATCTCATGTCGAGCAGCACAAATGCCCTTAATGACCTATTTTATAGGGAAGAACAAGCCTTTTGAAATGGATTATTATTTTGCAACTTTGTAATTGAAGAGTTAATTTAAATTTCGTATATAAAATTTTTAGATTGTCTTGAATAAATGTTTAGGTAATGAAAAGCAAAATCTCAAGCAAGTCTGCTATACATTCCATTAGCATCATGTATCAAAATTTAAATCACAATGAAACTTTAAATCATTTAAATAACAAGTTTAAATACCAAGGCAACAAAGATAAAAGGTCTATCACACATTAAATTAATATTATTTATCAAAATTTAAATCATATTGAAACTTTTAAACATTTAAAATTAAGTTTAAATGTTATTGGCATGTTTGATGTACTAGCTTCTTCCATCTAGTTGTTCAATAGTGGACTATTAAAATACCCATAATGCTAGGATAATTTGTGGACCTAAATACAATGAAATATAAATTCATACATGGATATCATTGCCCAACAAACTTAAGCATGTAGTAAAGTCAATAGTGAAAGCTCATTCAATTATTAATTGAACGAGACTCTACAACAAGATACTAGAGATGGATGTTTTTATAATTATATTTTGTTCAAATATATTTAGTTCTTTATTAAAGTTTATTAATTAGTTTCAATGCAACAATAATTGATCTTGGAGTAACTATACAATTAAACTAGTTCTAATTACATATATGTAGGCTATCATTGTTAATAGGATTAATATAATTATTATTTTCTAGTATTGGTGCATTTGGGAACATGACTTAAATTCTTATTTCCTAGTATCATAAGATCATTCCATTTTCATTACTAATCTTCATTTCATAATAACATCGCCTTATTGGATGTTTGCATAATAATTTGCAACATGCTTCAAACAATTAATGTAGCTTGATAACTATTCCTTCTCAAATCCACACAAACTTTTGCACAACGAAATCACTTTGTTGACCAATATATTATCATGTTCATTCATAGAGTGAGGGTTTTGAATTTTGAAAAATAAGGTCAAGATATTGTAGGTACTAGAGGGAGGGGGTTATAGGTAATGGGGGGTATAAAAAATGGTATCCGCTAAAAATAAAGAATATCTTATAAAAAATAGGGAATTTTTTTAAAATTAGAAATATGTATTGGGAGGGATGGTCAACAAAATATTTTTGAAAGGTATTTATCAATATGTAGTGAAATTACGAGTATAATTCTTTAATATCCCATGAACTAAGTATCATGAACCTCTAAATTCTCTCTCTCTCTATATATATATAACCATAAACACTTCTTTATGTTCCTACATGTTCCTACATGTATTAGTTGCTACGACATAAATGCATATGTTGTTGTTTTGTACAGTAGCTTACACAAATATTTAAAATGTTATATGACAAGTTGCACAAACCTTGATGCTTACCGAAATTATCGTCATGCTGCCATCATACCTACATGTGATGTTTTTATTCTTTTTTATCTTGTTCTTTCTATTAGTTTACAAAAGCCTTTCATAGCACCAAGGCTAAGTCCTAGTCTTCATCTCTGCCTTAACTTTATAAAGCATGACACTAAGGTTGTATGAGAACATGCTTTGGAGACTAACGGTATAGTCTCGATTCCATAATTTCTATGTAATAAGGTTTTAAAGGGTCCAAGGCTTAACTTGTTAGGATATTTAGAGACTTAGGAGTTAGTTAAGATCAACTTGTGTAATATATCTCTTAAGTAAAAGTGTGTTTCTTTAGTATGCATTAGTATGCATTTGTAAATATTCTAATCTGAGGGTCACAATATGTTCTAGACATTAAGTGATCCGACAGTTCAACTTCTCTTAGATCATACCTACCATTGATCTGTGGCTTAACACCCGATTGGTCTATGATCTCTATTTAAAGAGCATAGAGGGTCATTGGCTAGTTGATCGATTATGAGAAGCTCATGTAACTTTCTTTCTTTTGCATAATAAATTGCTCCAAGTAGCTATTTGGTTGGGGCTATGGACTGTTTCTCTCTCGAGGGTTTTAACCACGTGACAAACATCGGTGTGTTGATCTGTGATCTATTTGTGTGAAGCGGTTGCTCAAAGTGTTCGGTCTTTTTAGAGTACCATGTGTACCCAAACATGGCATCAGAGCTTTTATGAAGAGTCGCTTTCGATTTTGATCTAGATTTGGAACCGGTGTTGCCGAAACTTTGAAAGGGTTTCTGGTTTTAGATTTTCTATGCATTTTTGGCCTGTGGGAGCTATTCCATTACGTCCAAAGTGTCATTTCCATTGGGAAATAGTTTTTGTTTCACCGAAAACCATTTCCGTTTGTTCCAGAAACAACCATTTCGGCAAATCTGAAGGTATAATGTTACAGTGACGGATTTGTTTTTTTTAATCTCTCATATCTTATCAGTTTTATTATTAGATATTTTTTGTTTTAGTCTCAAACTGTTGCCTTCCTTGACTACGTATGCTCTTTGCTGTGCACCTTGCATGATTGCGGTGAATCAGAAACAGTAAGGGAAAGTTTTTTTTTTCTTGTCTTCTCAGCTACGTGTGCTCTTTGTTGTGCACCTTGTGCGATCACAGCAAATCAGAAACAACGAGAAAACTTGAAAACGTAGACTTTTCGGGTAAGCTAACCAAGACCTAACCCCATTGCATGGAAAAAGTTTTTTTGTTTTTGTTTTTCGTTTTTTTTTGTGATTTGCAGAAGAAAAAGGCAAGAACGGAGAACGAGAGAGAAGAGTAAAAAAAAAAAACCCCTCCTCTTTCCATTCTTTTAAGTACCTTTTAAACTTAGCTCACTTGGTCCAAAGTTGCTTTATTCCTTAATAGGTCTTGAGTTCAAGTCTTATTAAGCTACTTTTTAGTGCATGCAATTTATATTTTCAAGTTATTTTATTGTAAAAGTGCATCTCACATAAATAAAATAAAATAAAAAGTGAGTCACTTAAGTCTTTTAATTTATTGCCGCTCTATTTAAAAGTAACATTATTGTAAAAGTGAACCTCACTTATTCTACAAAAGTGATTCACTTCTAAGCAATTTTATTATAAAGTGATTGTCAAAGGTTGATCTTGGGAAGAGGGGGGTTCTTTTTTTTAGTTGGTCAAGTTAATAACTGCCACGTCACTATTGGGGACATCTTCAACATTTTCTTTGATCAAGCATAACTTCATCATACAGAATCAGTTTTTAGTGCTGTTTTTTTTAAACCGCATATTTTTTCGAGCACTTTGCAACCAGATAGTTAGTTTCTATTTTTATTAGCCATTATTTTACAATATGGCTTCCCCTTGTGATATTATACTTGCAATTTTTAACTATTTCTCATGAAAATCTTGTATGGAGGATGTTCTACGAAGTAAGGGACTTTTTAGGATAACCTCAGGGAAAGAAACAGAACCCACTGATGATGATAAGAAAATTAAATGGGAAAATAGATGTGATGACGCTCATGGATTGATTGCGATGTCAATCTCTACTGATTTGCGATTCCACATATTTGGAATTGATGAACCTGATAAAGCTTGGGAAAAATTGGAATTTGTGTTTGGTAAACACAATGAAATTCGAGGTCATCAACTTGAAAATGAGTTGCTTTCCTTGAATCCAAATGATTTTTCATGCATTCAAGACTATTTATCTAAGTATAAAACTCTTATACTCTTATGTGTAGAATGCAAGATTAAGAAAAAAAACAAACAATATATTTATCATATTCTTTCCAAACTTGGACCTGCATATTCTGTTTTTGTATCTACATTCTACTCCATGAAAGAATCTTTGATTGTAGCTGGCTATCAAGAACCTAGTCTTGAATCCTGTTGTGATTCCTTAATTAGAGAGCAAGATAAACTCATTCATCTTGGAATAATTAACAATGTAGATACATTTGGGAAAAACTTATTATCCCAACAGAAAGAAAAGTCCAAGCCTCCCAAGAAATATAATTCTCGCAATAATAAGCCAAACAACAAGGGTCCCAAACCCTCTCAGTCAGCACCTTCCTTAAAAAATGACAAAGGATCCAAGCAACAAGGAAAGAAGACTGAGCGTCATTGCAATTTTTGTGGGAAAGATAATCATGATGAATCTAAGTGTTTCAAGAAGATGACAGTCTTGGAAGCAACAATGAAGAAGCACCACATCAGCATAGATTCGTCTTCAGAATCTAACTCTCATGGACATGCACTTTGTGCTTCTGGTTACTCTTATACTGCATCTTCTTCTTTTACTTCAAATGGCTTATTGATTCTAGAGCATCTTATCATATGGCTAAGGATCAAGCCATATTTTCTACTATGCATGAATGTAACACCAAACAAATATTTGTTGGTGATGATAGACCTCTAAGTGTTGTAGGATCTGGAATAGTTCCAGTAGAAAATGGTCATTTCGGTGATGTACTATGTGTTCCAAAAATTTTCTACAATTTTTTATCAGTCTATCAAATTACTGATTCAGGTCAAGGTAAAACTGTGACGTTTACACCTCACCAAGTTGTAATCAGGGATTTTAAAAATCCTCAAAATGTCCTTACTACTGGAACTGTTGATGATATTACCAGGTTGTACAAATTTAACAACTTTGGGTCGTCACCTTTTCCTTCAGTTTTTGTTGCTCATAGTGATAACTTGAGCAAACTTTGGCATGAGCGATTTGGTCACTTAAATTATCGCTCATTACAACAACTATGTAAAGACAATATGGTGATTGCTCTTCCAATGGTATCTTGCAAGGATGGTGTTTGTTCCGGTTGTGTACTCAGAAAACATCATCGGGACAGTTTTGACAAACGTGCCTCTTGGCACGCCTCGGTTCCTTTGGAGCTTGTGCATAGTGACTTGTGTAGTCCTCTTCCATCTGCATCCTTTTCTGGTTTCAAATATTTCTTAACTTTCATTGATGACTACTCCAAACGCACTTGGGTTTACTTCCTAAAACTTAAGAGCGAAGTATATAACATGTTCTTGGCCTACTGTAAGGCCCTTGTTGAAAAACAATATGGTCATCAAATTATTAAGTTAAGATCTGACAATGGAGGAGAATATGTTAACAATCAGTTCACTACTTTTTGCACTGAACAAGGAATCCAACAACAGCACACTGTTCCATATACACCACAACACAATGGTGTAGCTGAACGGAAGAAACGCACTTTAAAAAAAATGGCTAATTATATGATCCAATCTAAGGGACTAAGTCTTTAGTATTGGGCTAATGCCATAAACTATGCAAATTACATAGTCAATTGCACACCCACTAAAGTTTTATAAGGTATAACACTGAAAGAAGCATGAAGTAAAATTAAACCATATGTAAGTCACTTTTGTGTGTTTGGTTGTGAAGCATGGGCTCACATTCTAGATGAAAAACAGAAAGCATTGCAGCCTAAAAGTGAAAAGTGCATATTTGTTGGATATTATGAAGATGTAAAAGGTTATAGACTTCTTCAACCCAATTCACATGATATAATCATTAGAAGAGATGTTAAATTTGATGAAAATCTCTTGGCATGTGAGCCTACCTTGGCAGGTGTGCCATCTTTGGCCTGCGAGCCTCATTCGACGATTATGCCTTCTTCTTCTTCTTCTAACTTCCTTGACAAGTTTCCAACTCTAGTTTTTGATGATGACAATGAGGATAAAAATCCACCTCTACCTGCTCATGTTCCTCCAATTGCACCAGCACCAATGCCTCCTCGATGGGTCCGTTCAACATGTAAAGCAGTTGGTGATCTTGCCAGTGATCCTAGAGATCAACGTTGAACACGTTCTCAGTTTCAGTGAGCCTCTTTCCTTTTGGCTCAAGTTTCTGAGAATCATGATCCAGAAACTTTTGCAAAAGCTTCAAGAAATCCAGATTGGGATGCAACTATGGATGAAGAATATCGTTCCTTAATGGCAAACAATACTTGGGATCTTGTTCATCTTCCAAAAGGAAGAAAACTTATCAGATGTAAATGGGTCTACATAACTAAGTATGCATTAGATGGAAGTGTTGAAATACTTAAGGCAAGGTTAGTTGCCAAAGGTTTTTTCCAAGTTGAAGGGATTGACTACAATGAAACCTTTTCCCTTGTAGCAAAAATGAACTCCATCTGCCTTGTTCTTTCCCTTGCAGCCTTACATAACTGGGAAGTCCATCAAATGGATGTCAATTCTACCTTCTTAGATGGTGATTTACATGAGGAAATTTACATGGAACAACCTCCTAGATATGTTCAAAATAACTCTAGCCTTGTTTGTCTCCTTAAGAAATCCTTATATGGCCTTAAGCAAGCTCCTAGAGCTTGGTATGCCAAAATGGATAGCTTTCTCCTTGACATTGGTTTTTTTAGATGTCATTCCGACCCCAATGTCTATACCAAGAAAGTAGGAAACCATCTCATCATACTTGTTCTTTATGTTGATGATCTTCTCCTTACTGTTAGTGACCCTAAACTTATAACCCATGTGAAATCCAGTCTTAAGCAAAATTTTGAAATGTCATACTTAGGACATTTGCATTATTTCCTTGGTCTCCAAGTCTTGCAAACCAATGAAGGAATCTTTCTTTCCCAGTATATGTATGCTTGTGACCTTCTTCGTCATTTCCACATGGAAGATTATAAACCAACCCCTTCTCCCTTCCAATCTAGAGTCAAACTTTCTGCCACTTGTACTTCCCCTAAAGTAGATGCCACCTCGTGTCATCAGCTTGTTGGTAGTCTTTTATACTTGACTCATTCCCGTCCTGACCTTTTCTTTGTCATTGGTCGTGTTTCCCGTTATATGCAAAATCCTCATGAAAGTCACTGTAAAAAACTAAAAAGAATACTTCGATATATTCGAGGTACAATTCAGTTTGGGATTCATTACAGTACAAGGGGGAAACCATTGTTGGTTGGTTTCACTGATTCAGATTGGGCCAGTGATCCTGATGATCGAAAGTCTACTCTAGGTTATGTTTTCAGTCTGGGATTTGGACCTATCACTTGGGCTTGTAAGAAACAACAAGCACTTGCTCTTTCCTCAGCAGAAGCAGAATATCGAGCCACAGTTAATGCCAGTTAGGAAGCTTTATGGCTTCGAAAGATCCTTTCAGATTTTGGATTCGAGTAGTAGCAACCTACTCCACTTTGGTGCGATAATCAAAGTGCCATCAAGCTTTCCAAAGATCCAGTTCTACATTAGCGCAGCAAACACATTGAGCTACACATGCACTTCATCAGAACTCTTGTTCATGATAGTGTTCTTGAAATTCTCTATTGCCCTACAGATGATCAAGTTGCAAACATCTTCACCAAGTCTCTTACAGAAGCGAAGTTTTCTAAATTTTGGTATATGTTAGGAGTTCAGGAATGTGTCCTTAAGGGGGGATAGGCTCTAATGCCTCCTTCCTTATCCTAATAGTGTCAATTTTGTAAATCTTTCAATCCTATCCCAAGTTGTTCTTAAAGGGGGATGTTAGGATATTTAGACACTTAGGAGTTAGTTAAGATCAACTTGTGTAATATATCCGTTAGGTAAAAGTGTGTTTCTTTAGTATGCATTTGTAAATATTATAATCTGACGGTCATGATATGTTCTAGACATAGAGTGATCCAATGGTTCAAATTCTCTTAGATCATACCTACCATTGATCCGTGGCTTAACACCCGATTGGTCTATGATCTCTATTTAAATAACATAGAGGGTCCTTGGCTAGTTGATCGATTATGAGAAGCTCATGTAACTTTCTTTCTTTTTCATAATAAATTGATCCAAGTAGCTATTTGGATGGAGCTATGGATTGTTTCCCTCTCAAGGGTTTTAACCACATGACAAACATCGATGTGTTGATCTGTGATCTATTTGTGTGAAGCGGTAGCTCAAAGCGTTCAATATTTTTGGGAGTACCCTGTGTACCCGAACATAACCTTCATCCCTAAGTACAAGGCTATAAAATGTAACATGGGAAAGGGCCCAATGGGTAACCTTGGTCCTAATGCACAAAGGTTAACATTTGATCAGGTTTGAATGTTTGGATTTAAATGTTTCAACATTAGGCTTTGGGATCTATACGACAGTTGGAACTTGTTATGTATAACCCACCTAGAAGTGAAAAATAATTATTTTTATTTATTTGAGAAAAAATTATGTTAAAAGTTTTTGTAAAGTTTTTATGACCAAGGATGGTAATTGGATATTTTATTTATTTAAATAATTAAAATAAGAGACACCTATCCAAAGAAGATTGTTGAAGAGTGTTCACTGATGCACTAAGAGGAATAAGTAACTGTAGAAGTCCAATTGACAAGTGTAAGCACTAGCATTTTGCTTTCTAGTTGTTGCATGAGACAAAATCCCTAAAAGTGTGGTCATGTTCCTTAAGAAGAGGAACTGAGAGGAGGTGGCTCATTTAATTACAAAACTAACCCAAAGACCTAGGAAATATTATAAATACCATCTAATTGAGGAGGAGGCTCATTATAGTCTATTCCAAGTGATTAGATCCTCGTGAGTTGCTGCAAACTAAAAATTCAGGCACATAAAAGGAATTTGATGAGGGGCTACTTAAAGTGAAATTGCTGAGAGTTAAGTATGCTATTGAGTTTGCTAAGTTGCCTAGTTTTTTGTGTGTTCTGTACACAACCTATTAGTCCAGGTGCTTCAATGAACATGCTCGGGAGTCTTAAAGAGAGTGATCTTGGATGCTTTCAGGAGACGGTTGGGAGGAATGGTCTTCTTTGAGTGTTTTTCCACCTTCTGCAATTATCCACGTTCTAAGTTGTTTTATTTATTATCTGTGAAATTATTTCATATCTTTATTTGTAGGTTTAGGAATGTTAAGGAATTCTATGAACTAAGTAGTCATTACTGAATTGGAATAGGTTAGGAAAATCTTATTTTATAACTATTATTATAAAGGATGCTACCATTTTTATTTTAATAAAGTTAAATGGCATACTGTAGATTATCGTTATGTTCACTAAGAGAAAATTTGTTCATATTTACATATAATATCATAACGAGTCTCTTAGTTTATATTATTGTTTTTCCTAAAGCTTCATCTCAATACATTCATAGATTACTGTAATCATTGTTAAGTAAACCTTGAAATCGAATAAACTCTGATCACATATTATTAGTTGATAGACTTATCTAGGATAGTACAATATATGTAATTCATAAAATTTACAAGTCTTCAATCTAATAAAAATATTTAAGGACATAGTTACATTTAAAAAACTTCTACTAGTATTATCCTTACTAAAGGCCTATTATAGAAAAATTCCATTACAACCGAAGTTAATTTAGGGTTTAAAGACAAAAACAAATTTTACAGGAGAATCAAATAAAACCCCACACGGTCTCTTTATAAAGTATGGTAAAAGAATCCATAGGTTCTCAACTTCTCTATTAGTAACAAGATATATTTTTAATTTGGAAATACATGATTTGTGTTGAAGGACTATTTTAAGGAAAGATTATACATAGTATGATTATATGTATAGATATATATATTCACAATAATATTATAATATGGTCGAAAGGATCATTTAGTCTATGATAAGCCACAACTTGAGTCTAGTCGAACGACTTAAACCATTTATTTAGAATAAGCTATGGTTTTAAAACAATAATTTAAAAATACAGTAACTAAACCTTAGCAAAATCCGCAATGAACAACAAAAATAAACAAGTTTTGTATCATATAGTAATCAACAGGTCACCAGATCAAATCCTACCGAGGCTATTCAGCCAAAACAAAAGTTTAAATCTACTTAACATTATAAAAAATCCAAACAGATAAAGGTCATAGCCAAAAGTATAAACTATTCATCGATTTCTTCATGCAGTAGTAAAACTGCTTATTAAAATTTCCAAACCACTAATCTATTAAAACAAGAGTTCGAATCCCATAAGGGTAGGTTTTTCTATAAATAATCAAATAGTTAGGAAAAAAAATATCGCTATTCCTTTCATAGTCAACGCAAAATCATTACGGCTCCAAATAAATTCATCCCACCATTCTCTTGATAGAGCATTACCTAATTTAAAAATGAACTAAGCAAATCAATGTCCTCACAACCTTAAATTTACCAAAATATAGTAAAAACCCTCACAGGATTTCTTATAACAGAAATCAAAACAATTACAATCTATAGAGTAATATTAATGTTTCAACACCAAAATAACTGGGTAAATAGAAGAAACCATGAATACCATCACCGGAACAAGCTCAAGGTTCAAAACAGTTAACACTACAATGATACATTAAACTAAAAAAATTCTTTGATACATCTTCTCACGTAGGCTAGCATCATGTTGAATTTCTTTAACTATCTTAAACATTTTGTTCACAAAGATGTGTAAGAGCTCAAATCCACGCTAAAGGATAAACAATACATTGCATAACAGTCCCTTTCAGAATCCACGTCCAGAGGAATTTTTTATAAAACAACTGAAAATACCATAGACAGAACCATAGAAGGTTTACCATTTGAATGAAAGAAACACGGGAATTAATCCAATGTAGGAAAACGTTGACCCCAGAACCAAAGAGCCACGGCGCCACAAACCATAGTGTCACAA
Organism: Pseudotsuga menziesii; assembly: GCA_001517045.1. Taxonomy (NCBI): domain Eukaryota; kingdom Viridiplantae; phylum Streptophyta; class Pinopsida; order Pinales; family Pinaceae; genus Pseudotsuga; species Pseudotsuga menziesii. The sequence continues at coordinate 32,947 of LPNX010945338.1, forward strand.
GGAGCAAGAAGTGTGGAGTACAGGTCTTACCGGAACAATGGTTTCTTTCTTCATAGATACCGACTCTTATCTAGTGCAACAACCACTGCTAAAACCTCCCGCACACAAAAATCATGTAGGGGTAAAAGATAGAGAAACTGCTTTCTAAAAACCAATGAAGAACAACAAATGAAACCAGAGGAGACTTAGCTTGTAGATTCGATGATGGTGGCGAAGGCCTTGCAGACAGTCCACAATTTTAACACTAAGAAACAAACAACGGTTGGTCAAAAACCAGCCTGAGACCACTGCTAGTGCACTTTTAAAGTTTTGGTGTATCGTAAGCTAGGAAAATGCCAAAGGCCAAATCTGAGAGCTTGAAGGCCAAGAGCCTCGATTCTTCGAGAGCACTGAGGCAAAACAACATAGCACAAAGGTAAGAAATTAATTACCATGACGAAATAAACCCTTAGCATTTTTTATTTGACACAAATGCTTTCCATTTGGAGGCCATAAAGCCATCACATGGTTCATATCAATGCCACCTAGTGGTAATTGTTTCAAAACTCAAACTCCATAGTTTCCAAAACCAACGAATATCACCTTGCATGCCATATTATACTTTGTTATGCTTAATATATCTTATGGTAAGGGATATCCTTGTTAGTCGAGTGCTTAGACCTTTGCTCAAGAATAGTTTTATTATCCTTAGCTTAGGATCCTTGTTATTTTACCCAAGCTTGTGTGTGTACCAACATAAGGTAAGCCCTCCAATGCTAACACATGCAAAATGAGTTCATATGGTTTTGTGCTAGAAAAAAGAGCTAAGTAAGACGTATAACCCATCCTCCTAGCATCGTAATAGGGTTAAAAAGTATTCTAAAACATAACCAACAAGTACACCAGCTAGTGACTAACGCTTTTTAAACATGACCTCCCTTAATGACTTGACAACAAGTAAACTAGTTCAGCATAGTAGTAAGTTGTTTTGTTAAGGTTGTCGTAACTAAGTTATCTTGTTCAATAGGTAAAGCACTAACTCAAATGAAATGTTAGATGAAGGGGTTAGTATGATTTTATTTACATTATGTATTTGTAGTTATACCTTTAATATTTTTTTATTTTATTTTATGAAATTTGGAGATGTTACATGTGGTATCAGAGCGAGTTTCCAAACACTAGGCCTGAACATTGGCTAAACTCGCAAGAAACAAAAATACTGATCATGTTTTAAAACTATTTCTATACAGAAATGTATTTTGCAGGAAATGGAAGGAGTAGAAGCATCGATTGAAGATGGATCCCATCATAATAATCCAGATAACATATATGAGGAATTAAACAACCAACCATTAGAAATGCTGCAAACAGTAAAATATTTAAGAGTTGAACTACAAACTATAAAGGAAAATAACGAAAGAATCTTAAGAGATCAGGAGGAGCTAAATCATATAGTACTAGATAAGATACACAATAGAGAAAAGATAAAATAAAGGAGCATGAAACTGAATTTGGAACAATATCATACAAACGTAAGGGTAAGAAATTAAAATTTTATGATAGTGAAAGTAAATATTCTTCAGGAATTAAAGTAAGGTCACAAAAATAAAAGTACGAATACTCTAGTGAAAGTAGTGATAGTGAAGGTGGTGCTAGAAAGAGGAAATATAAACCCTATGTTTAATGGAGAAGTGAAAAAGGATGAGGAAGTCGATGCTTGGTTATCGGGTATGAAAAAGTACTTTTCATATTTATAACTACACAGATAGAGTAAAAGCCTGGATGGCTATCTATAACCTAAACGGAAAGGATGACATTCAGTGGCAGGATATAAAAGGAGTTAAAAACATTTAAGAAAAATATGTATCCTGGAGAATCTTTAAGAAATACTTCAAAGGGAAATTCTTATCTGAACACTATTATGAAGAAATATCTAAAGCATTTTATGAACTTGGACTAGGCTCAATGTCTATGAAAGATTTAAGCAGTTATTTTTTAAATTTATTAAGATATGTACCTTATATAATTGACAAAAAACCTAATATACATAGGTTTCTGAGTTGTTTGCCTACTAGTTTCAAGGACATAATTGAATTTGATAATACAAAGACCCTTGAAGAGGAAATGAGAAAAGCTAACTTCCATTATGAACAAAGTAAAAATAAGAAAAAAATCATACCTAACTGGAAAAATAAGAGAAAAAGTAACTTTGATTAGAGAAGAAAATGTTTTATGCCTAATAAAAGATTAAGAAATAATTCTCGGAATTTTTCTAGGAATAATTATCAAGGAACACATTTTAAAGGTAAAACACAACAAAACATTACAACCCCAAAAGGAAGAAACATGCCTAATACTTATGTTAAAAACAATGAACATAAAGAACCTGCAAAGTGTTTGGAATGTCAAGGACCTCACTATGCAAAGGATTGTCCAAACAGAAGGAGAAACTACAATAATGTACATACCATTAAGGAGAAGGAAACAGTTGGTGACGTGGCTAATGAAATTCTGATAATTAATGCAGCCTTGGAGAATCGATAGGTTGATCATTAAACCTTCATGGTGGAAATACAAGGTATGATACAAAACAAGCGTGTTTCTGTTTTGATTGACCGAAGTGCTAGTTTAAGCTATGTGTCACCTAGTATAGCAAAAAAATGCAATTTACATTTGAAAAAGTTTGAAAAGTATTGGTTGGTTCAGTTAGATACAGGAACCAAAATAAAAGTAGTTAAATTGTTTTGAGAAAACATTTAATACTTAGATGATAAAGGAGAAAGAGTTACAATCAAAGGGATACATAGGAAAGTTTTTCTTAGACAAATCTGATCATTACAAATGAAAACGGATGTACGGAAAGGTTGTAAAGTTTTTGTTGTGCATATAATAAATGATGAACACTTAAACAAAGAATATATGTTAAAATTTGATGATATTCCAATCCTAAAGGAATTCTCAGATCTTTTCCTGGAAGAGATTCCAGGATTACCTCCAAAAAGAGAATCAGATTTTACTATCGTGTTAGTACCGGGAGATGTACCTAATTCAAAGGCTCCTTATCGGATGAACATATTAGAACTTAATGAATTAAAACTACAACTACAAGAACTGATAGATAAGAATTATATACAACCAAGTGTATCCCCTTGGGGAGCACCTATCTTATTTGTTAAAAAAAAAAAGACGATGCATTAAGTTTATGTATAGACTATCGTGAGTTAAACAAAATGATAATTAAAAATAGATATCCATTGCCCCACAACGATGATATGTTTGATCAGATATGTGGAGCAACGATATTTTCAAAATTAGACTTGATATCTTGATGTCATCAAGTTAGAATTAAAGACAAAGATATTTTGAAAACAACATTCATAACCCGATATAAGAATTATTAGTTTGTAGTTATTCCCTTTCTGATAACGAATTCTCCAACATTTTTTATGTATTTAATGAACAGTGTCTTAAGTAAATACTTAGATAAATTCGTAGTCATCTTTATAGATGACATATTAATTTATTCAAAAACAAAAGAAGAACATGATGAACACTTGCAGATAATACTACAGGTTCTGATAGAACATAAACTGTATGCTAAATTTAACAAATGTGAATTCTTTAAAGATAAAATACAATATCTAGGTCATGTGGTATCCAAGGAAGGGATATCAGTAGATCTTGATAATATAAAAGCAATAATGGAATGACATATTCATAAAGACGTATTGAATGCACGATCGTTCATGGGAATCATAGGTTATTACTGGAAATTCATAGAGACATTCTAAAAAATCGTGAATCCCATAACATCATTGCGAAAAAGGGAAAAAGATTTGTATGGGATCTAAAGTGTGAAGAAATTTTAATAAATTTTAATATTTGTTAACTACTACACCTATATTAAAAATAACATATCCAAGCAAGGATTTCATTATGTGCATTGATGCATGCAATGAAGATTTGGGTAGAGTACTAACACAAGAAGGTCACGTAATAGCTTATGAATCAAGGAACTTAAAAACATATGAACAAAATTAGGCCACTTAAGATTTATAGTTGGCTTCCATAATACATACTTTGAAAATGTGATGTCATCATCTAATTGGTAAAATATTTATATTAATGTCTGGTAACATAAGCTTCTAATATTTGTTTGATAAATAAAATATGAACTCAAGGAAACCTATACAGTTAGCTTTCCTTAGCGAATATGATTTCGAGATCAAACACATCAAAGGAAAGGAAAAAAAAGTGGCTGATGCCTTAAGTATAAATGCAATAATGAATTTTATAGGTACCATTAGCAGTTATAAAATAGAATTAGATGATAAATTGGAAGACAGGGTAAAATGGACAAGGAATACCAAAATATAAGAGAAAAAGTAGCATATAATTAATCTGAAAAAAGTAAAAACATATTTCAGTTTAAATGAAAAAGTCTTAGTGTTGTATAAAAACATACTATATGTACCTAACATACCAGAAATTAAATTGTTGATTTTAAATGAAGTACATAAAATTCCTTATTCCAGACATCCAGAGTATCAAAAGATGATAACAATGCTAAGAAAATATTATTTCTATCCTAATATGAAGAATGAAGTTGCTTAATATATAGCTAGGTGTATAGAATGTCAGTAAGTCAAAGCTGAGCATTGACACGCAACATGTCTTTTGCAACCACTTCCAATTCCATATTGAAAATGAGAAATAACCAGTCTCAATTTTCTAACTGTATTACCTAAAAATCATAAGCAAAATGATTCTATAATTGTAGTGGTAGAAAAACTAAACAAGGCATCACATTTTATACCTGTTAAAAATACTTATAAGGCTACTAATATTGGTGACATCTTTATGAAGGAAATTTTTTGGTTGCACTGAATTCTGAATGTAATAATTTCTGAGACAAATATTAAGTTTACTAGTAATTTTTGGAAGCCATTATTTAAAGGACTATATATTAAATTAAATTTCAGTACTGCTTATCATCCGCAAATAGATGGAAAAACAGAAAGATTAAATCAAGTTCTATAGGATATGCTAATAATGTATGTTAGAGATCATCCAAAGAAATGGGGAGATAATTTTCTCTTAGTCGAATTTGTAAATAATAATTACTATTAGGCTTCAACTAAAATTAGTCATTTTGAATATTGTATGGTAGGAAATGTAATATTCCCATTTCATGGAGTAATCCGGTTGACAGATTGATGTCAAGACCTGACCTGTTAAAATAACTAGAACTAACCGTGAAACATGTAGAAAGCAATCTGAAAATTGCATAGGACATACAAAAATGTTATGCATACCTTAAAAGAACTCAGAAAGAATTTCAAGTAGGTGAACATGTATCTGTCAAGATAAAACCCAGAAAGAGCTCCTTTAAATTGGGGAGTTGTGCTAAATGATCACCCAGGTATTGTGGACCGTTTGAAATATTGGCAAGAGTTGGACCAGTTGCTTATTAGTTAGCTTTTCCACCTAATCTTAGAATACATAATGTATTTCATATTTCCATATTGAAAAAGTATGTGCACAATTCTATTGATCATGTGATTGACTGTAATGTTATTTAGGTAGAAACCGAAGGATATTTTCAGGTGGAACTGGACTGTATTCTCAATAGGAGGGAAATTTTTCTCTGAAATCGCACCATTGGACATGTAAAAGTGTAATGGAAGCACCTCAGTGCAGATGAAGCAACATAGGAATTAGAGAGTCATATGCGGGAGGCATATCGAATTTTGTTCCAAGAAGACTCAGAAGAAACTTAAGCAACATCAAGGACAATGTTAAACTTAAGAAAGATTGTTTATAATCCATCTATAACTGAAAATAAATATTTTTATTTATTTGAGAAAACATTATGTTAAAATTTATTGTAAATTTTTTATGACCAAAGATGGTCAAGGATGACTGTAAATGAATATTTTATTTATTTAAATAATTAAAAGAAGAGATGCCGATCCAAAGATGGTTGTTGAAGAGTGTTCATTGACCCACTATGAGGAATGAACAACTATATAAGGCCAATTGACAAGTGGCAGCATTGGCATTGGCATTTCACTTTCTAGGTGTTGCAGGAGGAAAAATCCCTAAAATTGTGGTCATGTTCCCTGAGAAGAAGACTGAGCAGGTGGCTCATTTAATGACAAAACTGACTTAAAGAACTAGGAAATCTTATAAATACCATCAAATTGAGTAGGAGGCTCATTAGATTCTATTCCAAGTGATTAGAGCCTTGTGAATTGCTGCAAACTAAAAAGTCAGGTACACAAGAGGAATTCGATTAGGGGGTATCTAAAGTGAAATTGCTGAGAGTTAAGTATGTTATTTAGTTTTCTAAGTTGCATAATTTTCTTTACACAACCTCTTTGTCCTATAACTTGAGTGAACAGGCTTGGGGGTCCTAAATCAAGTGATCTTGGATGCTTTCAGGAGACAGTTGGGAGGAACGATCTTCTTTGGGTGTTTGTCCCCATTCTACAATTATCCATGTTCTAAGTTGTTTTGTTTATTATTTGTGAAATTAATTCATATATTTATTTGTAGGTTTAGAAATGTTAATAAATTTTGTGAACTAAGTAATCATTACCAAATTGGAATAGGTTAGGAATATCTTATTTTCTGAGTATTATTGTAAAGGATGTTGCAGTTTTTATTTTCATAAAGTTAAATGATAGATTGTAGATTATCGTAATGTTCTGTAAGAGAAAATTTGTTCATATTTACATATAATATCATAACCAGTATGTGAGTTTATATTATTGTTTTTTCTAAAGCTTCATCTCATTACATTCATAGATTATTGTAATCATTGTTAAGTAAACCTTGAAATTGAATCAACTCTTATCACATACCATTGGACGATAGACTTATCTTGGATAGTATAGTATATGTAATTCATAAAATTTATAAGTCCTCTATATAATAAAAATATTTAAGGACAGAGTTACATTTAAAAAATTTCTACTAGTAATATCCTTACTAAAGGGCTATTATAGAAAACTTCCATTACAACCGAAAGGCTTAGATTTTCACCAAAGTTAATTTAGGGTTTAAAGGCTCAAACAAATTTTACATAGGAATTGAATAAAACCCCACAAGGTCTCTTTATCAAGTATGGTAAAAGAATCCATAGATTCTCAACTTCTCTATCAGTAAAAAGAAATATTTTTAACTTGGAAACACAAGATCTCTGTCGAACGATAGTTTTAAGGAAAGATTATCAAGAGTATAATTATATATATATATATTCAAAATATTATTATAATATGGCTGAAAGGCTCATTTAGTCTATGGTAAGCCACAACTCGAGTCTAGCCTGACGGCTCAAACCATTTATTTAGAATAAGATAGGGTTTTAAACAAATAATTTAAAAATACAGTAACTAAACCTTAGCAAAATCCATAATGAGTAACAAAAATAAATAAGTTTTGTATCGTATAGTAATCAACAGTTCACCAGATCAAATCTTGTCAAGGCTACTCAGCCAAAAAAAAAGTTTAACTCTACTTAACATTAAAAAAAATCCAAATAGATAAAGGCTGTAGCCAAAAGTATAAACTATCCATCGATTTCTTCACGTAGCAACAAAACTGCATATTAAAATTTACAAACCACTAATCTATTAAAACAAGAGTCTAAATCCTATAAAGGTGGGTCTGTCCGCAAGTAATTAACTAGTTACAAACAAAAAAATCAATATTCCTTTCACAGTCAACGAAAAAGACTTACAGTTCCAAATAACTTCATACCACCATTCTCTTGATAGAGCATTACCCTAATTTAGAAACTAACTAAGCAAAGCAATGGCCTCACTGCCTTAAATTTACCAAAATGCAGTAAAAACTCTTACAGGATTTCTTATAACAGAAATAAAACAATTACAATGTATAGAGTAATATTCATGTTTCAACACCAAAATAACTATGTAAATATAACAAACCAAGAATATCCATCATGGGACCGAGATGAAGGTGCAAATAAGTTAACATTACAACGATACATTAAACTAAAAAAACTGTTTGATACATATTCTCACGCAGGATAGAATCCTGTTGCATTTCTTTAACAATCTTAAACATTTTGTTTAGAAAGCTCTGTAAGAGCTCAAATCCACGCTAAAGGATAAACAATAAATTGCATAACAATATTTTTCAGTCTCCATGGCGAGAGGGAGTTTTTATAAAAAAACTGAAAATTCCATAGGTAGAACCACAGAGGGTTTACCATTCGAATGAAAGAAACACAGGAATGACTTCAACCCAGGAAAATGATGGCCACATAACCAGAGAGCCACGGAGCCATAGAGACACAATACATCGTGTCACAAGGAGAAAGAAGTGCAGAGTACAGGTCTTACTGGAATGATGATTCCTTTCTTTGAAGAGACCGACTCTTATCCCTCGTAGCAACCACTGCCAAATCCTCCTGCACACAAAAATCACACAGGGGTTAAAGATAGAAAAACAAAGTTCTAAAAACCAATGAAGAACAATAAATGAAACTATAGGAGACTTACCTTGCAGATTTGATGATGGTGGCGAAGTCCTTGCAGAAAGTCCATAGTTTTGACACTAAGAAACAATCAATGATGATAAAAACCCAACCTGATACCACTGTGGTTTCACTTTTAAATTTTGGGTGTATCATAAGCTGGAAAAAGGCCAAAGGGAAAATATAAGAGCCTTGTGTCTTCCACAATAGAGAGGGAAAACAACACAACACAAAGGTAAGAAACACTTTACCATGATGAAATAAACCATAGGGTTTTTGATTTGACACAAAAAATTTCCAGCTCGAGGCCATAAATAAATCATGTGGTTCATATCAATGCCACCTAGTGGTAATTGTTTCAAAACCCAAAGTCCATAGTTTCCAAAACCAACGAATATCATCTTAAATTCCATATTATAATTAGTTATGCTTGATATATATTATGGTAAGGAATATCCTTGTTAGTCGAGTGCTTAGACCTTTTCTTAGGATTAGTTTGATTATCCTTAGCTTAGGGTCCTTCTTATTTTATCCAGGCTTGTGTGTGTACCAACACAAGGTAAGACCTCCAATGCTAACACCTGCAAAAAGAGTTCATATGGTTTTGTGTTATCCAAAAGAGCTAAGTAAGAACTGTAACCCATCCTCCTAGAATCATAATAGGGTTAACAAGTATTCTAAAACATAACCAACAAGCACACTAGCTACAACTGACGTTGTTTAAACATGTCCTCCCTTTATGACTTGACAACAAGTAACCTAGTTCAACATAGTGGTAAGTTGTATGATTTCATTTACATTATGTATTTGCAATTATACCTTTAATAATAAAAAAATATTTTATGAAATTTGGATATATTACATTATGAATATGACGATTTACTGATTATGATTTGATATGGTTATAAAGTTTTGGTACCTTTGTTGACTTGTGCATTTAAGGTGCTTCCCTAGCTGCGAGTTGATACCACAACCAATATCTAAAGGATGGCTCGGGAATGCATCTCGTTCATCCACCTATATGGCAAGTTTGTGAGGGTTTCATTATGGTTTATTGTTTCATTTCATTTCTTTGAACCCTTCATTTCAAGTTATTTGGTAAGTTATTTGGTATGTAATCTAAGGGAGCGGAGGCTCTGCTCTGTCAATGGCGATTTTATTAGGTTTTGGGTGTGAATAATTTCCCAAGGTTAATGGGATTCCATTTGGTTTCTTCCATGGGGTATTCTCAGCTTTAATTGATTCCAATAACTTACTGCTTCACTGCAAAACAAACCTGACCACCGTCTTCAGCTTCAAATCTACCTTTACTAAGTAAGAAACTCCTTCTTAAATCTTCCTTCATATTTTAACATGCACTAAGATATCTCGGGTATAAAAACTGATATTGCATCGTATTTATAGGAAGAGGAGGGATAAGGGAATCCTGGAGGAGCCGACCCCTAGCCCTCTCTACAATTTGAATAAGGAAATGTATGACTTTGAACGCTTTTACATTGTTAAAATTATTTTTATCATTACGGTTTTGACTGTAGATTCCAACGCCCCTCTTGGTGGCATATTTTTCCATCTCTGAGCTCAAACACATGAAATTTATAGCATGGAGGGACTTTAAACCCTTCCTGACATCCATCTTGGTACATTAAAAATTCTTTCACAACCCAAATCCTTCATTTTTTTGGGTTTTCGCACTATCTATTTCACCTTTCAACTTTCTGCACTTTCAATCTTTCTACATGCTCCCTTCCGCCACTGTCTTTCCACATTCACCTTTTCCGCAATGCAAAAATCTGAAATAGGAAAACTCACTTTTCCAATTTTTGGATTTCTACACTTCCACACTTCCGCATCCTCACTTTTGCACTTCCGTATGCACTTTTCCACGCTTCACTTTTCTGGTTCGGATTGCGGAACTCAGCTTATCGAATTTCTAAATTCTCAAACTTTTGGACTTCCACCTTTCCACTCGTGCAAGGCTCTTCCTGAATTGTTGATCTACTATGGTGTGGATCTTGATCATTGATCTATACTTTGATGTGGATCTGTCCACAACCATCAGATCTTTTATGGATTTTTTTTTCTGACCGTTGATCTCTTGATCAAGTGCATAACTTTTTTTTACTTTGTGGATCTATGTCTCCTTTGTGGCAAAACTTAATTATGACCATTGATATTCTGTCAAGGTCTATCTCTACCACATGATCTCAACCATCCAATCTGAATTAAACCTTGGTTTATCGTCCGTATCCCACCTTCCACCTTCATATTTCCAGACTTCAGGAATCAGAAATCCAACTTCTACCTTAGCTTCTTTTCTATTCTTCCAATCTCCATCTTTCGACTTCCGCACTCCACAACAGACTTCGAAAATTCACTTTTCTCTAATCAATTTATCTTTACAGTGATCGATCTTTCGACTCGGAACATGGAATAAGGTTACTATGCACACCCATGAAATATTCAATGGTTAATAATATAATTCCCCTTCGATTGATCAGAGAATCGATCAATTGATTTATGTTTCCCTCATTTTTAGAAACCCTGAATTGACATACAGGATTATCATTCATTAACAAAGATTTAAACAAACATTCAATTCATGAAATCGCACACTCAAACATAATTGAATTTACACACACACACATATTATGTCAAAATAGGATTTTTCATTCGCACACTGAATCTGTACATACAAATTGCATCAGAACCTGCATTCTGATTTCCTTAGGTTTGATACATATTTGATTGGTCTCTCCAATGTTTCCTACAGGCCTTATTTACCTTTCTATATTTTTTCTATCCATGTCTCTTCTCTGTCCTTCTATGCCTTGCAATCTTACACATTTATACAATTGGATTCATGAGTCAATTTTGATTCAGACCCTCATAATCTACTAACTAATCCTAATTACAACAAATTCTCAAATCTATCCTATGAATTGTTGCCAATGATTTAGGGTTCTGTTTGCATGATTTATCAATGTTTTATCACTCACCTAGTGACTCACTCAACTAATTCATCATTTATCTAGAATAAAATAAAATAGAGGTTTAATTACAATGTGATGGTTCAAAGACCATCAATTTAGAATCGAAGACCCCTTCTAGGCCTGATCAAACATTGGGTTTGGAATTTCAATGGAGAGCAGGATGCTCCTGCATCAGACTATTAATAAGTTGTGTCAACCCTCCTCTTTATTTTGTTAGTATATTTTGTCGAGCACATATGCTTTTTAAGTCGTACCATTAGTATGTTGTACTATCCCACATTCATGGGGAGTAGGTAATAGTTGTTAAGTCATCCAGTTAATATGTTGCATTATCCCACATTCATGGGGAGTAATAGTTGTTTAGATTAGACTTAGTATATAAGTATGTGTTGAGGCTAATGAAAGCATCGAAGAGTTATTTTGTATTGAGCTTGCACAAAGGAGGTTACCCCCTCGAAGTGGCCTGCGATTAATAAAATATCTTTTGTGATCCATTATTTCTGTTATATCGTGCATTCTCATTGTTTATTGCAAGAGGTTCTTCAAATATGGTATCAAAACACCTTCTTGGGCTCGTTGGGTGGAATTTCTGCCAATTTTTTTCCTTTTGTAGTTCTTCTTAGCCTTGTGATCATTGCAGTCATTCTCCTTCTTACAGCGATATTATTCATTCAAATTAGGGAATAAACCCTATCTGCTTAACTGTGGGAAGTATTTGGGCATAGCCCTAAAACTCATTGTGAGGAGTACCATGGGAACCTCGAAGTAGCTGGCCACTGAGAGGACCTACCAAGTGAAAAGGGAAACGACCCCCACCAGATTGACTATATTACCACCCATGAGGAAAACAAAAGAGATGTCATTTGTGGCCAAGAGGTTTGCAGTTTTACCTGCGCCGTGGAGTAAGGGCTACTGCTCCAATACACAATCTAACAGACAATCTTGGTGGCCGAGTGAATCATGTGAACCTTTAGGAAGCTAAACATACCTAGGGTCCATATCCATTTACAGCTGATAAAGCATAGATTTCCAGAACCGTAAGAAATTATTTCCTCCATTTCAAGTTGATAAAGCACAACTTTTCAGCACCACTACAGATCATTTTCTCGGATTAAAGAAAAAGTATAAATTTCATTTTTTGGCCATATCTTCATTGATTTAGCTCTATTTACCTTGAAACTTCATTGTAACCCCCGTAATCCCATTCTACATATTCCTTCCTTGAGGACCGTATCCCCAATTCCACTTCCTGAAGCCCAAAATTCCACATTTGTCTATTTTTATGGTTTGTCATAACTTTTTTGATTCTCACCCTTTTGCCTTCAAATTTCTCCATTGTGTTCATTTTCTATTTCTGCTTCATTGTCCCTCTCTGACAAATTTTCCAATTCCTTCATCCCTCCTCTAAAATTCACATTTTATGCTTCCTACCCCTAAGAAAGTGTCCAAAACCTCATAAAACCCCAATTATGCCCCCCCCCCCCACCCCCTCGGTGTTTTTCCCAACTCAAAAGTTTACTTTTCTAAAGCCATTTGCATTTTTGTTTTCCTACCCATTAAAAAAAACAACTTATGGTTTTCACCTGCGTCGGAGCAAATAAACAAATGGAAGAAGAACTTTCCGCCATCAAGTCCAAACTCGAAGATCTAGATCAAAAATTTCTTGACCTCCATCTTCAGCATTCACCCATGAACAACCACTGATAGCCCGAGTCTTCTGTAGACACTGGGTTCTCTTCCTCTATCAACTTCCGTGGGCCAAAGTTGGGTTTTCCTCGCTTCAATGGTGATGATCCAATGGGATCGATTTATAGGGAAGAACAATATTTTAGTCTGCATAACACTTTTGATGTAAATAAAGTCCCACTTGCATCCTTTCATTTGGACCATGAATCCCTTCAATGGTTCTGTTCGTACATCAAGGCTCATGCAGAGCCAAACTGGAGATATTTTTTTCAACTCCTTTTGCAACGATTTGGCCGAAATGATTTTGATGACTTCACAGGAGCACTCACTGAACTTCACCAAGCTGGCACTGCGAGGGAGTATCAGATAGAATTTGAGAAATTGGCCAATCACACTGAAGTATTTCTTGATGCATTATACCTAAGTCGTTTTATTAGTGGTATGAAGGATGTAATACGATTTGAAGTTAAAATGTTCTACCCCAACACAATGATGGAAGCCCCAGGGTTGGCTAAGCCAGCAGAGGACAAGATCAGGGCTCAACAACGCTCCAAATCCACTCTTCTTCCATTTAGAATGATAGTTCCCCAAAGAACCCAAATTTCGCCAGGTCCTAGAACCACTCCTATCAAGCATTTTGTCTGAAGCAGAGATGCAGGAACATCGGGAAAAATGGCTTTATTATAATTGTGACGATAAATTCACCCGAGGATAGATGTGTTGAGAAAAATCCCTATCTCTTAGATGTAGATTCTCCGCCTACACTTGACATTTTTTATGATGCTCAAGATCCAGTAGATGGTGAGGGTGACATTCAACAACTTCCTGTTGACCTACCTTCTCCAGACGACCAGCCAGAGATATCTCTCCATTCCTTAGCCGAAGTCAAAATCCCACAAATCATGTGGGTCAGAGGTTTTTAAAAAAAACTCTCTTACAATACCCATTGATTTTGGTAGCACTCACAACTTCATCAAACCGAGGATCGCCAAAAAGGATGATTGTTTTGTCCATCCTTGCTCCAACATTGAAGTCATGATTTCCAATGGGGGAACCTTACCTCGCAAAGGGAAGTGTCATAATGTGCACATCTCTATGGGGGATTATAACTTGCACTCTGACATGTTTCCCTTGCCCTTATGTAGATGTGATGTGGTTTTGAGTGCTCAATGGTTACATACACTTGGACCCATTTTATGGTATTTTAAAGAAATTTGGATGTAGTTTTCAATCAATGGTAAAAAAAAAACACATTGCAGGGCTTACAACCTGGGACTCTCAGCATCATTAGTTCGCATCACATGGAAAATATTCTTAAGAAGAGTTCACATGGTGTCATCGCTCAGATCCATTTCATTCAGATGTATCCTTCAACAGTCTCAACTACTCCATTGCATCTACAACAAATTTTGGATCGATATGCATGTGTGTTTACTGAGCCGGTAGGATTTCCACCTTCCAAACTAGAGGACCATCGTATTCCACTCCTTCCTAGAATCGTCCCTCCCAACATCAATCCATACTACTACCCTTTTCACCACAAGATAGAGATTGAGATGCTTGTTCACGATTTACTAAAGCAAGGTGTTATTCGCCCTAGCACTAGTTCCTTATCTTCACAGGTTCTTCTTTATAAGAAAAAAGATGAGTCATAGCACCTTTGCATCAAATTTTGAGCACTTAATCACATCACCATCAAGGATAAGTTTCCAATTCCCATTATTGATGAGCTTCTGGATGAGCTCCATGGTGCTCATTTTTTCTCCAAGTTGGTTCTTCGTTCTGGGTATCACCAAATTCAGGCTGATGAGGATGATATCCCTAAAACATCTTTCTGCACACATGATAGCAACTATGAATTTTTGGTCATGCCATTTGGCCTCACAAATGCTCCTTCCACGTTCCAGGTGTTGATGAATAAAATATTTCGGCCCTACTTGCAAAACTTCATTATGGTATTCTTTGATGATATCCTCATATATAGTAAAACATGGGCCGAGCATCTCCAACATATGGATCTTGTACTACAACTTTTCTTTGATCGTCATCTCTGTGCCAAACAGTCTAAATTTGTTTTTGGGTAGAAGGAAGTAGAGTATCTTGAGAATATTTTTTAAGCCTAAGGGGTTCGTATCGATCCTACCAAAATAGATGCCATGAAAAATTGGACACATCCTCAGACCCTGAAGAGCCTTCATCGATTTTTGGGACTTACTGGATACTACCGCAAGTTTGTCAAGGATTATCAGAAGATTGCATATCCATTAACAACTCTACTAAAAAATGATTCTTTTGCATGGACACCTACTGCTGAGTGTGCATTTGAGAACCTAAAACAAGCTAGGTGTACCACAGCTGTTCTACCTATGCCTGATTTTTCCAATCCCTTCACTATTGAGAGGGATGCTTGTGACAATGGACTTGGTGATGTCCTCCTCCAAGATGATCATCCCATTGCGTTCACCAGCAAATCCCCGTCTGGTAATATTTTAGCTGCCTCTACATACGAGAAGGAAATGATGACTATTTTGCATGCCATACAAAAGTGGCATCCATACCTATTAGGGAATAATTTTTGCATCAAGACTGATCACCAGAGTCTGAAATATTTCCTGGAACAACAGGTCTTATCCCCAACACAACATAAATAGGTTAGAAAACTCATGGGTTATGACTACGAGATCACTTACAAGAAGGGTAAGGACAATATTGTGGCATATGCGCTTTCTCGCATACTTGATGACCATGCTTCTCTTTCAGCTATTTCTATGCCTATTCCAAATTGGTTACAATATGCTCATCAAGGCTATGTCAATGACCCTTCCTTATCTACAATCAGCTAATAGTTTTCCAGTAATCCTTCTATTGTACCACATTACTCTTAGGATGGTTCTTCTCTGAGATACAAGGGTTGTCTGGTGCTTCCCTAGAGCATAGATCTTCACCAGGTTGTCTTCTATGAACTCCATGCTTCTCCATTGACAGGGCACTCTGGGTTCCTCAAAACATATAAGAAAGCACGACATAATTTCTTTTGGTAGGGAATGAAAGGGGAAATTCAATAGATGGTTTCCAAATGTGATACGTGCTAGCGCCACAAGGGTGAAACTACACTCCTCCCCAATTTGCTCAAACCCTTTTCCCATCCCTATAAGTATTTGGACAGATATTTCAATGGATTTCATTAAAGGGCTCCTAAAACTGGAGGGAAGACCGTAATATTGGTTTTGGTTGATCAACTCTCCAAATATAGTCATTTTTTTGTTCTCATCCATCCATATACCACCTCCTCAGTCACCCAAATTTTCATGGACCAGATATTCCGTCTTCATGGAATCCCTTCTTCCATTGTCTCAGACCGCGATGCAACTTTCACAAGTCATTTTTGGACCAAACTCATTGGAACCAAACTGAATATGAGTTCAGGATATCACCCACAAATAGATGGTCAGACTGAAGTCACCAACAAATTCTTGGAAACTTACCTTCGTTGCTTCACCTCTGAACAACAACATCAATGGGAAAAGTGGCTCCCTCTCGATGAGTGGTGGTACAATACTTCCCACCATATTACATCTAAAATGACTCCATATGAAGCCATTTATGGTTAGACACTGCTAATGATCCCTCCATACACACCCAATAGTTAACCATTTAAGGATGTTGACATGGTTCTTCGAAACCGCAATCAGATCCTTAACATTTTGCAGGAGAATATTCACATGGCAAGAAATCGCATGAAACAACAGGCCGATCAACACTATTTTGAATGCACCATTCAAGTCGGTGATATGGTTTTTCTTTATCTGCAGTCTTACAAGAAATCGTCCCTGAAACTCAAAGGGAATCATAAGCTAGCTCCAAAGTTCTATGGGCCATATAAAGTTCTTCAGAAGATTGGGTCTGTTTCTTATCAATTGGAACTTCCTCCTTCTTCTCGCATTCACCTAGTCTTTTATGTCTCTTGTCTCAAGAAAGTGATTTGCGCCAACATCAGAGCACAAAATGTTTTACCTGAGTTGGATAAGGAAGGATCCATCATTTTGGAACCAGAGGCCATCCTCAATAAGCGCACTCATAAGCTTTGCTATCGGTCCATCACAGAGGTCTTAATTCAGTGGCATGACATGCAACCAAAGGATGCTACATGGGAGCCACTCCTTCATATTCAACAACAGTTTCCACATCTAAAGCTTTGAGGACAAATATTTTCTAAGAGGGAGGGGATGTTAAGAACCCGTGTAAACCCTCCTCTTTATTTTGTTAGTATATTTTGTCGGACGCATATTCTTTGTAAGTCGTCCCATTAGTATGGTGTATTATCCCACATTCATGGGAAGTAATAGTTGTTTAGATTAGACTTGGTATATAAGTATTTGTTGAGGATAATGAAAGCATCGAAGAGTTATTTTGTATTGATGTTTCTCAAAGGAGGTTTCCCCCTTGAAGTGGCCTGTGATTAATAGAATCTCTTATGTGATCCATTATTTCTATTATATCGTGCATTCTCATTGCTTATTGCAGGAGCTTCTTCACACATAATCCCTACAAAGAAAGAAATATGACCTCCTGGTCATATCCTTCCATATTCAGTTTGAATGGATCACAAACTTTGTGTTGTATCTAATCATCCATATCATCATGTTATTTTCTCTTTGTCATCTTTAGTTCTCCTTGTTTGTGCCAGAAATGGTTTCCAAGGCTAAAGAAACAAGCCAACACAATCTCAAAATAAAATCAGTAAAGTAAATTGGATTTAGGGTTTCTGAAATGTTTTCTTGGTTGTGAACTTTGGGAACACACAGGGAATACACTCATGAGCAAAATAATAACTGAATCATAAGCAAAATAGGACAAAGATGCATAATATATTCAACCAGATCCAACAAAACACAATATTGAAGTTCAGTCATAAAAGACAAGCATCACTAGCATATAAACATAAACCAGTAATGAATATATCAATTAAGGAACTAAACAAGTTGAACAATGAAGACAACACAGAAACTGAAGGGTAAAAGGTGTCATATATATCATAATTTCATCATCAAATGCATACAAGAGTTTTGATACTTAACTCATGAACAAGTTGAAGACCTCCTGAAGCTATCCCAAAAATCGAACCCTCTCAATGAATTTCTAACCTCTCTAAATACTATTCTTTACAAAATCAATTAGGGATCTAACCCTAACTGCCTTCCATCAGCTCGATGAGACAAAGTAAAATGTACAATATTACAACACATGATGTTTTCTAAAAATAGTAAACACTAACTAATATGTTTCTCAAAGAGATAACAAATAACTGAATGAACAACTGACTTATAGATCCTTTGCTGCCTTAGAAAGCAAAGCAATGCCATCTAATTCTTGAGATTTATTCTTAGCTCGCCTTTTCTCTTGCTCCATGTCAGCTATCCTTTTGGTGAGCTCCTCATTTCTCTGCTGCAAGTCCTTGACTGTCTTCTCCAATCTGTGCATTGCAAGTCAGTGGTTCTTTTTCTCTTTAGAACCTCTTTAGATACTATTGTCAGATCCTGACAATGATCATTGACATCCTGAAGATATTCTCTAAGCCTTATGTTAGCCATCATAAGCCCCTCATTGATCTCTTGCATATAGTTCATCTGTTGTTTGTACTGCTTAATAATTTTATGCAAGTTTTCTTTATCTAAATCAACTGACCTTCCTGTCATGATTTCTTGTTCATAACTGGGCATCTCAGGTATGTCAAACCTCTTAAAAATGTCTGCATCCTTATTTAACAGATCTTTGAAAACAACAGGAATATTAGGGTCTTTCAGAATACCTGCTTGCCTAAGTATAAGTTCATCTTCATCTTCCCATTCTTGATCTTCAACAGGAGGTATTTCAGCTTTTTTTTTTCTATTGTTTCTTTAAAAGTTCATTTCTTATTTCAAGAAATATAGCAAACAATTCAGACTCGGGCTGCCTTAACTCCTTTACTGACTGTGATGATCCTTTTATTTTTGTAGGATGAGAAGAGGAAGCTTTGGCAACTATTTTTTCCTTGCTTTTAACTTTAATTATGCCAAATTCTGGTTCTTCACCTGAAGAAATGTCATCCAGGACAATCATTTGCTTGGTATTCAATTTAGGATTGAGCAGTTTCTTCATACTCCACCATAGCTTATTTGTTGGCCTGAAAAGAGCTATCAGGTATAATAGGCTTGATCCAAGGTGAGGTTTTAGCTGAATGTATTGAAGCACCCAACTGGTCAGGGTCATAGAGGGCTGGTAAAGATTGAGACCCTCTGAGCTTTCTTGCTGTTTTCAATATTTTTTTAGGGTCTGAGACCCCTGAATGTAATGGTGAAGTAGGTCTGCTCCTGGTTCCCACTCCTCTAGAAGCCACTGTGACAACTTTGGTGAAAAATAGCCTTCAAAAAGTGTTGGTTTAAGTCCACCTCTTAAACCAGAAAACTGATAAGTATCCCAGGGAAAATATTCTTTCAACTTCGTCCCCGACAACGGCGCCAAAGATGTTTGCGCCAGAAATTGTTTCCAAGGCTAAAGAAACAAGCCAACACAATCTCAAAATAAAATCAGTAAAGTAAATTGGATTTAGGGTTTCTGAAATGTTTTCTTGGTTGTGAACGTTCGGAACAAATAGGGAATACACTCATGAGAAAAATAATAACTAAATCATAAGCAAAAGAGGACAAAGATGCATAATATATTCAACCAGATCCAACAAAACACAATATTGAAGTTCATTCATAAAAGACAAGCATCATTAGCATATAAACATAAACCAGTAATGAATATATCAATTAAGCAACTAAACAAGCTGAACAATGAAGCCAACACAGAAACTGAAGGGTAAAAGGTGTCATATATCTTATAATTTCATCATCAAATGCATACAAGAGTTTTGATACTTAACTCATGAACAAGTTGAAGACCTCCTGAAGCTATCCCAAAAATCGAACCCTCTCAATGACTTTCTAACATCTCTAAATACTTTTCTTTACAAAATCAGTTAGGGATCTAACCCTAACTGCCTTCCATCAGCTCGATGAGATAAAGTAAAGTGTACAATATTACAACACATGATGTTTTCTAAAAATAGTAAACACTAACCAATATGTTTCTCAAAGAGATAACAAATAACTGAATGAACAATTGACTTATAGATCCTTTGCCGCCTCAGCAAGCAAAGCAATGCCATATAATGCTTGAGCTTTCTTCTTAGCTTTACTTTTCTCTTACTCCATGTCAGCTATCCTTTTGGTGAGCTCCTCATTTCTCTACTGCAAGTCCTTGACTGTCTTCTCCAACTCTGTGCATTACAAGTCAGTGGTTCTTTTTCTCTTTAGAAACTTTTTAGATACTGTTGTCAGCTCCTGACAATGATCATTGACATCCTGAAGATCTTCTCTAAGCCTTATGTTAGCCATCATTAGCCCCTCATTGATCTCTTGCATATAGTTCTGCTGTTTGTACTGCTTAATAATTTTCTGCAAGTTTTCTTTATTTGAATCAACTGACCTTCCTGTCATGATTTCTTGTTCATAACTGGGCATCTCAGGTATGTCAAACCTCTTAAAAATTTCTACATCCTTATTTAACAAATCTTTGGAAACAACAGGAATATTAGGGTCTTTCAGAATACCTGCTTGCCTAAGTATAAGTTCATCTTCATCTTCCCATTCTTGATCTTCAACAGGAGGTATTTCAGCTTTTTCTTTCTGTTGTTTCTTTAAAAGTTCATTTCTTATTTCAAGAAATATAGCAAACAATTCAGACTCGGGATGCCTTAACTCCTTTACTGACTGTGATGATCCTTTTATTTTTGCATGATGAGAAGAGGAAGCTTTGGCAACTGTTTTTCCCTTGCTTTTAACTTTAATTGTGCCAAATTCTGGTTCTTCACCTGAAGAAATGCCATCCAGGATAGTCATTTGCTTGGTATTCAATTTAGGATTGAGCAGCTTCTTCATACTCCACCTTAGATTATTTGTTGGCCTGGTTTTAGGCCTCCAATATGGGGTTATCACTTCAAACCTTTTCTTCTTCTTATTAGGTTTGACTGTTTTGATTTCTAAAGTGGAGAATGCTCTGCAGGTTTCAGCCCTATCTTCAGTTTTAGTAATAGGCTGATCTTCTTCTAGCAAATATCCCTCATCATCTGAGAGAATGGTGAGTGGACTTCTCTGCTGGGTGTGAAACTCCTTAGGTGCAGCAACCTCTTCTGTAACTGCAGCTTTAACTTCCTTGGAAACCTCTACTGGTATCAACTGCTACATAGGATGCAATTTCTCTTTTGAAAACAATGAATACTTGCCTGTAATACCAGCTGAAAACACTTTGGGTTTACTGTCAACCTCCACATGCTCTGCTGCCTTCTCAATTTTGACATCTTCCTTGTCTTCAAATTTAGCTTTCTGACCTAATTTTCTCATCAGTACCTTCCCTTTGTCTGCTTGTTTTTTAGGTTGCTGATTCTCCTATTTGTTTTGAAAGCCAGACCAAAAGATGAAAAAATCCCATGTCTTTCCTTCATGCTGCAAAACAGTGCTAATAGTCAACTTAATTAGTCCATGATGAAAGATGGACTGAGAAGAATAGTCCATATGCCCTTTGACCCTGTTAGACATTTTCTGTAAGCTTTTGAATAAGAAGAATGGAAGGCTCATCTTGGACACCCCCACCATATGTTGCAGAAATCTGAAGTGATATTTATAAACAAAAGCATATCTACACTCACATGTTATATAGCTCTGTAAGACTTTGATAGGTTTGACCCATTCCCTTCTGAAGTTCTGGATTAAGATGCCCTTGTTCCAATCAGGAGTGACATTTGCTAATAAATACCTTTGAACATCAAAGGTGAAGGGCAGTTTCTTAAACCACATTTCCTCTTCATTCTTAACACCTATAGCCTCTGCAACCAAATCTACTGTCAGTCTGAACTTCAAAGTATCAAACACCACCATATCATCTTTATAACCTTGTGCAAACCTACAGGAAACTTCAGAATTGTAACCATCTATTCTCTTAAAGAAGTCCAGCCAGCTAGCCTGCTGGAAAAGTTCAACACACCCTGGAAGTTTCTCCATCCAACCTATATCAATAGGTTCTACTCTATTCACCTTACCACTCTTACCACTCTTATCCATTTTTTCTTCAAAAACTGGAAACTGTATGACTTTAGGGTTCAGTAGATGATCTAGTAACTGATTTTATGCCTCTTGAGTATTTTAAGTTTCAATGAGCAACTCCCTACAACTTTCTTGACTGATCCATTTGTTTTTTAAAAGAAAAATAAATCTCCCACTAGGTGGAATGATTTAGATCACCGAGGATTCAATGTTCTTTATTAATCTTGTGAGTGAAATTTAACCATCAATGAGACTGTCATGAAAAACAACTGACCATCTTCAAAATGCATAATAAACCATAGTGTCTGAATGCTTTAGGTCATAAGCTGCTCAAACTCCTCATTGCATTGTTAAGGAAACAGGTATCATGCACATTATTCATTCAAATATGAGACTCTCCTCGAACTGTAAAAAGGGAACCTTGTGTTGAAAAGACAAGTATGACAACCTCATACTCTGTTCATTTTCTGTTTCAATCTTGAATTCAAAACCAAGCTGATCAGCCTTTTATCATGCACTAAAAAGTAGGTCTTCAGGCTATCTAGGTCTTCATACTATCTCAAATGTCTAGTTCCTTCATCACATGTTGCACCAGTAGTAGTCTTAAGCTTGAACATCGTAACATGCACATTTTTTATCTCACCGAACCTTCAAACTTTGATAGGATCATATTCACATGAAAAACTGATATTTTTCAACATTCGCTCACCCACACTTCTAATCTTCCTTTCCCCTCAACAGGGATGTTGATAAGAGCATATATTAATGTTTGGTTTAAAATTTTTTTTGCTAAAACGGGCTTCACAAGAAAAAACCCAAATTAACAGACATTTCTGGGTGACCGAGGAATACCTCTTTAATGTTCCACTATATTTTCTTTAAACCAGTCTTCATGGTGTTTAATGGCTGAACATGTGTCTTCATGTGCTCGATTTGATTACAGGCGTCGAAATAAAAAAGCCCTAATCTCCGGGTGACCTCAAAAAACCTCAACCGAGCTTTGAAACATCATTTCTGAGCTTTTGGATGAAAACACCGGTGCACGATAAGTTTTCAGCTTCAAAATATAGATAGGGAATAATTGTCTTCTCATCAAAGTCAGTTTAAATGGCTATCTGTCACGAGGAGCTGCATTATAACAGATGATGACCACGATCTTCCTTCACATCATAAAACCACCTGCTCTCATGATGATTCTTGAGACAGCACGTAGAAAACTCCTCAAAGCATGTGATTAGTCACTCACCATTTGAAATCACGCCAAAATTTTGCTAAAAAACAGAAAAAATTGTGAGTTGCCATATTCTTGTAGCGTGCCTTCATTATTTTTTCCCACTTGCGCTACAAGAATATCATTAACGCTATTTTATCACTGTTTTTCAACTTTTTGTCATTTTGCATGAAGTTTTAAAGCTGTTTGAGTAATGGCTAAGCTCATAGTATGATTTGTGAGTCCATTATTTGATATAATGACTTTAAAAAGCCCCTTCAAAATGTAAAGGATGAAAAAGTAAAGCAAAAATATAAATGCCAAGCTCAAAATTTTACCTAACAACCAAAAATTATCCTAAAAGAAGCAAATAATCAAACTAAAGAAAATGGGTAACTTGAAATAAAAATGGAAATCAAACAAAATTTGAAGAAACAAATCACTGACTTAACATCTGGCTCTAGCTGTGGGATGAAGACCTCCCTGCAAGGCTTTAAGAACCTATATACCAGTGCCTTTTTTTTGCTATCTTATCTACCTATCTGCAAAACTTCCATTGGGCTATGGAGTCTTATTGTGCTTCACTCACACCGGTATGTACAATGAAAAGTGAAAATGCTCTTATAAACTATAGAAATGATTGAGGAATCGCCCATTAACATGGCTGGACAACTCCTCACCTTCCAAGGACTGTAAGATAAAAGTATTGTTCTCTAAAACCTTTGACACTAGAAAAGGTCCAAACCAGAGATTATCAAACTTACCATGTTTACCCTTTTGCTCCTTCCCTGCATCCCACCTTAGAACCATATCACTGACTGAGAAAGTATTTTCTTTGTTGTTTCTGTCAAATCTGATTTTGATTTTGGATCTGTACAACTGTGCTTTTTCATCCACCTTCTCCCTTCTCTCCTGTAGTTCTATCATTTCAAAAATTCTTCTCTGCATATCATCTGGTTCCTCCTGAGAATTCTGGAGAAACTTCATCACTGGTATTCCTAATTGGACAGGGAAAACTGCTTCTGTACCATAAACTAGCTGAAATGGAGAAGTCCCAATTGCTTGTTTCACTGTGATCCTATCAGCCCATAATGCATACTTCAGCATTGAATTCCATGATCTTTTGTTATGCTTGAGCAACTTCTTGATACTCTGAATGATGTTCTTATTATAGGATTCATCCAAGCCATTACCCTAGGGGTAATAAGGAGTTGAATGCTTTAGCATAATACCATTCTTCTCACAAAATGCTACCATTGCCTTAGACTTGAAGGCCTTAGCATTATATCTCACTAACTTCTGAGGACAGCCAAACCTACTCAAGATATTTTCCTCAATGAAATCCATGATTACCTTGTCTATAGAATTCCTAGTAGGAATGGCTTCCACCCATTTCGTGAAGAAGTCTGTTGCGGTCAGGATCCAATGATGCTGCCCTGAGGAAGTTGTATTTATTTCTCCAATAAAATCCAGACCCCATTGCTGGAAAGGAACATTGACTGCAATGGGTTTCAGAGGCAAAGACAACAATTTATGTTTTCCAGCAAACTTCTGACAAGGAACACAAGCCCTTACCTGCTGATAAACATCTGCAAACAAGGAAGGCCAATAGTATCTGGCCCTAAGAATTTTGTAAGCTGTAGTTTTCCAATACTTGTGCCCTCCACAAGCACCCTCATGAGATTCAGTAATTACTCCTTCAATCTCTAATTTGTCCAAACATATGAGCAGAATACCTCCTGGGTCCTTCTAGAATAATTGCTCTTCCATTAAACAGTACTTAGTAGCTTTAAGTTTTAAAGATCTAGCAGCCTTCCTATCCATATGCTCAGGACATTGCAAAAATAATAGAAAATGAACAATGTCTGCATACCATTCTGATGATGAATAGTAGTCCATGATTTTCTCTTTTTCCAGTATGGCTTGATCCTCTTCAAGAACTGATTCTTCAGCCATGACATGCAATCCCAGTGCCTGACAGTTTGATTCAGCCAGCAGCTTGGCTAAACCTTGTCCCTTGAAAAGCTTGGTAGGTCAGATCTCAACATCATACTCCATAATCTTTGCAATCCACCTGCCTTTTTTCCCTTCACTATCAAGTTGTGTTAAGACATCTTTTACAGCAGAATTTGGAACAAATGAAATAACTTTTGAATGCAGGACATAAATTCTAAAAAATTTCAAAGCCTTTACCAGAGCATAAGCTTGCTTTTCCAATATACTGTACTTCAGCTCAGAATCTCTAAGATTTTTACTGAAGAAGGCAATAGGCTGTTCCAATCCTTCTTTATTCTTCTGAAGTAAGACAGTTGCAATTGTGTCTTCTGATGCAAATGAGAAAGTAAGGAATTCTTTGGTAAAATCAGGACTTACCAGTACCGGTGCTTCAGTAAGAGCTACTTTAATTTTCTCAAATGCAGCCTTTGCCTCAGAAGTCCACCTGACTTCTTGATCCTTCTTCAGCATTGCTGTGATCTGTTTAATGGTTTCAGCAAAGTTGGGTATAAACCACAGCTGAAAATTGATTTTGCCAATGAATGATTGAACATCCTTTTTACTCCGAGGTAAACTAATCTTCAGTATAGATTTGACTCTTTCAGGATCTATTCTGATGCCATCAGCAGACACCAAGTGACCAAGTAGTTTACCCTCTTGCACAACAAAATGTGACTTCGTTGGATTGAGAGAGAGAC
The DNA here is from genome assembly GCA_001517045.1 of Pseudotsuga menziesii. Taxonomy (NCBI): domain Eukaryota; kingdom Viridiplantae; phylum Streptophyta; class Pinopsida; order Pinales; family Pinaceae; genus Pseudotsuga; species Pseudotsuga menziesii. The sequence continues at coordinate 59,136 of LPNX010945338.1, forward strand.
CAATTTTTTTGCATTTCAGGAAGGTCTGCCTCAAATGCTTCAAATGCTCATCATCTGACTGCAAGAAAACAGTAATATCATCCAGATAGATAACCACAAACTTATCTTTTTCTCCCACAAAGGCAATGTCCATTGCTCTCTGAAAGGTTGCTCCAGCATTCATCAAGCCAAAGGGCATCTTGTCATACATAAATGTCCCCCAGGGAGTTGTAAAGGCTGTCTTCTCCTTCTCATCAGGGTGCATTGCAATCTGATTGTACCCTGAGAAACCATCCACCATAGAAATCCTCTGTGCCCCAACCACCTGTTGCAATACTTGTTCAATCTTACGAAGAGGATAGTTATCTTTTAGTGATGATCTATTCAGATTTCTGAAGTGAACACATAATATGATCTCCCCATTCTTTTTTCTGAAAGGAACCAGATTAGAAACCCAGGAAGAATACCTGAGGGGCACTATTATCTTTGCATCCAACAGTTTTTTCACTTCTTTTTCAATTACAGGGAACAAAGCTGGATTGATCCTCCATAGTTTCTAACGAAAAGGTTTGACATTTGGTTTTAAAGGCACCTTATGATGTATGATTCATGTATCATAAGTTCTTAGTTCCTCATAAGACCATGCAAAAACATCTACATGCTCTTTTAACAGCTTGATATACCTATTTCTTTTTTCAGCTGTCAATCATTTAGAAATTTTGACCATTCTAGGATGTTCAGCTGAACCAATATTGCAGTATATCACATTCTCTTCTGAAGACTGAACAACAGGCTTTGAGGGTGTGTCCTATTTTGTAAATATTCTTTCCAGAGGTACCAAACCTTTAGGAATGAAGTTGCTCTTTAGCTCAATAATTTTATGTCCCGCAATCTCATCTTCAGCAAACTCGTCTACCTGTCCATCTTCTTCATCCTCATCCTCATAAATCAAGGAATTTGAAAACTCATCAGTAAGCTCTAGGAACCTTTTGATCTCAATGTCATCCTCAAACAGTTTCCATTGCTTCACATTATCAGGTACACAGGGTCTATACCTCACCTCTATGGGATACCTTAACTGATTGGTCTTACGGATTCTGAAGTGTGTGGTAGCCAAGGCCAAAGAATCTGCAGTCTCATTGTGATTCCTTGGAATATGAGTGATGTTAAATGCTATAAAATAATTTTCAAGCATATCCCATACCTCATTCCAATAGACTTTCAGCAAACCCTGCTTCACTTGATATTTGCTCTTCACCTGCTGAACAACTAATTCGGAGTCGCCATATGCATAAATTTGTTGAATGCCCAAGTCTTTAGTAGCTTTTAATCCCAACAGTAAAGCTTCATATTCAGCAGTGTTGTTTGTAGTAATAAACTCATGTTTGTACATTAGCTTTACTGTTTCACCTCTAGGAGATATAAGAAGAACTCCAGCACCAGCACCTTCTTTACAAGAAGATCCATCAAAGTACAATTCCCATAGCTGATATTCTTCTTCTCTGCTGTGTTTTATTGGCTGCTCTTTTTCCACTTGTAATAGACCAGCAGAATTATCCTCGTCACTGAAATGTAACATGCACGTACCAAGTTCTTTATCAACAGAGTACAATGGGTGATTTGTGGGGTTTTTATCATCTGTCACTATGTAAGAAAATTGCAGCTCTCTGTACAACCTTCTATTTTCTCCACCAAACATAGGTATGGTGGCATATGACAGGTCCATTTGTAAGGTTCCTCCAACCTTCTTTGCCCATTACCTAGAAAGAAGTAAGCCAAACTTTGGTGTAATGTCAGCTACCACAACGTCCATTATCACACTTTTCATGGGCAACTGAACCAAGCTAACTACCATGTCCTTTATTGCACCTAGACATTTAACTGCTCGGGAGTCAAAGGCATACAGGTCATGGTAATTTTTGGTAATACTCAAGCCCAGAGCTTCCATAACAACCTTTCGCATCAAATTGTGGGATGCTCCTGAATCTAAAAGGCAATTGTGAATCATTTGATCATGGACTGTCAGGGTGACATAGAAAGAAGGTGAAGCACCAGCCTCATTTTCAGTTTTTTCAGCTAGGGCTGATCCAATGAGGATTCTAGGGTTTTCTTCCTGCAGATTAAATGTGTCTGAAACAGGCTAATTACTTGCTGAATTCATCACTTTCAGAACTATTTCTTTATATGAAGGATTCTTTATTAACTCAATCAAAGGTACAGGAATCTTTAATTTTCCTAAATCATTCTCCAAACTGAAATTCTGAACAGATTTGTTTACCTCTTCAACCTCTGGAGTCTTCTTTGATTTTTTTGCAACTTGCCTTTTTTTTGGCACAGGATCAGCTGTTTGTTTAGCAGGGACAATTTCAGTAGGGACAACTGCTTTTTTCTTTGGGGCTTGCACCACCTTCTTTGGGCCTGATCTAAGATTAATAGTCTTCTTGGGTCCATTCTGATGAACAGCAGTAGTTACAGCATCCTTTTCTAACTCTAGGTTGTCCTCAACTTCAAACATGTCTGCATCATAATATTCTGCATTCAAAAATTCTTCTTCAGTAACAAAACCTCCATAGAATCCCTCTCCAAAATGGTTCATATCCTGATCAGTCTCAGTCTCTTCAAAAAGCAGTTGTTCATCAACTTCTTCTTTATCAGCTACATTATTTTGAAGAGGTGGGGGCACTCGTTGATCTTCATTTTCTCTCCTTTCTCGCTAGATATCATTGTTCCTGCGCTCTCTTGGTATGAATCTAGGAGCAAATTGCCTTCTGAACTGATTCTGGTTATTTGGATTTCCTTCAGCTTCTGGAGCAGGTTTTCCAGCAGTCTTTTCAAGCTCTAATTTATTCAATTTTGCAGTGAGAATCTTCACCAGCTTAGCCATTTCATCAATCTTGGCTTCAACAGAATGAGGAGCAGAACTTCCTGAAGTTGCTTCCTTCTTTCCTTTTTTATCATAAAGCTGTTGGGCTGTTTCTTTCTTAAGTCTGTTTGAAGCCAATAAATTGGACTCTACCTTCAATGCTGCATCTTGCATGTTCAACAAGGTGATAGGTCTCCTTTCTCTAAGTAATAAAGAAAATTCATGATCAAAGGCATTTGCATAGGTAAGTTTAGCTGATGTTTCAGTAGGCTTAATTTCTGCTGGAATCCTACTATACATTTTGTTAAACCTTTTGGAAAAATCTGCAACAGTCTCCTCTTTTTTCCTTCTGAGAGCTCCAAACTCAGTTATATAGTAGTTGTGGTCTTTTGTGTCTCCCCATTGCCTCATCAAGAGATCACGGAGCTCTTCAATTATAATGATTGAGTTGGCAGGCAACTCTCTGAACCATTTCCTTACATCCCCATCAAGTCTCTGAATGAATACCCTCATCCATACATCTTTGACCTCAATGTTTTAATTGTCAGCATAACTTAGGAAAGCCTCCCAATGTTCTTCAGTAGTGGTTTCCCCTTGTCCATTGAACCTAGGAATATACTTCGTGTAATCACCTCCAGGCAATGCATGTAAAGGCTGAGGTAAGACTAATGGTGCATACCTGGCTACAACCATCCGGTCCATCATGTTTATGGGAGGGTTTTGGGTTGCCATTTTTGGACTGAATCGTTTTGAAGATGAGGAGGCTTGGCTAGAAATTGTCTGAAAAGAACTTTTACCTAATTTCAGTTGAAATAGAGGTATTTTACCAGGAGAGGCATCTTTGGCTTTTCTAAAGGATTGAGGATTTGTAAAGATTTGAAAAGAGCTATCAGGTATAATAGGGTTGATCCAAGGTGAGGTTTTAGCTGAATGTATTGAAGCACCCAACTGGTCAGGGTCATAGAGGGCTGGTAAAGATTGAGACCCTCTGAGCTTTCTTGCTATTTTCAATATTTGTTCAGTGTCTGAGACCCCTGAATGTAATGGTGAAGTAGGTCTGCTCCTGGTTCCCACTCCTCTAGAATCCACTGTGACAACTTTGGTGAAAAATAGCCTTCAAAAAGTGTTGGTTTAAGTCCACCTCTTAAACCAGAAAACTGATAAGTATCCCAGGGAAAATATGCTTTCAACTTCGTCCCCGGCAATGGCGCCAAAGATGTTTGTGCCAGAAATTGTTTCCAAGGCTAAAGAAACAAGCCAACACAATCTCAAAATAAAATCAGTAAAGTAAATTGGATTTAGGGTTTCTGAAATGTTTTCTTGGTTGCGAACTTTGGGAACAAACAGGGAATACACTCATGAGCAAAATAATAACTAAATCATAAGCAAAAGAGGACAAAGATGCATAATATATTCAACCATATCCAACAAAACACAATATTGAAGTTCATTCATAAAAGACAAGCATCACTAGCATATAAACATAAACCAGTAATGAATATATCAATTAAGCAACTAAACAAGCTGAAAAATGAAGCCAACACATAAACTGAAGGGTAAAAGGTGTCATATATCTCATAATTTCATCATCAAATGCATACAAGAGTTTTGATACTTAACTCATGAACAAGTTGAAGACCTCCTGAAGCTATCCCAAAAATCGAACCCTCTCAATGACTTTCTAACCTCTCTAAATACTTTTCTTTACAAAATCAGTTAGGGATCTAACCATAACTGCCTTCCATCAGCTCGATGAGATAATGTAAAATGTACAATATTACAACACATGATGTTTTCTAAAAATAGTAAACACTAATTAATATGTTTCTCAAAGAGATAACAAATAACTGAATGAACAATTGACTTATAGATCCTTTGCTGCCTCAGCAAGCAAAGGAATGCCATATAATGCTTGAGCTTTCTTCTTAGCTCGCCTTTTCTCTTGCTCCATGTCAGCTATCCTTTTGGTGAGCTCCTCATTTCTCTACTGCAAGTCCTTGACTGTCTTCTCCAACTCTGTGCATTGCAAGTTAGTGGTTCTTTTTATCTTTAGAACCTCTTTAGATACTGTTGTCAGCTCCTGACAATGATCATTGACATCCTGAAGATCTTCTCTAAGCCTTCTGTTAGCCATCATAAGCCCCTCATTGATCTCTTGCATATAGTTCATCTGCTGTTTGTACTGCTTAATAATTTTCTGCAAGTTTTCTTTATCTGAATCAACTGACCTTCCTGTCATGATTTCTTGTTCATAACTAGGAATCTCAGGTATGTCAAACCTCTTAAAAATGTCTGCATCATTATTTAACAAATCTTCGGAAACAACAGGAATATTAGGGTCTTTCAGAATACCTGCTTGCCTAAGTATAAGTTCATCTTCATCTTCCCATTCTTGATCTTCAACAGGAGGTATTTCAGCTTTTTCTTTCTGCTGTTTCTTTAAAATTTCATTTCTTATTTCAAGAAATATAGCAAACAATCCAGACTCGGGCTGCCTTAACTCCTTTACTAACTGTGATGATCCTTTTATTTTTGCAGGATGAGAAGAGGAAGCTTTGGCAACTGTTTTTCCCTTGCTTTTAACTTTAATTGTGCCAAATTCTGGTTCTTCACCTGAAGAAATGTCATCCAGGATAGTCATTTGCTTGGTATTCAATTTAGGATTGAGCATCTTCTTCATACTCCACCTTAGATTATTTGATGGCCTGGTTTTAGGCCTCCAATATGGGGTTATCACTTCAAACCTTTTCTTCTACTTATTAGGTTTGACTGTTTTGATTTCTGAAGTGGTGAATGCTCTACAGGTTTCATCCCTATCTTCAGTTTTAGTAATAGGCTGATCTTCTTCTAGCAAATATCCCTCATCATCTGAGAGAATGGTGAGTGGACTTCTCTGCTGGGTCTGAAAATCCTTAGGTGCAGCAACCTCTTCTGTAACTGCAGATTTAACTTCCTTGGAAACCTCTGCTGGTATCAACTGCTGCATAGGCTGCAATTTCTCTTCTAAAAACAATGAATACTTGCATGTAATACCAGCTGAAAACACTTTGGGTTTATTGTCAACCTCCACATGCTCTGCTGCCTTCTCAATTTTGACATCTTCCTTGTCTTCAAATTTAGCTTTCTGACCTAATTTTCTCATCAGTACCTTCCCTTTGTCTGCTTGTTTTTTAGGCTGCTGATTCTCCTGTTTGTTTTGGAAGCCAGACCAAAAGATGAAAAAATCCCACGTCTTTCCTTCATGCTGCAAAACAGTGCTAATAATCAACTTAATTAGCCCATGATGAAAGATGGACTAAGAAGAATAGTCCATATGCCCTTTGACCCTGTTAGACATTTTCTGTAAGCTTTTGAATAAGAAGAATGGAAGGCTCATCTTGGACACCCCCACCATATGTTGTAGAAATCTGAAGTGATATTTATAAACAAAAGCATATCTACCCTCACATGTTATATAGCTCTGTAAGACTCTGATAGGTTCGACCCATTCCCTTTTGAAGTTCTGGATTAAGATGCCCTTGTTCCAATCAGGAGTGACATTTGCTAATAAATACCTCTGAGCATCAAAGGTGAAGGGCAGTTTCTTAAACCACATTTCCCCTTCATTATTAACACCTATAGCCTCTGCAACCAAATCTACTGTCAGTATGAACTTCAAAGTATCAAACACCACCATATCATCTTTATAACCTTGTGCAAACCTACAGGAAACTTTAGAATTGTAACCATCTATTCTCTTAAAGAAGTCCAGCCAGCCAGCCTGCTGGAAAAGTTCAACACACCCTGGAAGTTTCTCCATCCAACCTATATCAGTAGGTTCTTCTCTATTCACCTTACCACTCTTACCACTCTTACCCATTTTTTCTTAAAAAACTGGAAACTGTATGACTTTAGGGTTTAGTAGATGATCTAGTAACTGATTTTATGCCTCTCGAGTCTTTTAAGTTTCAATGAGCAACTCCCTACAACTTTCTTAACTGATCCATTTGCTTTTTAAAAGCAAAATAAATCTCCTACTAGGTGGAATGATTTAGATCACCGAGGATTCAACATTCTTCATTAAGCTTGTGAGTGAAATTTAACCATCAATGAGACTGTCATGAAAAACAACTGACCATCTTCAAAATGCATAATAAACCATAGTGTCTGAATGCTTTAGGTCATAAGCTGCTCAAACTCCTCATTGCATTGTTAAGGAAACTAGGTATCATGCACATTATTCATTCAAATATGATACTCTCCTCGAACTATAAAAAGGGAACCTTGTGTTGAAAAGACAAGTATGACAACCTCATACTCTGTTCATTTTCTGTTTCAATATTGACTTGAAAACCAAACTGATCAACCTTTTATCATGCACTAAAAACTAGGTCTTCAGGCTATCTAGGTCTTCATACTGTCTCAAATGTCCAGTTCCTTCATCACATGTTGCACCAGTAGCAGTCTTAATCTTGAACATCATAACATGCACAGTTTTTATCTCACTGAACCTTCAAACTTTGATAGGATCATATTCACATGAAAAACTGATATTTTTCAACATTCGCTCACCCACACTTCTAATCTTCCTTTCTCCTCAACAGGGATGTTGATAAGAGCATATATTAATGTTTGGTTTAAATTTTTTTTTGCTAAAACGGGCTTCACCAGAAAAACCCCAAATTAACAGACATTTCTGGGTGACCGCGGAATACCTCTTTAATGTTCCACTATAGTTGCTTTAAACTAGTCTTCATGGTGTTTAATGGATGAACAGGTGTCTTCATGTGCTCGATTTGATTACAGGTGTCGGAATAAAAAATCCCTAATCTCCGGGTGACTTCAAAAAACCTCAACCGAGCTCTGAAACATCATTTCCGAGCTTTTGGCCTAAAAAACCGGTGCACGATAAGTTTTCATCTTCAAAATAGAGAATAGGGAATAACTGTTTTCTCATCAAAGTTAGTTTAAATGGCTATCTGTCACGAGGAGCTGCATTATAACAGATGATGACCACAATCTTCCTTCACGTCATAAAACCACCTGCTCTCATGATGATTCTTGAGACAGCACGTAGCAAACTCCTCAAAGCATGTGATTAGTCACTCACCGTTTGAAATCACGCCCAAATTTTGCTAAAAAACCGAAAAAATTGTCAGTCGCGATATTCTTGTAGTGCGCCTTCATTATTTTTTGCCACTTGCGCTACAAGAATATCATTAACGCTATTTTATCATTGCTTTTCAACTTTTTGTCATTTTGCATGAAGTTTTAAAGCTGTTTGAGTAATGACAAAACTCAGAGTATGATTTGTGAGTCCATTATTTGATATAATGACTTTAAAAAACCCCTTCAAAATGTAAAGGATGAAAAAATAAAGAAAAAATATAAAGGCCAAGCTCAAAATTTTACCTAACAACCAAAAATTCTCCTAAAAGAAGCAAATAATAAAACTAAAGAAAATGAGTAACTTGAAATAAAAATGGAAATCAAACAAAATTTGAAGAAACAAATCGCTGACTTAACACTCCTGGTTTCCAAATCTTCTGTTGCAATGCTCCACTAGCCTTTCTTCTTCAATATTCTTTCGTCATGTGTCTCCTACCACTGTTCTGTCTATTTTCTTTGCTGATGAAAATCTTCATTATTTCATCATGTCTTCTCCGAGACATCTTTTAACCAAGCATCTAGACTATCACATCCATTAAAATAGAGTTCCATAAGTCTATTTGCATAAGAAAATAAAAATATAAACTCAACATATAGTTTGCACGATATGAGAAAGGATTAGTCCAAGCCATTACGACTGCCTTTAAACTACAACCAAAGCATCATATCCATTTCTACAGATAGAGATAGGATTTCCTCTGGAACCTGCAAAACTCTTCCCTTTCGAAAACAAACACACACACAGGGAATTCTCCCACGAAAAACCAAATTTCATATGCATCAAGGGATTTGCCTTGTTGTCAACTAATAGAGGAAAATTATCTATGTTAAAACCAAATAAATCCATTAACAGAAAAACATCCATTATAAATGATAAATCAATTAAATAAATTTCAGCAAGGGTTAAACACCCATGATAATTCCATAGTCAAACAACAATGGTGAAATAATGGTATCATAGTGCCATTGCAAAAAAATGGTATTGATTACCTATAAACCATGAAGGTCATACAGTCACACCTTGGTATAAAACGACGAAATAGGCTGAGAGTTCCCAAACCCAAACCTACAGGCTTTTAAAACTAAAAGGATTAACTATCATTTCTTTCCCCAAACCTTGCAAAACCTAACAAGGAGTCCTGTTACAATTTGATCAATATAGAGACCCCACAACAACATAAAATACCAAGAAATTGGGTAAAGGCCCTTCCCACTTGGGCTTACCCGAAATTGCACAACGTCGACCAAATCCTTGCTAAAAATGGCAGAGCACTTGTGCTTGTTCCCAGACCTACACAAAAAAAATTATATTTATGAGAAGCATGGCATATAAAACCAAAAACCATGAAAATAAATAAACACAATTGTATTGGAATCCTCGCATACGTGTTTTCCCGCCGGCACTGTAATTCAAACCCTATCTGCACAGCTCCAACACTGAAGTATAAGCCTCCATCCACACTACACGAAAGACCAAAAAAATGACAAGAGAAAAAACCTAGCGCAAGGCTTAATTCTTGAACCTACCCATCACATGGCTCATTAAATTCCTCGGCATGGCCTCCACTATTTCTCAAATTGAAACCCCCTTTCCTATAGTTTGGCTCCATACAATTCTCCATTCAAATATTTAAACCCACTCTCTATAGTATTCAGAATGCACATACTTTTAAACCCTCTTTCCATTCAAATAATAAACCCTCAATATCATAGTTTAAAATCATATACCATAGTTTAAAATCATCTAGTTTTACATTTAGGCTTAAACCCCTTTCTTCTATAGTAGTTAGCTCAAGGTTGTGAGTGTAGGGTTTAGTATTTATTTGACAAAACCTTTAGCTCTTAGGAATATCTAGCTATAGATGCTAGGATTCTTTTTCGTCACATTCTTGAGCCTAGGTTTATATGCGAATTCACCTATAGTAAAATAGGTACACCATATGTTAGTTCGCAATGAACTAAGTAAGATCAGTATCATAGAATCCCTTACCTTTCCAAGTGAGTCTATACGAAAACATCCTGCCACTCCACCCCTTTACATACATAGGTAAGTCATCCTCTTCGTTGTAAAAAAATAATAAATATATAAAGTAACATGAAAGCAAAACATGAAAGCAAAACACGAACAGAATAACATCAGTAGCATCAGTAAACTAGATAAACCTATAGATAAACTACCATTGCATTGGATTATAGAATAGTGACATGTAAACATCATCATCATACATGAAACACACAAAAAGGAAAACACTAACACAACTTAGGCTTAGTTATTTATCAAAATTTTTATTCCCTAGTAAAAGGAAGATGTCCTTAATATCTTAGCAATATTATTAGTCTACAAAAAAAATTATTTATGGATTTTACGAACATTACATGGGTCTTTGCGTGGTTTAAGGTGCAATGGAAAGACTTAGCCCGAAGGAGGTGACTTGGGAATGAGAAGAAGTTTTGTGAAATAAGTACCCCTATTTATTTCCAGAAGCTATTGAAAAATACTAAGAACAATGTGGACAGTGTTGCAATAAAGGGGTGAGGATGTAATATCCCCCAGCAGATAATTGTTTTTCTTATAATATTTTAAATTACTCTTTTATTTTTTAAGATTGGATTGTTCTGGAAACTGCCAATGGGTCCTTGAAGGACATATGTTATCGTAACATTTGATTTCAATGAAATGATGAATGATGGGGAAAATCATGTTAAATGACGAAACTATGAGTGTGAGAGAGGGGGGGAAGGTAGAGGAGTTAACCTCAGGAAGTACACCAGGCGCTGAAACGTTATGATGGCATAGGGAACTCCTTGGAAAAAAGAGGAAATATAGTGGGTGGAAAATATTCCTTATTGGATGGGTCGTAGTTAAAAATGTGGAAATTGAACCCAAGTGATAGAACAATTACACTCACAAAATTGCTAATCAAACATGCAAAATTCACACAAATCGAGACTGAAATTGGAGCATAACAAAATCCTGTATTGAATACGTTTACATCAAATAACCTCATCAATTATAGGCTTTCCAAATATATAATTACATCAGATATTCGAAAGCATAAGGATGATATTCGAATTGGTCAAAAAACGGGCTTACTAAAACTAGTCAAATCCCCCATAGCTGCATAAAACACTTTCCAAATATATGAAGATGCTCACACATTGGATAAATCAGACATGATACATAATAAGTGATGGAAAGAGATCAGGTCCATGATTTTTTTTGGAGAAAAGGAAGGAGGATGATGTGGGAAAAATACAAGGCAGTTACTCCTAGACTAGCGTTTCCCTGTTGCCATAAAATTGTTGTAAAGCGAGGGAGCTTTCAGAAAAAATAGAACTGCGCTTTTACAAACCAGGAATAAAAGAAGATTTTCTAAAAATGTTTCTAGGATGATTCCAAAGTGCTCCATGACCACATTTTATCATGTGTTGACTTCTAGGTGCAAGTGGAAGACAACTAGCATAGTGAGGAATGTAGGAATGTAGGAATAAGAAAAAAATGATTAATTAATGTCAAATATGGGTAACTATGGGTTGATTATTCTAACCCCCCCCCCCCCACCTTAAGCATGAATTTATGAGTAAATATCAGAGGGCCTAGCAACAAGGTTTAGTCACCCTTTACATACTGCATGTCCATACAACCAAGGAAAGAGGCAAAAACCCAGTGGGAAAATCCTCCCTTAAACATGGACATGAAACAAAATTTTGGAAATATTGTTACCAATCATACTTCACCATGTGTACAACAATCCCTAGCAGTGATTTGATATTTCTGAAGGTATTCTCACAAAACACCTTGGTGAAGATGTCTGCTACTTGCTCTGAATATGTGCAGTATAGTAGAGAAATGGTACCATCATGCACAAGCTCCCTGATATAGTGCATATGGATCTCAATGTGCTTGGTTTGTTGTCTTTGGAATGGATCAGTGGAGGTTCGAATGGTGCTTTGATTGTCACAATAGATGACATTGGAAAACTCTGTTTCGAACCCACATTCTCCAAGTATCCCCTGCAACCACAAACATTGAGTGGCTACATTCATAACTCCTCTATAATCTGCCTCTGTAGATGAGAGTGATATGGCACTCTGCTTCTTACTTAACCAGTTGATTGGTCCATCTACAAGCATGAAAACATATCCTAAAGTATACTTTTGATATGTGTTGTCACCTGCCCAATCACTATCAGTAAATCCAACTAGCTCTAAGTCAAATTTTCCTTTATAGAAAATCCCATGAGTTTTTGTTCCCTGAACAAAGTTTAGGATCCTCTTGGATGCTCTACAATGGATCTCATGAGGATGATCCATGTATCTTGAATCCACACTAACTACATAATATAAATCAGCTCGAGTATGTGTAAGATAAAGAAAACACCCAATCAACTGTCTATACAGTGTGTTATTTACCAAAGGAGAAGAACCTGCTTCCTCAAGCTTAACTCATGAGAGGAATGGAGTCTTGCTTGGCTTACAATATTTCATGCTGAACTTGTTGAGCAGATATGAATCATACTTGGACTCATGAACTTTGATTCCATGTTGGGATTAAGAAACTTCGAGACCTAAGAATTGGCTCAATAATCCCAAATCTATCATGGAAAATGCATGGTTCATTGCATCCTTCAAGGAGGAAATCTCTTTCTTTGAAATTTCTGTAATCAGTAGGTCATCCATGTATAAAAAAACATTAATTATAGAACCATGAATCAGCTTCAAATAGACATTCAGATCAGACTTGCATCGAACAAAACTCAGTGACAGCAGAAAGTCATCAATTTTGTCATACCAAGCCCTGGGGGCTTGCTTGAGCCCATACAATGATTTCTTTAACCTGGGCACTAAATATGCATTAGAAACAAAACATTACAGTTTCTACATATAAATATTTTCATTCATATCTCCATTTAGAAATTCACACTTCACATCCATGTGATGTACCTCTGATTGCTTTGAAGCTGCAATGGCTAGAGCTAGCCTTATGGAGTCCACCTTTGCTACTGGTGCAAAGGTTTCATTATAATCAATACCATGTGGTTATGAGTATCCCTTGGATACTAATATTCCTTATATTTAAAATGTGAACCATCAGGAGCAAACTTAGTTTTAAAGACCCACTTACACTTTACTAGCTTTTTCCCTAGGGGGAGAACAACTAGTTCCCATGTGTTGTTCTTCTAAAGCGAGATGAATTATTCCTTCATGGATGTTTTACATATTGGATCATGTGATGGATATTCATATGTATTCATATCATATTCAAACATCAAATAACATTTCTCATCAAAGAGTGGATCTTGCACACAAAGGGCACTTTCAAATTGTGATCTAGTCCTCCTAGTGTCACTAGGATTCCCAGCTAGTTCCCCAGCTGGATGAATGGTCCTTTCTTCCCATTTTGGTATTGTAGGAATACTAGGATATGCAATTAAATCATCATTATCATACATATCAGAATCAGCAAACTCATTAGTCTCTTCACTTACAATCAGTGGTTGTGGTGATGAAGAGGACTCTCCAACTTCAACTGCTGCTAAAGGCTCTTCTTTGAACTGAACACTTCTTTCAATGAAATATTTGTTAGTGATCAATTTTATCAGCTTGTACCCTTTTGAATATCCATAATACCCAACAAATAGTCACTCTTGGCTTTAGGGTTGCAAATCCTTCCTCTTTTCAGTTGGAATTCTAGCCCATGCCTTTGAGCCAAAAATCCTGAAATGGGTCACATCTGGCTTGTGCCCACTCCAAGATTCGAAAGGAGTAATACCATAAAGATAGTTATGTGGAACCCTATTCTGGATATAGTATGCATATTTTATATTCTTGGCCAAAAACTTTGGTGGAAAATATTTAGCCTCCATTATGAAAGTTGCCATCTCCTTGAGTGATCTGTTCTTTCTCTCAGCAACACCATTTTGCTGTGGTGTGTAAGGAATAGAATGTTGCATCTGGATACCTACATCTTTAAAATAATGGATGAACTCAAAACTTACATATTTTCCACCATTTTCAGATTTGAGGATCTTGAGTCTCCTCCCAGACCAGTTCTCAACCAAGGCTCGAAATACCTTGAAGAGGTCAAAAATACCAGACTTGTGCTTTAGGAAATAGACCCAACAATACCTGGAAAAATCATCTATGAACATGAGTGCATATTTGGCTTGAATCATAGACATATGAGGGAATGGAGAAGAAATTTCACTATGGATTAAATCAAGGGGTGCAAAGGTTCTCTCATGACTAGCTCTCTCATATTTGTGCTCTGGGTGTTTTCCTAGGATGCAACCTTGGAAGACTCCCTTAGAAATATTAATATTTGGTAATGATATGAACATATCTTTGTCACTCAAATAAAAAATATACTTATAGTTAATATGTCCAAATCTCTCATGCCAAAGCTTGCTTTCCTCATGAGCATGGGTGAGAAGAGCAAAGGTTTTTGAGTATGGTAGAAAATGGGAAAACTTGTATACCTTCGAAGTGTGATCCACAACACCTTTTTCTATGACTTTACTATTCAAAATATATGATATTTCATCTTCATTGGGGGATAATATGGATTTGTTTGGAGACCCAGTGTGAGTCATCTGATACACTGACAAGATATTAGAGGAAAGACCTGGAACATAAAACACATCTTTGAAAGAACCATGTTCAAGATCAATCCTACCCTTCCCCATACTATTAGTGAGAGAGTCATCTCCCAAGACAATCTTTGGACATTTGAAAAGGTCAAGAGAGTAGAAATCCTCCCTTGTCAAAACCATAAGTCTTGAAGCTCCATAATCAATTATGAAGCTAGGGGAGCTTGAGGTGCTAACAACCAAGGCATGTACTCTCTCCTTTTCTTCTGAATTTCATCCTCCTTCCCTCTTTTTTGAGAAATAAGGAAGGGAGATGGCGTTCTTATTCAAGAGGGGGGTCAACATGTCAATTTTATTTTTCATACAAGAGCTCTCAGGATGATAGCCCTTACTGCAGTATGCACACTAGCTCATTTCTCCTCTATTCTTCTTCTTCTGGAAGTTCTTCTTGGAGCCCGAGGGCTCCTCTTGAGACTTTGACTTGTCTCTATTTTTCTTAGGTGTATTTTAGATTTTTTATTGATTTTTGAATCCACCTTTAAGTCTCCAGCAACCAAATCTTGGTCTTTGGATGTTTTGATGGTGCCCATCATTACCAATTTATCTTGCTCCTGGGAGAGGGATTCCATGAACTCAACAAGCTTAGGCATCTTCCAAGTTTGAGATGTCAATTTGGTGGCATGAAGGTCAAAACAAACATTTAGTAGTCATGACCAAGCTTCGAGAGTATGGTCAAGACTAGTTTCTCTTCCTTATTTTCAATCCTACACTGTTTTAGCTGCAAAACAAGGGCATTAAACTTGGAAAAGTAGAGTTGCAATGATTTGAAGCTACTAGGACTCAACGAGATCAATTCATTCTCGAGTTGATGTCCTCTCATATCATATATATTTCCAAAAATATCTTCAATATTCTCCCAAACCTCATTAGGTGATGTTAATGCATCAAGATGAAAGAGGAGGTCTCTTCACTAGTACAAAAGCGCGGATTTTTCCACGGAGGTTTTCCACGTTTCTTACTTTTTGGTGTAAAATCCGATGTAACAAGAACTAGGTGTCGCTGTATCCATGCCTAGTCGTCGCTATATCCACACCTTGACTCTTAGACGTCGCTGTATCCATGCCTAAACTCTTGGACATCGCTGTATCCACGTCTGACCGTCTCTATAGCGACGACACCGTCTTCAAGGCTTCAATGGCACAAGGTGTGTTTCAATCTATGGCCATTTTCCCCTGGTTTCGAATGTTTTTTGAGCTCATCTTAAATGTGGAAAGAGATCAAGACCCATTTGAACTTATCCATCTTCAGACAATTGGTGGTAGAATAATGTGGATCGCAATAAAAGGTCACAATGCTTTCTCAATACAAAATCATTCACTAAGTTACCTAACTCAAAATGGAGTAAACTTGCATATGTATGTATGTATGTAAGTAATGCTAAAAATATATGTTTTAATATGAGTATTGTTAGAGCAATTCAAATAAAACAACAATTCTATATGAAAGCTTGACCCTTTCGTTATAGAAAATCTACAAAGGTTGCCATAGATATTTTCCTCTTTATTACCATGCTGACTTGATTTAGGATGTCATTTACTTATTTCCCCAACTTGTTTTGTTTGTTGACAAGACTTGACATTTTAATTTACATTCTTGAGAATTTTTTCCAACACTATTTGGAATAACAAGAAATCTATCTAATATCTATCTAATTGCTTGAAGCAATTAGACTCTCTCTCTCTCGTAAGTGTTCAATTGCTTTGGATATTTTGCTTTACTAAGAAAGATGATGCACTATCCATAAGGCCTTTAAAAGAGTGTTAGGTGAATACAAAAGAACAAGAAGATTGCACTCTCCATCCAAAGCATTTATTTTCTATTTAAGTGGGCATGTTGAACACCAATAGTATCTTAAATCCTATTTATGACAATTCCATGTCCCCAAGTATTGAGAAAATATTGATTCTAGTAACTTTTTTAAGGGATAAACATTAATGGATACCCATTGAAATATTTTCAATTTCTAAACATAAAAATTCCCACATTGATATTAATGGAACAATAAAGGAAAGGAGATAAATAATAGTTCCTTCTATGTACACAAACACATTCTTGGATACTTTCCAAGATGATAGCATCTACAATAAATTGAGAAAATAAAATAGTTTTACCTCTATATTTTGAAAATAGTTTTTCCAATTAGGATTAAACACATATGTGGTTTTATCATTATGTAAAATATGATCTAAAGATCTAAGTTAACAACAAACATTACCCATATAAAGTAATCTACTGCAATAAGTCTTACAAATATCCTAATTGTAACCCAGATGAATCCGATCTCACTTCATTATCCAAAGACTTGTGTTCGAACTCGGAGAGTGGATTTCCCTCTAATTATGCTATATTCATATGTTGTTATTGTGTCATTAAGTTTGCATGTTGCAGGACAAGCTCAAATAATAGTGGTCAAAATCATAACATCAAAAACCATTTATTTCTATCTCCTCGACTAAACTCTACACGCATGTGAAAATGCTTTGCTATAAAAGATTCCGAAGAGTATCAATATCAATATCAATAGAATATATTGTTCTTGTCGACATCACTATGCTCAAGGGAAAGTTTTCATTCTCCCTCCTAGTTAATTTCATGAGAAATATTATCATGTATTTGAATAAGAAACTAATCACTTTCACTTGCCTTGTGAAAAGCTTCCAGTGCTTTAAAAACATAGATGGATGAAGCACATGATGCAAAATATTCATGGACTTTAATAATTCAACCATCACATAGATTTGACTTTATTCAATCTATGGCCATTTTTCCCTCTGTTCTTCCCTCCACATGGCATTTTGGTGATTACCAGGATGCTACTGCAATGCAATGAAATATTCATCTCAGATCTTCAGGATGGAGTCCAATTCAAGGGTTTCTGCAATGGAAATCATGGTATATTTTAGGGGTTCTTTCCTTTTTGTTCAGCTGAAATTCGACATTCATAGATTCTATCCGACTACCATTTCATCATTCCCTTCGAGGAATTCGGGTTCACACACAAAGGCCTCCTGGAAATCTATGTGAAGGATTCCTCGTACAAGGCCATCAAGGAGAATGATATCGACCTGGAGTCCATGGGGTTCTTCATGAGCACCATAGATGTCCAGCTTCACATCTTGCAAGATCTGGAACATGGAGAAATTCGCTGTGTACTCGAGAGTAAGCTCATCACACCCCTCTTTACATTTAAGGATTTGGAGAATTCATTTCCCTTCAACAAAAATTTGAAAGAGCTCGAAGAAAACCAGTTTACTCTAGTCTTTGCTAATTGTATATGTGACATCGTGGTTTCAATGGATGTAACTACAGTTATTTATAATCTTTAGGGGGGCGGTGATGGCACCAGGAATTATCTTTCGGCCGGTGAAACCTTTTTGTTGAATCTTTTTTTCACTGTCTTTGATATCTGTTGCGTTGGTTGGGGTTTGGATCTACGTGGTTATGAAAAAATTCCTTACGACCTACCGGACCCATGTATTCATGGCCGCCCTTGTCTATTTGAAAGCTCTAAATCTACTCTGTGAGGAAGAGGACAAATCTTTCATTAAGAGAACCGAAAAAACCCATGGATGGGATGATTTGTTTTATATTTTTAGTTTTCTGAAGGGAATTATGCTTTTTACCTTGATTGTCTTGATTGACACCGGCTGGTCCTTCTTTAAACCCTACCTGCAAGGCAAGGAGAAGAAAGTTATCATTGTTTTCATTCCCTTGCAAGTCTTAGACAATATTGCTACTGTGGTGATCGATGAGACTGGGCCATATGCCAAGGATTGCCTTGCCTGTAACCAGGTGTTTCTCCTAGTTTACATGATCTGTTGTTGTGTTGTCTTGTTCCCCATTGTCTTGTTTCTCCAGAGCTGCTTGGATCAGTTGAATTTGTGTGAAGGAGATGCATAGAACATGCAGTTGAAGTTGAAACTCCTTTCTATAGTAGTTAAATATACGATGCATCGACCAAATTTCAGTACAGTGTTTTGTGAAGCTGTGAAGAATACTCATACAGGTGAAAGAATCCTTGGGGATTTGTCAAATACCTTGCATTTGTCATTACCTGAGCAGATTGGATTGGGACTGGCCTTGGCAGACTCAGATGATACAAATCAAATCCAAGAAGGTGGGTATAGCTGTGTCTGTTTATTATGAACATCTCACTATTCATTCTTGGAAACAGGGGTTTGTGAAATACATATTTTGCTTGTTTGTTTCTTTATTCATAGTTTAAAATTTTTCCCTTTATGAGGATGGAACGAATTACCACAGGTATTTCTGTCTTTAGGTCAAAACTTTTGTGAGTCTAAAATAATGGAACTATACCAGAACCTAACAGCCAGTATTTTTGAAGATCTCATTGAGCAGATTTCATTATTCCTTCATCGGAGTGAAGGATTATCAAATCATGTGCCCACTTTCCTCGAGGCATTGTCTTTGTTGCAACCCAAAGCCCAAACATCGCTGTTACTGACTCCATTATTTACAAATGAAGTGAATGTTGTTAATTCCTTGAGGTATGCACATTCTTTAAATCGTTTTTTCATCCAATGCTGTGTTAATAGTTATGACTTAACAATTTATAGCAAGGTAGGATCATGGCCTTGACGGGAGCAAAGGTATATATTTTTCTTTTGTCATCATTGTGTGCATGTTTCTTCATTTCCATGCCAATTTTGTGTTGCAGGAGTTTTGAATCTCTCTCTACAAGCAATGGTCTAGTCTCTGATGATATTTTGACCTAGTTAGAAGAGGCAACTGATGTTGCAAACATAATGGAGGAGCTTGGATATGGATGTACAATTGATGTTTCACACTGCAAATATATTTTGTCATTTTTTTCTCCACTGAAGGAGGAGATTGTGTCCAAGATAATTAGCATGGTTGTGCACACTCATACAGGCCTTGAGGATGCCCATGGCACACATTCAACATTTTATACTTCAATGTTTAATAGTTCCATAATTGACTCGTCATGGTTATCATCTTGGAATATTGATGTTCTATTGGATTCTATCAAACAACTGGTGAGTGTTCTGCCATTCACCTCATCTCAATCATTGTATTCGGTTAGCCGTATCTGTTGAAATTTGAAGTTACTTTTAGTGAGAAATTTTCAACAGTGGTGGTTACTTTGCAGGCTCCAGAAATCAACTGGGTTCCTATGATGGAGTCTCTATATCAGAAAGACTTTTATTTTCTAGATCAGAAATCCTTCTCTATTTTGATGTCAATTTATGGAAAAACTTACCAGGTAGACATGTTGATTTATGGAAAAACTTTCCAGGTAGACATGTACAGTTATAATGCAGTTGTTGCTATATTTGGGCTATTGACATGATGGATTTGTGTGTTCTGACATTTTGCTTTACAGGGAAATTAGTTTTATCTTGCCACAAATGGCTGCAATAAATCATTTGTTTGTATTATTTATATGTAGGATCCTTTTCCCATTCAAACAGTCTGCGAGAGTGTCTGGAACAATGATGAAGGCCAACTGTCCTTCTTGAGATTTGTTGTATCTGGCTCTCCTGAAGTTTTTACATTTGCACATTCAACGAGGCTGCAGGTGATGATGTCACTTAACAGTTCATCTTTTTTTGTTTTGTTTTCTGGAGAAATATAGTCCCTCACTTGCCTAGTGAGGAGGCTGGTGCCTTGCTAGACACCGGTGGATTCCCCCCCTCTTCCCTGGTTTTCTGGATTGAGGATGCTAGTAACAAGCAGCTAAAATACCAGATGGTAACCCAAGGGATTCATGGGGTTTCATCCCGAGGCCTTTGTGAACTTTGCACAAGAGCGTCTACCAATAGAGCTAACCATTGGGTGATTAGTTTGCCCCTCTTTATTATTATTATATCTCTGCATTTCTTTATCTAACCAAAAGATTCCTCATTTTGTAGGCACCCCTTGAAGGTCCACATGGGAGTTTACTTCCATGTGGTTCTGCTAACCAGGAATGGTTGTCTGTTGATCTGGTAGAGGTATTGTGCCATATGGCAGAGATTGGGCATGCGAGTGCTGTGCATGCATTGCTTGAGTTTCCTATTAAGCACTGTCCAGAGATATTGTTAATTGTCGTTGCCCAAGTTAAGGTAAAATGCAAGGTCTTAATGCTTTTTTTTCCTCTTGAAGTTGTCTTATGTTTGTTGAGCACATTATTTCTTTATGGTGACTAAAAGGAATGTAACACTATTCTCCAGACTGCATTCAATCAGCTGCAGCATGAAATATTCGCTGCCCTTTTCCCATCATATCTTGTTGGTACCAATCCTAATTGTACCATTCTCCTACATCAGCTATGGCTTGTTGATCCTGATATAGTTCTCTGGGGTATGATGGATCTCCATGCTAAGGATCCTAGCTGCATATCAAAGATTTTAGATGCATGCCAAGAGATAAAGGTAAGTGCTTGCAGTTAAACTCAATATAGCACATAGATATAAGATCTGTATCTGTCATAGATAGTGTCCAACTTGTGTCTCTTTGATCTGTATTTAGAAACTATTTTTATTTCTTATAAATAGTTTGGATCCTATTCATTTCTTAGGTAGAATCTACAATTTAAAATCTCAATTGACAAAATTTGTGATATTGTGAAACTAACAGAAGTTAAAAGTCAAAATGAACCGTGTTGTGTACCATTTTCTTTCTAGCAAGTCAAGTCAATATTGTAACACTTATAACACTTTATAACACTTATATAACACTTATAACACTTTATAACACTTTATAACAATTATAACACTTATATTCACATTTACAACACTTTGTACCACATGATATACCCATGATTCTAAATAGCCTGTTCCTGTGGGAAGCTAAAAAGTTCCTCCGTGTGTAATCTGTATTAACTTATTTCTTATATTGAACATCAACCAGGATGGGAAGGTTGTAGAGTGGAGAATAATGTGCTGAAGAATCAACATCATTCTTGAAATTAGCAAAGACCAGCAAACCAATTGTGTTATGTTAAGTTCCACTAGAGGACAACTTACATTGCTGAGGGTAGAAAAAATATTCTTTGCCATTTTGATTTTTTCAAATGCATTTGAAGAATGAAAATCCATGAGAAGAACTTCCAAATGAAATAGGGATGGAAGACTTGCACAAACTTCTTGGATATTTAAGCACCCTGAATATGTAGCTTTCACGTTCTCAACAATAAAACCAGCGTAGCCTTTGCAGATTTTGAGTCTTAAGGAGTCATCTCCCAAACTGGACCCTGTGGATGTCCTTATAATAAGAATGTGAGCTGCAAGAACAAGAGCATCATCAGTATAAGCAAACATCCCATCCTCTACATTCAGAACTTGATTTACTAGGTGTTCTTCAAGTTCAATGGAAGAATGCCAATCTTCACTGACATGTTCTTCATTAAGTTGGTGACAGGATTCTTTGTAAATAGAAGAATGCCAATCTGGAGAAAAAATGCACTCTTTAATAAAACTAAGCACTTCAACAGCTCCTTGTAAAGGAATATTACTGGAGTCAAAAACACTGTCATTTGCAGAGCAGGGCTGTTCATGTCCATCAGAGATGACTACTTGCCTGCTAGCCTCTGAAAACAGATCTCCAAAGAGAGCATCATCTTTCATTTCTTTGCTTTTTATGGTTGTGATCATTAGTAAGAATGATTATTAAAAGGTAGGGAGTGGAAAAAATTTCATGAAGCTCTAGGGTTTGGTTGCATGCCACCATACCTTCCCGCGGGAGGTTCCATTTCCTATCCTCTATGCTTGCAAAATAATGATGCAAGAATCTGGTATTTAACTACACATGGAATTACAGTTGGCAACTCAATTGATAGAGAAACACATTTTTAGTTTTCAAACGCTTCTATGGGATATGCTTCTTTGAGATGCCCAAAAATGGAATTGTAACTAATATCATGGATCTTGTGATTTCTTAATATTGAATGAGTTGTAAATGAAATTTAAAGATTAGGCCTTGGCCTAATTTCTAGCATTTAGATTCTCCATGGATGAAAACTATGGAGAAGGTTCCATAATTTTTCCAGAATAAAATTTCCTTTTCCATGGGAGAGGGTTTAGAGTCTAGACCTCTCCATCTGAGAAACATCTTGGGGCACATTACAATTTACGGGTTGATTTTTATGTAATTGAGTTGAGCAAGGAAAGTGTATTATTGAGGAGAAAAATGAATTTCTCATTCATTACGCATTAGGTGTTCCTTCCATAAACAAGATAAGCGAAATGCATTTTAATAGGAAAACATCCAAAACTTTATACATCCTTTGGTGCATTTTAAGAGCCTTTGATGCAGCTTCCTTTTGGAATATTGTAATTTATTTTCCCATTCCTTACTCTTTGTATATTTCTCATTTCAAGGGGTCATCCTGAGCTGAAGTTGGACAAGTACTCATCTTTTCATGTCATAATTGTCAAGGAACAAGAGCTAGTAATGATTTAGAAGCCCAAAAGATACCTGATGTTGTCTTAATATGGTCTGAATGATCATATGAGCTTTCAATATACCGAGTCCAATATGACTACACTAATTCAAGTAGAATTCTGCATAAGAAACTGACAATCTATAAATATTTGTGAAACAAAGGATACAGCTATAGCTGCAAATTTAGTATAAAAAATAGCCACAAAACATGAACAACGCATGCATTGCTTGCTAGAGTTTGTCTGTATGTTGAAGCTTAAAGCCTCAGCAGCATTTACTTAAAAAACATTCAATATTGTCCAAACTCACCAAGAACTAAGTTAAAATGGATAATATAGCTCATAAAAGTAGTATCATTCTGGGACAGAAGTTTCTAAAGTGTGCTAACTCATGAGCTGAAGTGGCTTGGATGAAAGCCTACAGGCTACTATCAAACATTTTAGCTGCATGATGGCAATGTTTTGGTGTTTTCTAATTGGGCCGGGGTGGCTATTTCTGGATGGTTTTAGACTCTGAATGCTCAAGTCTTGTCATTTAATGATGATTTAAGGTGGTGGCTATTTTCTTATATTACTTAATTCAATTCATTTTCTGCTATTGCATAATTTATCTGAAACCCCTCAATGTCTAACTTATACATCCCAAAAATATTTAAATGTTTTTCTCCACAATCCACAGTTATGTTAATTTGTGTCATCTGATAAAAAACTTATCTCTCACCTCGTTCATCTTTGAAAGAAGGACATTTATGGCTTGTATGTTCACCAACTTTTGCATATGTTTTCCTATATCAATTCACTATCTGGTTACATCTAGTGCACTTGGTAGAGCCCGCACTTGTTGGTAGAGTCTGCTTGGTGTAATATGTTGATATTCTAGCCTAAGGGAAATACTAGTTTACCTTGTAATGCCTATACATTCCCTTTCCCCATTGATTTTGGAAAAGTTGCTTTAGGTATTCAATTTAAAGATACTGTGACTAGTGTTCCCTTCTGAACAATTTTACCATGCATGCTGCAGCTATGCTCTGAATATTCAAATATATCTTAAGATGAGCAGGGCCAATTATGCAGAGAATCAATTGAAATTAATGCAGCAAATTGATGAGGATCATATACTCTGGCACATCTTGCAAATGCTTGGATAAATTTGGCGATGGTAAGTCTGTTATGAGCTATTTACATTGCATCTGTATAAGTATGGGTACTTTTTACCTCAGTAGACCTTTTTGAGTGGTATGTTGAATGCTTTTGGCAGGGTGGTTCAAAGATCCAAGAAGCATATTTAATTTTCCAAGACTTAAGTGACAAGTATCGGCAAACTGTTACTATTCTAAATGGGAAGGCTATTTTCCTTATGCACATGGCAAGATTTGATGAAGCTGAGGTAGTGCTGCTAGAAGCTTTGAAAAAGGTAACTGTTACTTGCCCTAACTTTTGTTTTGAGTTCTAGATCCATTTTCCCCTAGCCCCTCAAAAAACAATGTAGCACATTCATATAAAATGGTGTCAGAAAAATGGCAAAATCGAGGTTATTAACTGGTTGCTAGCTATATTTATTTTGTTTGTATTGTTTATTCTTTTCTTAACATTAATAGCAATTTTAAAACATCTCAAGCAACTGTTTATTTAAGCTATTATTCAGTTGATACTCTGCTTGTTAGATCCTTTACATTGGCCCTTTATGTACAGGATGCCAAGGATGCAGATACTAATGCTAATTTAGTAGTTTGCAATCTTCATCTTGGTAAACCGGCTACTCGATATCTCAGGTAAAATCAAGAATTCGAAACTTGCTTTCTGGCTATAGTCCTTATGGATTTGGTACTTCTTCTGATATGCATAGCTTTAACCTAAACCTTCAGCTAAGGCCATTACTTTTTTTGTGTGTTTGGTTGATGCAGTCAGTTGAAATTGTCACATCCAGAGCATGTACTCATCAAGCATGTCTCTAGTGCAGAAGAGAGTATTGATAGGGATTTTCAAGCTGTGGCATAGTATTGATAGGGATTTTCAAGCTGTGCAATGGATTTCTGTGACAAAATGAATGATATTTTGGTGAATGAGAGAAGTATTACATTGAATTTTATCATCAATTTGTTGATTTGATGAGCTTTCTTATGGCTTTTCAAGTTTTGGCCCATGTAACACCTGCTCCATCTTTCAATGTCCCTGAGAAATTCATTCATGCTTGTAGGCCAATGGAGTTTGCTTCATTTATGTACTTAGAAATGGCAAGTTGATGGATGAGTCATTGAATCAATTATATCAGTTTGTTTAAATACATACGTAACTGGTAGAGGTAGAATTCTTTGGGTTCTCTTACCCCTTGTAATTTCTTTGTATTCGCTCTGTATTTTCTCAGGTCTTCTCAGTGATGTAGTTGACTAGGCAATGTTCCTTTTCGAACAAAGCCAATGGCAAGAATTCCTTATTTGGGAAAAATCTGTCTCACCGCTTTGCATATGCACTTTTTGGTTGGAGATTCAGTTTCTGTGCAATTTGATTCAGTTTTGGTAACAAAGTAGTGTACATTTGTGGTTTCTCCACACCTGTGTTGTGTGAAGAATAACGTAGTATGATATTTGCATAAATCAAGGAATCATTGAATTGTCCTCCTGCTGAAACATGTGCCCTTGGGAGTATGTTTGGTTTTAAAGTGCTGCTATATTTTTGTTGTTTAACTATCCCGGATGGTGTGGGGCGACATGGTGACACTCCACTGCTGTTTAAGAAACTGATTCTCTTTTCTGGATGTGCATTGGATTGTTGAAGAAATGAGTTAATTTTTTTTTCGCCCATGTTACTGTGTCAAATTCTTAACACATTTTAAGGTGGTTTGTCTTTTTTTAGTTGATCACAATATCTGATTGTTGGGTGTATAAAGGCTTAAAAATTTGGGCATAGGGATTATTTACATTTTTTAAAATTATATAGTGATCGATAACGGGGCCGAGCTCATACCTGTATGACATGGGTTCATTCCGGTCTGCTGCCACTATGACCTCCAGACATGGCTATGCTTCCTCACACGCGGCACACAAGACTAGTCAAAGTTTGAATTAGCAATGCCACGATGAGTACCACAAGAAGTGCCAATGCACCCTATTGCCAACTGATCTACATCTCAAGCAATGCTTATTTTCATTTTTTCATGCAAATGCTTTGAATTTCCATTCACACTATTTTGGATTTGATTGAACTCTCATTTGAATTCACGGGCATGCATAACATGATCCATATGTACCTTCACGGCATAATCCTTTGAGTTATGGGTCATTTTAATGTTAATCGAAATCATCAACATGCATGACATATCCTTGTGGGTCTTATGTCCGACAAGCCCACAAAGGATAAACCAACCACCTTAAAATGGTCACTGAAATAAAGAATTTCAGACATCAACCATTTGATAAGTTTATATATTCAGAGAATCTAGTTGCTTGTCTATTTCTATCCACTTCTATTCCTCTGTGACCCTGAATTATGAAATCTGTGTATTTATATCCACTTTTCTTTCTTTGTGACCCTGAAATATGCATTTCGTATAGTTATATGACAAGGCTTGTGAGTTCATGTGCCTTGTGCCATACGAACGGTTGAGTCCTGAGTTGTATACACTCTCAAAAGACAAAGGTCAACGAGGGAATGAATAAACATGCTTAAACGTATATTGATTACATACAGTGTGTTTGTGTGGGCTTTTGAATGCAATAAAAATACAATTTGAAAATTTTCTGTTAATGCCTTTAGATTGGAGAAATTGTCAAATTCTGTAGAATTACTTTACCATTGCTCCTATCAATAAATAGCTTTGAGTTTGTGAGTATTTGAATGTGCAATGCTTCTTTCTCTAGAGCTAGCCTCATCAGTTTCGATAGAAAATTCAAGTCAATTATTTGCCCCTTCCCTTGATGCAACATTAAAGCAATTTTTGTGATTTTCTTTCGAAAATAAAACTCCTTTCGCTTCACATGCCATCAAAGTAACTCCATGCTTAGGATTTGTGTATATTTGAACTTCCAATAATCCTTGGAGAATTTTATTCCATATGCAAATATTATTTGATGGATAATTTGAATGACAAGAATGCCCTTTGGAAAAACTCTAGTTATGCCCAAGCTAGTTTATTTGCTTGAATACTATGGGGACTCAATGAGCTTGAACATGGATAGTTTGACATAAGTTGGATATATCTTGAATGGATACTATTAGAATTAATTCAAAAAATGAAGAAACAGAGCACACGAACACATATACCAGGTTATAAGAGAAATTTAAAAATGTACTACCACCATGAAACATAGCACACAAGAACCGCATAAGTGTCTCTAAAGGGTGAACATGGCCTTCATGGAGAGGGAGGAAAACTACTATTCCTGGGGTTTGCATTTAAAAAAAAAAAAAAAACTTATACAAAGCGTGGATATAGCGACAGCAAGGCGTGGATATAGCGACAGCAAGGCGTGGATACAGAGACGGCAAGGTGTGGCTATAGCGACGTCTTATTCCTGGGTTTGCATTTAAAAAAAAAAAACCTTATACAGAGCATGGATACAGTGATGGCCAGGCATGGATACAGAGACGGATAGGTGTGGATATAGCGACGGCTTAGACATCTAACAAAATATAGAACATTGTCGCTCTTGCAACGCAAGGGGTCGTCTCTATTGCCACGGAATTGTTTTCACGGAAAAAAAAAAATTAGACGTGGCAATATCCACGCTTTTCCATGGATATTTCCACAGTTTTCCATGGCAAAATTGATCACTTGTACTAGTGCTTGAAATTCTCAAGCACAAAAGACCATAGGCCTCATCCCTCTTGTTGTGC
Source organism: Pseudotsuga menziesii (assembly GCA_001517045.1). Lineage (NCBI taxonomy): Eukaryota > Viridiplantae > Streptophyta > Pinopsida > Pinales > Pinaceae > Pseudotsuga > Pseudotsuga menziesii. The sequence continues at coordinate 87,014 of LPNX010945338.1, forward strand.
CATTTAATTTTCTTTGCAGCTACATTGGGCTCTGCCTCAGTTTCCATGGTAACCCTGTAGAGACATTTCTCTCTCAACAATATCTCCATCTCATCTTTCCATTCGAATAAATTGAATGGAGTCAAGATGATCCTTTGAGATTGGTCCATATCTTAGTAATTGTGCCTTCCAATCAACAGAATGTGCTCCCATTCAGTGATGTTGAACCTACAATAAAAATTTGCAAGGATATAAATTGATATACAAAGGCTCTGATACCATGTGGAAATTGAACCCAAGTTATAGAACAATTACACTCACAAAATTGGTAATCAAACATGCAAAATTAACACAAAAGGAGACTAAAATTGGAGCATAACAAAATCCTGTATTGAATCAGTGTACATAATCCAAACTCATAAAGTAATAGGTTTTCCAAATATATAATTACATTAGATATTTGAAAGCATAAGGATGTTATTCAAATTGGTAAAAAATAAGGCTTACTAAAACTAGTAAAATCCCCCATAGGTGCATAAAACACTTTCCAAATCTATGGAGATGCTCACGAATTGGCTAAATCAAATAGGACAGATAATAAGTGGCGGAAAGAGATCAGATCCATGATTTTTTTTGGAGAAAAGGAAGGTGGATGATGTGGGTAAAAACAAGGCAATTACTCCTAGACTAGCTTTTCCCTTTTTCCTTAAAACTGCTGTAAAGCAAGCCATCTTTCAGAAAAAGCAGAACTGCACCTTTATAAACTAGGAATAAAATCAGATTTGCTAAAAATGTTTCGAGGATGATTCCAAAATGCTCCATGACCCATTTTTAGCACATGTTGACTTTTAGGTGCAAGTGGAATCCAACTAGCATAGTGAGGAATCTAGGAATAAGAGAAAAATAATTAATTAATATAAAATATGGGTAGCTATGGGTTGATTATTCTAACAAAAAAATACCTAAAATAAAAAGATATAAAGAGATGAATACGTGAAGAGGAAAAGGAGTCACTCAGTATGCGGGAAAGAAGGCACTCTTGCAGTTGAATACTCTGTGTTAGGAAGTGGTTTCGCACTAAGAAACTGGACTTGAGGTTGTCCATATCCACTCTCGACACACATAGTTTAGCTCAGTGGTGAATGAGGATAGAGGACATGTGTGCCTAATCTACGGTTGGGTGGAACATGAATGTTCCCTCTTCATTCAGCTCGCAATACAACCAAGTTTCTTATATGTCTAAATTGGCGCAGAATGTTGAGCTCGGGGTATATCTCGAGCATGTATTTGTTGCATGTGTTTTTATATTTAGAATATGTTTTTTTTCCTGTGTTTGAATAACTGGAGCATTTAATTGTTGCTCGAATTCTCTGTTGGTTCATTGATGTTTGCATTAAATCCTGCAGCCTAGAAAGTGTATTTGTTAGTTTATTGTTATTTGCATTAATATTTTGGGAAGGGAAGTGTATTTTATTTTTATGGTTTCCTGCAGTAATACATGAAGCTTGAAAAGTGTGTTTGGTGATTTATTGGTTTCTGTAAGAGAATATTTGGATGCTCTATAACTCTATGGTTGATACCCATATGCAAGGTTTTCCCTGTAGGGAAGTCTAAATGTGTCTACTGGATTTAAACCCTCTCCAGCTTAGCAAACCCTTGTGTATTGCTTAACCTTGAAACGCATGGGGTAACTGTGGAATGAATGTATTGTTGTTGAAGGTTCTTAAGGACATGGCCACTGAAAACCCCATAGAATCCCTAGTTATGAACTTCGTCTTGAATAAAAAAATATTCCTTAGACAATGATACCATCAAAGGATGGAGTCCCTTGGTTTTACCCAAGAAATACATAGAAAACTAAGTGTAACTATAGGGCCAAAACGCATGCGGAAGCCTAAATCTCTTAAGAAAAACTAAGTGCTTCCACAACCCGCAATACAAAAGAAGCATGATGGAAGCAAAAAGAGGAAGTTAAATTATATATAACTTAAGTATTTTCACAACCCACAATCCACATTGCAGAAGCGAAAAAACAAAAGGTAAATTATAAAGAACTTAAGGGTTTATGCAACCCGCAATCCACATTGCGAAAGATGATAGAGGAAGTTAAATTATAAATAATTTAAGAGTTTCTCCATTCCACAATCTACATGTGGAAGTGGAAAAGCAGAAGGAAAAATTACAAATAATTCAAGGGTTTTTGCAATCCTCAATCAGCATGGCAAAAGGTAATTGGTAAAGATTTGGCATGTTTCCGCAATCCAGAATCTACACTACAAAAGCAGAAAGTGGAACATAATGTGCAAAGAAACGATGAGTTTCCGCAATCCGCATTGTGGAAGAGGATTTACGGAAGGGTCAAGTTGTAAAGAGATTAAGTACTTTTCTCAATTTGCAATCCGCATTGCAGAAAAGGAATTGCAGAAGCAGAATTATGGAAGGGAAATTTGTATAGGATTTAAGCACTTCCCACAATCCGCAATCTGCATTGTGGAAGCGGGATTGGAGAAGGCAGAGTTGTAAATAAACTGAAGTGCTTCTCATAACCCACAATCTGCTTTGCAGAAGTGGAGTTCTAGAAGGAACAACCCATTATGGAAGAGTTGTTGCAGAAGATTTTTTTAAGCTAAGGTTTCGGATTTGGATTTCATAAAGGTTTAGGATAAATCTTTAAGGTTATTTTCAAACTATTCCTATGTATTTTTTGTGTGATTTAAGGAATCATATTTAATTCGAAGAACCATAAAATGAGTTCGGTGAGATGCATGAATTCCTTTGTTAATATAAGATAGAGAATGGTTTATGACTTATGATGTTCAAAATTTTCATTTTCAATGCATATTTTTCGGATGGTTATATGGGTATGTTACATCTTGATCATTAATGATGGTATTTATTGCTTCCATAATAGTTATAATATTTCTTTCTACAACACCATTATGTTGGGGATTATAGGGATTGGTTAGCTCCCTGTTGATTCCTACCTCATTACAGAATGCTTCAAATTCCTTTAAAGTGTATTCTCCACCATTATTTGTTCTCGGTGTCTTGATACTCTTTTTTAAAATGCTATTTATCAAGGCTTTGAATTCCTTGAATTTCCCAAACACTTCACTCTTGTTCTTAAAGACTTATATCCAAGTATTTCTTGAATAATCATCAATAAATGTGACATAATATTCATATCCACTTAAGGATATGGAGGGAATATGACCACACACATCAAAATGAATTAGTTCTAATGTACCTTTGGTATTTGTTTCACTTGTTGGAAAGGGATTCATAATATTATTTCCAATTGCACATCCTTTGCAAGTACCTTGATGATCAGTATTCAGATCCGATAACCTTGTTACCACCTTGATCACATAGGGAAATGATTTGTAGTTGATGTGAGAAAGCCTTCAATGCCACAGTTCACTTGAGATGGCAGTTTCATGGACAATGGTTGTCTCTGGATTTCAGTTGAGTTTATACAATCCTTCTTCTTCTTCTCCAAGGACCACAACATATTCACGTGTCTTTCCTTTGGACCACATTAGTAATTGTCCATCTATAAAAGACACTCTATATCATTTCTTATAAAGATTTGAGATGGAAAGTAAGTTCTTTTTCAAACCTGGTACATACAGTACTTCCTTCATCTTTATGGAAGTCCTAGAGTCAATCTTCTATATTAATTCACCAATACCTTTGATGGGATATTGATAGTCATCTCCCAATGATACTTTTTGGGAAGAGTTCTTCTCTTCAAGTCTTGAAATATTTTTCTTCTTCCATGTCATGTGCTTCGAGGTACCACTATTAATAATCCATGTGTCTTCTCCAGGGGTTACAGACCCATAAAGTGTAGAGAATAGTACATATTCATGTACATGTTCTTCTTTTTTCAGTATCTTTTGATGTATTTATTATTCATCCTCATCTTCATCTAGATGAGCATGATGTCTCTTATTTTTTCTTATTCTTATTTGGAGATGGACATTCTCTATCTAGGTGTCCTATCTTATGACAGTTGTAGCAGTGATATTTTGAGTAATCCTTCTTCTTATTTTGAAACTTATTCTTGGAAGGTTTCTGATTACTCTTCTTGAAGTTTGATTGCTTCTCATCTTTAGTGTGGGTGTCTAAAACCTAGTAATCTTCTCTGAGTGGAGATTCTTTGTTGGATACTCTAGCTTCTTCTTGAATGCAGTCTTCCCATACTATGTAAAACTTCATACTTTCTTTTCTAGCACACAGAGTCTGTATGAATGAGTCCAAAGGTCTAGTGGGACCATTAAGAGTAGTCATAACTAGTTCATGCTCACCAAGGGTGTCTCCAATAGCACTTAGTTGTTCTCTAAACGGGTATACCCTTGTGAAGTAATCTTGAATTGAATCTCCTTTACTCATCTTGGTGCCATTCAATTGAGCTCTTAGATTCATATTTATGTTTATGTTCCTTCCTTCATACATTTTAGAAAGAGCATCATACATCTGATTTGGTGTCTTCTTGGATGACACTTGTGGGATCAAGTGATTCTTAATAGAGTCAGAAATGTCCTTATTTCCTTGACCAGGTATTGTTCATGCTTCTCCTTAGCTTCAACTTATATTGGTTCTGCAACTTCATTCCTGGTGAAATTCTCAAGACCAATAGTGTACTTCCATTCTAGGAATTTTTCTAGGCCTTCCAATTTGTCCTCAATCTTAGTGCTTGGGGGCGTCCTATCTAGTATGTCACTAAAAATTGAAAATTCTCAAAATCAAAAGTTGACCTTACTAGTAGATATTCTTGAGTGAGGCAATTTGGTTGATCCAAGTTCTTTCTAGAGATCCGAAATCTTCAGCCTTCAAATCCTACTTGCGAGGTTGCAGCACTACAGGATTTCTGGTTTTGTTTCACTACAGTTTTCTGGTTCACTGCCAAACCAGGTTTTGGATTTCCGAAAGATTCAACCTCTTGTTGGATTTTTCTCCCATAGTTATGTACCTGGACCCAAGTTCAGTCCCTTCTTCTTAGCGCAACAAATCTTGATATATCGTCTTGATAGAGAAGATCTCAGCTGACAGCACCTGCAATGCAAATGCCATCTCACCTGAGATATCTCTCTTTTTATGGGAGGGTGTTTTCAGGTAACTTCCAGAACCAGATTTCCATAGTTGTGTGGGAGGGTGTTTTTGTACCTTGGCTCTACGCTAAGGCTTTAAACGAAGGCCGGTGGGGTGGATTACTCATATGCACGATGCTTCACTAGATAAACTGTGATCCAACCTTTCTTTATGCAAGTTAACTAAATAAACAGTAGGAATGCAACATAATCATATCTATTAATATAATGTGTCCATCATACATTTATTCATTTGAAAACACAATAATAAGCCAATCATTCAACACAATAGTCACACATATATCTAAGCTACTTCAACATTCACACATATAGACAAACTATATCGTGGAAAACCATTCAGGAGAAAACCACAAGGTTCTCTTCATTTGGCATGAGGGAATATATGCACCTTTTATCTGTGCACAAAGCTGTAGACTCTGATCAATATCTTGTCTTCTATATTTATAGACTTTTCCTCCCTCTTATTCTCTCTTATATTCTCTCTTTCTCTTTCTACTCTACTTCTCCCAATGTTCGCACATAGCCTGGATTGACTCAACCTTCCTTACTCATCTATGCAATTAGCCGCAGAACCTCTACTCTGACACACTCAGTGATACAAAGCCATTAACCAGAAATCCTACCTCAAGTCTAGCTCAAGCATCTTACCAATATTCTAACCAATAATCTACAAGCTAGAAGCTAACCCATATACATATCGAGTTCCTTATTATAGACTCGATACCCATCCCATATATGTTTGTTATAGACTCTTTACAAACTCATTACATACTCCTTTTATGTCACTATCTCAACCAACTTACTACATCTAGCCAACAAGTTGTCTTTCCTATGATAGAAACACATAATGAGAGACACTATCAGCCCAGCTTACAAAGATACGTTCATGCGTGTGGTTTTCGCCGGCTCCAGCTGAGCTCGTACCCATGATCATTAAGGACTATCACTTTCTTAGCATTATTCCTTACCATTGTTTTGTATCCATTGTGCTATTTTCACGCCTTCTTCTGCTAATATTTTGTTATACCATCTTGTGTCACCTTCTATTCTTCTGTCGAGGCATACTTATCTGGCACAACTTCCTCTTCCAGCGCCTTCTCTTTTTCTTCTTATTCTATTTTACTTCCTCTCTTGTAGAATCCTACCCCTTTTCTTTTATGTTGCTTCCTCAGTCATAGCTCCTTCCTCTTCTCCTTTATGTTCTTCTCCATACATAGGTGAATTATACATGAATTATTCCCTGTTGTCCCTAGGCTGAACAAGCCCCCAACACTCACCTGTGTCTCATCTCGATACATGCAAATCTATTTCTCCATTTAATGACTCATGTTGATTTTGTTCTGAAAATCCTCTAAAATTTTTACTAGTTTTTGTTGCCTCTGTGTGCACTTCTTCCTCTTTTTTTTGCATTTTCTCCACTAGGTTGGAACTCACGTGTTTCGGCATGAATTTTTCGATAGATTTCACTACTTTGTGCACATTCTGATGTATAGGAAAAATTATGCATGTAACTCTCTCTACTTCACCTTTCAATTCTTCTACCTTTTCCATGTGTTACTGTTGTTGTGTGTGCAAAACAATTATTTGTTGATGTAGTTTTCGCATCTCCGTTGCCTTAGCCATTTTCTATGCTAATGGTAGCTGCTTCATCTCGTTTCTAAAATTCATGATATTTGTTTCAAAATTAGTTATCTCATTTGCAATATTTTGTGATTTCTCGTCATCCATTAAGTCTTCCCAAGTCTGAGAGGCTTGGTCGACAACCTTCACACATGTTTTCTCTTCTTCTTCTATTCTTTTCGTAGCCTGAGTTGTTGTGTCTCTTCTCCTCTCCAAAAATTATGGAGGTGTGTTGGATTTCCTTTGCTCTTATAGCTTTATAAATTTTCTCCTAAGGTCAGTTACTATCTTACCTAACCTAAGGACCTTGTATTTTGGTGGCGTTTATTATATATTTCAACATCTTTGACATTTGAACAATCCAAATCTATGATATTTCAGAGTTTCTGATTACTTTCTTCTTCTTCCCTTACTTTATGCTTGGTTCTTTGCATCTTTTCCTTGATTTTGCTAATAGTCTTTTCGGAATGCTTCACCTACTTTTGGAGGGTACTTACTCTTACTCTCATCTCTGCAACCATCACATTTTTTAAGGCATGCACATCCTTCAGTCACATCTATGAGAAGTCTAAGAATATCTAGCTAGCAGTTCTATCAACCTCGCTGGAATCTAGAGTCTCTAGATCCAACACTTCTATTTGAAGTTGTATATTAATGGGGTGGTCACCTCTTGGTCTCTCAGGTTTAGGTGCTTCCAACAGTCCAAGCCCATTCTGTGATTGTGGTTCTTGGGGTGTATGCTCTACGGATATTTTGATTTCTTCGATTGTCCTTCCCTGTTCATTCAGTCTTTCTGTGACAATAGTAGCAAATTGATTCTGCTTCCTTCCAAGGTCATCGATACTTTCCTTGGTAGCTTCTTGCATTGTTTTCATGAGTGTTACTAACTCCTCATCATCAATACAGAAGGTATTGGATTCTTTTTCATTTTTTTGTTTCTTTTGCTTTGGTTCCCTCTGTTCTTGGTCACCTTTCCCTTCCTATTTTTGTTCTAGTGGTGATTCCTGGTGAGGCAAATTGGGTTGATTTGTGTCTGGATCTACCCCTTCTACATTTTTCCTCTGGTATTTATCTTGATTTACTTCTTTGTCCTTCCTTTTATTTGGTGGCACTTCCTTTCACCAGTCTTCTATCCAATCACTAATAAAGGTGTCTACATCATCTTATGTTAGTAAATATTGTGTCGCCAACCACTATTTCTGTGGGTCTCTTCTAGACTCGATGGAAACATAATGTGGACAAATTTGAAACTTGACACTACACAAAAACTTGGATATAGTGGTTGCACTCAATATTACATGGTGCTTGCTTAAGTTCCTTAAGGCTTCAGTGTGGACATAAAACTCACTGTTACTACTCACTTGTTGGTTTTTGTCTGGTGAGAATCAGAGGTTCTGGTATCTAGCCCCTCTGCAGCTAATAGGAAAGTATATCGGCTGGTAGTTTGTCGGCTCATACCAAACAGTAAATTAGATTAAAATCAATAACCACGAATAATGGAAATGGGTACCTTCTTCTTGTGTTGAGGTCGCATATTGTAATAATTCATTAAGCAAGAATTGGAACCAATTAAATTGAACTCTTCCTGTACAAAGTGCAGCCAACGTTACTGCTCCTGTAGTACAATTGTTTTGTCATGACAAGCACAAAATTTTGTGTGACAATATCATTGCCTACATGCAAATAGAAGGATCATCAATGGAGGATATGGATAACCCTCTACCAGTCGTGACCAGGTCATACCTATCCTTGAATTTTGCAACATGGGTGGGATTTTTGTACTTCTACAAGAGTGATAGTGGGTCTGTTTCTTCCCTTGGTAGTCATGTAATTGCTGAAATAAGGTCAACATCAACTGAATATGGTTTGTCTAACCAAAAGAATCCTCCATGAAATATCACCAACAACTACTTTACATAATTGGTTACTTTTGTGCTTTGGCCAAAGTATGGCATAAATATTAAGGACAATAGCCCATATTGTTCAAATACTTTTTCCTATTACATTGCAACAAATTGGTTCGTTGATTCAGGCGTATCCTTTACCAAGTGCATGTAATTATTTCTATCGAGGGGGATTAAATTGTTGGTGTCTAAGTCTTCAAAGGGTAACTTCAGTAATTGGGGCATGATATCAGTCAGTACATCCATACCTTTTAGTATTTTGGGTGCTACCAGTGTAGCATAACCCTTTCCAAGGACAATAACCCATGGTGCATTTGTCTTTCTTGGTGGAATATATGGTGGCAATAAGTTCCTAGTTTCAAAGTCCTCTCACTCTGTTATAGCTTATTTTAACACACATGGTAGATCACATATTTATGGCCTTCCATGTCCTTCTGTAGAGTCCTTGGACCCCCTTCACTCAAATTATACTTTAATGTCCCAAGAAAGTTCCCAAAAAACACTTGTTTATATGTATACACAACTTTTAAATCCATATCCATGTGTACATGCAGCTTTTGAGGCAAAACCAATGTACATATAGAAATATGCGTGAAGACAAAAGTTTTTGGAATTTTCCTCATAGAGCCTAGAATAACTTGACTCTTGGCCTTCCATATCCCTTGAGAATGCTTGGAATCAACCCTCCATTGCTTATTTTGAGTGCTATATATTGATCATCTTGGATACATTGAAGGAGGAGAACTTGAAGAGAAAGGAAACTATAGTTCATTGTTGCCTCACTTGTTTATACTTGAGTTTGCATCCATTTGTCCCTCTGGAGCACACATTGCTTCTATTCCCAAGCTTGCCTTTTCTTTTCAAGCTTTCCATTGTGATGGGAGATTGAAGTGGTGGAGACCCACGTGGAGGACTCAGTTTCTTGGGTTCAAAGAAGCACCAGTAGAGGTTGTCATTGTTGTCTCTCTGCTTTATTAATAGAAATATCCATTTCATGTCCAATACATGTGTGTAAATATGAATATTGTATCCATGGATGTATTTATTTTCTTATACATTATTTTTTATATATTCTAGAGTAGGCCTAGCACTTTGATATATAGCATGCTCATCTTGTTTGTCATTGTTGAGAGCGAATTGTGAATATAGTCGTGTTGGAAAAGATCAATGGGCATCTGCATCAATCGTCCAAAATAAGGTACGCTTCATATCCCTTCGTGTTATATGTATTTATTTCTCTTGCATATTGGAATGGATTGATTTCTGGTGCCATTCAGTCTATTGTGGTACACCCCAAGACATAGGATGTTTCTCTCTGTAACAGAATTGGTGACTCCACTGGGGAAGTTCCTTGTTTTTCTTTGGGAATTGGGGGCACAATGTTCTTGACTTGCTCTTTGTTTCTCCCAGTTTCTATGTTGCATTTAGTAGTATTTTCATCCATTGACACTCCCCTAGATTGGTTTGACCCTTGTCATGCTTTTTACCACTTTCTTCTTTGCATACGCAAGTTTTTGGCCAAAAGTCACGTACATACGTAGGTTTTTGGCCAAAATTCACGTATACACGCAGGTTTTTGGATAAAAGTCACGTATATAGGCAATTTTTTGGCCAAAATTCATGTACATACACTACTTCTCTTTGAATAGTAGAGTACATCCTCCCTTTTTTGGTTGAGTTTGATGTGATATTGTTTGGTGAGTTGTGAGAGTGGCTAGGTCTTTCTCGGTACAGATGTTATCTGTTGACTGCTTCTTTTGTGTCCAGAGACCGCTTTTTCATTGATTTTTATTTAAAAGTAATTCTATTCATTTATCTCCTTTTTTTTGCATTAGTGCATTCGTATTTTTGTCTCATTGTCTTTCTTGGCTTGTGTTTGATGCTTTCTACAGAGATTGAAAATTTTAATGACTTTTATTGCATTTTCATTCTTTTATATTGAAAATACAAAATAATTAAATAGTTTCATTCTTACCTGCATCTCACATATGTATTTAAGGAGGTACTTGCATTGGATTGCTTAGATGAGAGTTGTGTTTAGGCTTTCATATAGGAAGGATTGGATTGGCATTCAGAAAGGAATGAATACTTTTGCGTCTCATGTAGTGGCATACCCTGTTTTCTCATTTAGAAAAAATTGCACTTGCCATAGTTTGTTAGGTGTTCACATTTACTTTCACTGCTGAGTCATAACATCATTGGTTGCATGGTCATTTCCCTTTGAGTAATCACAACCACTAAAATCAACACTTAATTTAAAATGAATTACACATTTTTCTTTGATAGGGTACATCAACAAGATTAGGTTTTACAGTCTTGGAATAGTTCATTGTAACTTAACTCTCCAATACTACTAAAAGTAGGTGTCTATCCAGGTGAGAGAGTGAAATCCTTGGTATAATTAGTGTTCTCAGGAGGCTCCTCTTACACATGAGTTAAGCATGGGGAAGTGCACATGATTGTGGTTGGGATAACCCCTGGCCACTTTTTATGAGCATCAAAGATATTTCTAGGATATTATTAGTATATGAGGGCTTATGAGGTATCAGTTGGTGCTTTCAAGCTTCGGGATTTGATACCCTACCCATATGGTAGATCCCACCTACAAATGTCTTCCTAAAAATTAGTTATATTGGAGTGACCTTAGTTTCCTTTCCTAGGTATCGCAAGGGGTACTTGCAGAGGTTATTCTATGAGTGTCTTGGATAGGTAGGGGTTGAAAAACATAGTCACTTTATGCGTTTAAGTTGAAGGCCACTATAATTGGTTACATACCTCCACTTGTAGTGTATGGGTGATTAAAGCCTCTCCTAGGAGAGACATACCTGTTCCATTCGGGAGCTCGCTTATCCTCCCCTTGTCTTGCTTACATTTTGGTTTAGATTCTATTAGGATTTTTCTCTTTGTGCACTAGCTGGATTTTGGGATTGTAGTTGCTTGAGTATATTTATGTTCTCTTGAGTTCGGGTCCTTTTATGTTTGGAATTTTTGGTGTCACTACTCGTATCCCGTAACCCACTCCAGGTCCTAGTGAAGACCCTGGTGTTGTACAGGGGGGAACGTCCACAACCCCTTACCTTTCTCATAGATTCAGAAATGGTCATATTCCATCATCTACTCCATTTGCGGAGAATTTTCACTCCCTTCATCCGGTCTTAACACTAGTGTTCACCCTCATAGGGGTGGTAGTGGATACGTGAATTTTGGGTCTACAACTTACATTCCTTCTTATGTCCCATCGTCCACTATACTATTTCCTTTGATTATAGTTCTCATGATCAGTCGTCCCTATATCCTGTAGTTTGGACTCTTTACTGACTATTTCTAGTTTTTTTTACTAATATTATTGTCATGTAGGGTCCATTTTTTGTACACTCTCTTCAAGTCTTCGACTCGCTTGTTCCCATGATAGGTATAACTTTGAAGTGGCATATAGACATCCGCTTGCATTATGCATTTCCTTATGACAATTTCACCTTGACCGTAGGTACAAACCACTTCATGATGTCACAAAACCTTCATACTACTGCATAGAAGTGACATTATGTGAGTGGTAGATATTTCCTATACATGGGTGCCCTACCTAGATCCTGTTTGCATTTGGTGCCCATGATGAGATTTAAGCTTTAGGTTTGGGAGTCTCTTATAGTCCTGCCATGTCCATGTTATAGATGATTTCACCACACTTTGTATATCACATCCTTATGGCCTTCCATGTCCCTCTACAGACTCCTTGGACACCCTTTGCTCAAATTATACTTTGATGTCCCCATAAAGTCCCCAAACAACAACTGTTCATGTGTATACGCAACTTTTAAAGCTGTATCCACGTGCACACACAACTTTTGAGTAAAAACCTGCATACATAAGTAAATGACAAAAAAAATGGAATTTTCCTCATAGAGTCCCGAATAACTTGAGTTTTGACCTTCCATAGGCCTTGAGAACGCTCGGACTCGACCCTCCATTGCGTATTTGGAGTGTTGTATATTGAGCCTCTTGGATACATTGAACGAGGAGAACTTGAAGAGCAAGGAAACTATAGTTCATTGTTGCCTCACTTGTTTATGCTTAAGTCTACATCCCTTTTTCCCTTTGGAACACACATTGTTTCTCTTCCCAAGCTTGCCTTTGCTTTGTAATCCTTCCATTGTGATGGAGGATTGAAGTGGTGGAGGCCCAGGTTGAGGAATCGGTGTCTTGGGTTCAAATAAGTGATGACAAAGATTGTCACTATTGTATCTCTGTTTAATTAATAGAAATATCCATTTCCTGTCCAATACATGTGCGTAAATATGCATATTGTATCAATGGATGTATTTATTTGTTTATACACGATTGTTTATATATGCTAGAGTAGGCCTAACACTTTGAAATATAGGATGTTTGTCCTGTTTGTCACTGTTGGGAGAGAATTGTGAATACAAGCGTGTTGGAAAATCTCAATGGGGATCTACATGAACGATTAAGGATAAGGTACGCTTCATATCCCTTAGTCTTAGATGTCTTTATTTTTTGTACATATTGGAATGGATTGATTTCTAGTGTCATTCAGTCTGTTGTGGTACATCCAAATCCATAACAAGTTTCTCTCCCTAACATGCTCCTCATGACCTGGTGTTGTTATTGTATCTTTGTCCTTTCTGTGCTTCATCATCAGTTTCTTCCCCTTTGTAGCTAGTGTCTATTTTTGTTCCTACATTATACATTTTTTTGAAGGCTAGAGCACGACTTGGCCAGCAACTGGCCTAGCCTGGTTCTTTGGGGGTGTAGATTCTATCCAAATCCATAACAAGTTTCTCTCCCTAACATGCTCCTCATGACCTGGTGTTGTTATTGTATCTTTGTCCTTTCTGTGCTTCATCATCGGTTTCTTCCCCTTTGTAGCTAGTGTCTATTTTTGTTCCTACATTATACATTTTTTTGAAGGCTAGAGCACGACTTGGCCAGCAACTGGCCTAGCCTGGTTCTTTGGGGGTGTAGATTCTACAGTGTCTTCCATGATATGAGTAGATGGTGTAGGTCTATGTTTAGCTTCCATAGTAGGACTATCACTTGATGTCTAGATGAATGTATATTTCTTTCGACTCCTCGAGTTTCCAGAAACTACTCACTCTTCTATTTTATAAGGTGGAATGGCTTTAGAGGTAGGAACAACATATAATATGAAACAACATCTTTTTGACAGTTGTCACTCACACGATCAACTCTTTACTTAGAAAGTACTGTGTCTTTTCAACACCTTAGTGTGGCAATTTGGGTCATTTAAGGAAGCTTCTTGCCCCATTGTCAATTAGCTGGAATTGGTAAAGGAGGTTATTGTCATTTATGGTATAAATGATCCCAAAGTATGCCTTCTGATTCTGTCGAGATTTATTTGAATAATGACTAATAGATATCTTGTTATAAAATTACTTAATTATTGTTCCTAATCATGACATCATTTCTCGGCAGTGTAGTTTCATGTAATAAATTTTCCCCTCTCACAAGCTCCAATAGATTCTTGTCACACTCCTTGCGACTTGTTTTTCCTTTCCCACAAAATTATGCCAAGTTGGTATAATGCCCCCCCCCCCTTTTGTTTAGGTCGTATCTAGCAAGGTAATGTGTATATTAACACATGTGAACTATTTCCACTTCACATATTCCTTCTGACACATGGATATTATGTCGAATGGGTCACTATCTTCCATGTCTTCTGTAATATTATAACACTCCATATGGTTGTGTATAGTCCTATTTATTTATGGAAAAATATGTCTACGACTGAGATTTCTTGAAAGATATTTTCCTTTATTACCTGTAGCGAAGAATCTACTATTAGGTGTTCTCTTGCGAACTGAAATGTCTCGGTGAAGATTACAACTAAGCTTTCCCATTCAATATTTCCTCGTCGCAGATCTTCTGATGTTTACCAACTTCTTGGTACCATTTCCAAAGTGTGGATGAATCGATGAACCCATTCTAATCATGGATGTTGTTTCCAAATCCTTCGATAGTGCTCAATATGTTACCTAGAATCTGTCAGTCCTGTCTATTTTTTATGAGGGAAACTGATCTCTTTCCCAAAATATGATCTCCATTAATCTCCTACATTGTGGACATTCAGAGATAGACTGTTTGTGTGCACCCCATAATCTAGAGGGCGTAGCTTTAAGCACATATCCAAACCAAACAATCATTGTGAATCTGTGACGTTTTCTTCAAATTATATAAAAAATGATGCAAGATTAGGTAATCCTTCATATGTAGGAATCGTGATTTCTTCGGATCCTACTGTTATAGCGGATTTCACCACTCTAGGTGAATCACACTTTGTATGGCCTTCCCCTGTCCCAATGCATACTCTTTAGACCCCATGGACTATCTTTTATCCTTTGATGTTTCCTTGATCATCCCTAAAAATATATGAAAAATGATATACAAGGTTTTTTACCCAATAACCGCATACATACGCGGGTTTGACCCCTATAACTGTGTACATCAGGATGTGTGCATAATCCAAATCCTTTTGGAGTTTTCCTTGACATGGATCCAACTCATTCGACTCTTGGCCTTCCATATGCCTTAAGATCGCTCGAAATCGACCCTTCATTATCCCTTGTGAAGCTATATAAGGAACCCGTTGGTACATTGAAGGCATAAGAGAGAATTGAGAGCAACGAAACTATAGTCCATTGTTGCTGGAACTTATGCTTGAGTCTGCATCCCTTTGTCCCTTGGAGCACTTTTGTGTTCTTCCCAAGATTGCCCTTTGATTGTGAGCTTGCTATCGAGAGATAGAGGATTGAAGTGGTGGAGGCCCAAGTGGGGGATTCAGTTTCTTCGGTTCGCAGACGTGCTGTCAGAGGTT
Source organism: Pseudotsuga menziesii (assembly GCA_001517045.1). NCBI lineage: Eukaryota > Viridiplantae > Streptophyta > Pinopsida > Pinales > Pinaceae > Pseudotsuga > Pseudotsuga menziesii. Next base: position 102,484 of record LPNX010945338.1, read on the forward strand.
GTATCTTGTAATCTCTGAATTATATTAATAGAAATATATTTTCCTGTACAATGATGTGTATTTGAATGAATATTGTATCCATTGGAATATGTCAAATGATTTTATGTTATTGATTATATATGCTAGAATAGATCTAACACCATGATATATAGTATGCTTGTATTGTTTAATTTTTGTTGAGGAAGTATTATATCAATTCAAGCTAAAGATTGGAAAGCTCAATGGGGATCTACTTCAACCGTCTGGAATAAGGTACAAGGTCTAATCCTTTAGTGTTAGACATTTTATTTCTATTGCATATTGGGAAAGATTGATTTTTGGAGTCAAAGATATCTATTGTGGTACCCCAAGCCATAGGAATTTATCTTCGTAACAGAATTGGCGACTCCGTTGGGGATGTTCCTTGTTTTTAATTTGGGGTTTGCGGGCACAATGGGCTTGATATTATTGACTTGCTCTTGGTTTCTCCCTGTTTTTGTGTTGCATTTTATAGTATGGTTGTCCATTGACACTCCCCTTTATTGGTTTGGCCTTGGCCTGCTTTTTACCACTTCCTTCTCTGTATATGCGGATTTTTGGTTAAAAGTCGCGTACATACGCGGATTTTTGCCTAAAAGTTGCGTACACACGTCGTTGTTCTTTATACAGTTGTGTACATCCTCCCTTTTGGCGAGTTTGATGTTGTGGGAAGTTGCTGGGTGGGTTGTGAGTGTGGTTGGGTATTTATTGGGTCTGAGGTTGTCTGTTAGATGCTTCTTTTATGACCAGAGACCGCTTTTCCATTGGATTTTCTTTGAAAGTAGTTTTAGTCATTTATCCTTTTTGTTTTTCCATTAGTGCATTACTCTTTTTTGTCTTGGTGTCTTGCTGGGCTTGTCTTTTATACTTGCTGCAGAGACTGAGAGTTTTAGATGACTTTTATTGCATTTTTCATTCTTTTATATTGAAAAATACAAAGCAGTTGCACTCTTAGTTACATCTTAGATATGGATTTGAGGAGGTACTTGCATTGGATTGCTTGGATGAGAGTTGTATTTAGGAGTCCATATAGGAAGGATTGCATTGACATTCGGAAAGGAATATATATTTATGCATCTCATGTAGTGGCATACCCTATTTTTCATTTGACAAAGATTGCACTTAGCATTGTTTGTTATGGTGTGCATATTTACTTCACTAGTTGCATGGCCATTTCCCTTTGAGTAATTACAGCCAACTAAAATCAACGCGAAATAAAATGAATTACACTCTTTTCTTTTCTAGGGTGCACCAACAAGCTTAGGTTTTAGGATCTTGGAATAGTTCATTGTAAGTCAATTCTCCAAGATCACTAAACAACAACATCTAGGTGTCTGTCCAGGTGAGTATGTGAAATCCTTGGTATAACCATTGTTCTCAGGATCCTCCTCTCAAAAGGGAGTTAAGCACGAGGTAGTGTGAGTGGTTATTGATTGGGATGACCCCTAGCCATAACTGAGTAGCATCGGAGATATTTCTAGGATTGTATTCGTATCTGGGGGCTCTTTCGAGAGTTTCGGGCTTTGCTACCCTACCCATACGGTCAATCCCGCCTACGACTGTCCGCCTGAGCTTTGATTATATTGAGGTGACCTTAGTGACCTTACCTAGGATATAGAGGGGGTACTTGTAGAGGTTATTTTGCAGGTGTCCCATCCAGGTAGAGGTCGGACAGCACAGTCGCTTTATGCATTGAAGCTGAGGGCCACTATAATTGGTTACGTACCTCCACTTGTAGTGTATGGGAGTTTCGAGCCTCTCCTAGGCGAGACATACCTACTGCATTCGGGAGCTCACATATCCTCCCCTTGGTTTGCTTGTATTTTGGCTGTAGATTTTCTTAGGAGTGTGCTCTTTGTGTGCTAGTTGGCCTTTGGGATCGCAGTTATTTGAGTATATTTATGCTCTCTTGAGTTTGGGTCATTTTATTTTTGGCATGCCTGGTATCCTATCACCCGTCCTTGGTCCTAGTATGGACCCTGGTGTTAGACTTGGGGGCATCACAACCCCTTTCCATGCTCATAGATTTGGGAATGGTCATCGGTGATTCCATGAAGATGGGTAACACTTTTTGGCCAAATTTGGCGATGAAAACCTGATTTTTTACTCATGTGCTAGATAGAAGCCCTCAAAACGCATATATGCCATGTGAATTTTGACTTGTAGTTAAAAAACAAATTGTAGAATATTATGTTGGCTTCATAGTGATATTTTAAAAAAAATATTCTGATGTCATTTAATGTGTGAATTTTTTCATTTAATGAACTGTGTGACCTTAAAAATTTGAAGAAGCTAATAAGTGGCTCGTGTCCACGTAGAGTAATTCAATCTTGCATTAATAATTTAAAAATATATATATATATGAACATGATCTACATAAAATGCAATGTGATGTGCATATTTTTTTGTTAATTTTTTTCGCATTATACAATTATTTATTATTTTTCGAAAGTGACCACATTCGATTTTAGCATCGTTTTAAACACATATTTGTCCACGTAAATCTATTTTTTCTATTTTTTCAAAAATTGAAAAACCAAAGATACCCTTTTGAAGAGGACACGTCGATATGTGATGTGTGCATTTTTAAGAATTTTTTGGCTGTTTATTTTTAACTCTGCAGATTTTTCTTTGAGCTGCTTCGAAGTTGCAGTGTGGTTTTCTAAGTATAAGTTTTAGAAGTAATTAAGAAATAAATTTCATATGAATGCCAAAATGCGTGTATGATACCTCAATGGATAGAAGATTCGTTGGTGAATTTATCGGTATCAACTCCGCTCAGTTATGTGATAGGAATGGTAGGGTGTACACCTCTACAAGGCACAGAAAATTTTTCATTTGTTTGACTGTGGGCTAAGTCTATTTTCTTAAGCCCTCGACCGAGGTATGAACCTCGACCGAGGTATTTAAATACCTCGGTCGAGGTCTTAACAAAAGCTCGACCGAGGGTTTGTAAAGCCCTCGACTGAGGGTTTAACAAACCCTCAGTCGAGGTTTCGTTAAGACCTCGACCGATGTATGAGCTTGGTCGAGGTCCTAGTCTATGTAATAATAATTCTAAAAAGATGATATCAACCCCTCGACCGAGGGTTAAGAAATACCTCGATCAAGGGTTTTAATACCTCGAAAGAGGGTTAAGAAATACCTCAGTCGAGGGCTGAACAAAACCTCGGTCGAGGGCTTGATAAAACCTCGGTCAAGATATTAAGACCTCGGTCAAGGGTTTAACAAGCCCTCGACTGAGGTGTGTTTTTCTATTTTTGCTGAAATGCGCTTGTCAAAAAGTGTTACCCAGGTCCGCGGATTCACCCTCATATTCCATTCTCTACTCCATTTATGGAGGATTTTTATTCCCTTCGCTCGGTCTTTACACCGGTGGTCACCCTCATGGGGGTGGTAGTGGAAGCATGAACGTTGGGTCTACACCTTACTTTCCTTTTGATGTCCCATCGTTCATCGCATTGTTTCCTCTGGGTGCAGTTATCATGATCATTCTTCCCTATATCCTATACTGTGGATTCTTTATTGACTATTTTGGGTTGTTTTGGACTTATATGGTTGTCATGTAGGGTCTAGTTTTTGTACACTCTGTCCGTGGTTTTGACCCGTTCATTCCTATCACAGGTATTATGTCTGAAATGGCATATAGGTTAGGATTTCACATCCACTTGCATTTATGCATTGCCTTATGACCATTAATCCATCTTAACCTTATGTACGAACCCATTCCATGGTATCACGGAACCTTCATGCTACTATTAGAAGTGATATTATGTGAATGGTAGAGCTTTCCTATACATGGGTGTCCTAGTTAGCTCCGCTTTGCATTTGGTACCCATGCTGTCAGTCCTCTCTTAGGTATGGGAGTCCCTTTTAGTCCCGCCATGTCCTTGAGTAAGAGCTTCATACTCCTCTTGAACTTTATGCTGGCCATGTCCTCGGGACTCCCTTATGTCAAGTTGTGAACACATTATCATGATCTTTTCCTGCCTTATTGAGCTTTATGATGGCTCCCCTGACATTGCATTTCAGCCATATAGCCTGAGCTTGTCTCATGTCTAGCCATGCAGAGCCATTTTTTATATCCTTCGCAGCTTGATTCCCTTTTTACCGGGAGGGGATTTTCCCCCAAGTGTCGATATCCTACACATGTCTCCTTGCATTGAGCATAGGTATGTTCCACTGCTTGGAACTAGTCTATTTTCCCTGATGACACTCGTCTCCTCCTAGTTTGTAACTATAAAGCTAGTTTATTCTTTTTTCAATATTTTCAAATAACTGAAAAAGTCCAAAATAAAAAATTTAAAAAACCAAAAAGCCGGACAAGGAAAGATGTTATCTTTGGTAGCTGTCGAGTCGTGTCGCCTTCGAACAGAGCACTATATATCACATCCATTGGTTGGGTTATAGTTTGACTTTAGGAGCTATACTTGTTTATCTGAGTTTATCTCCACCGACTGGTTAAGCTTCCAGTCCCTATGGAGCCTCTATTGATGCCTCCTGTGTCACAGAGATGTCCTAGTTTGTATATCGAGTCTATGCTACCTTCATTCAGTCACCATATGCCATTATTCTCTTGTTCGAAGGAAGTTGAAACCTGTGTCGGCCATTCCTCAGTTATCTTGACTTTGCCTGTCGGCCATTCCCGATACAGTTACTGGTTCGTGCACCTTATGATCGAGTCCTTCCACATTATACAGCTTTGTTGAGTACCTCGTGTTGGATGATGGGGGATGCCTTAATACCCTCCTTCCAGCGGATTTCATCCCATCGACTTTAGATCATTTATTCTGGGATTGGAATCTAGAGTCCTTTTGAGTTCCTTGAGACTTGCAGTCATTAGTGGCAGGCTCTCTTTCCATCGACAGTTTCTTGGGAATACATCAATGTCCCCTGATCGATGGATTGTCTCAAGTGTTCGACCTCAACACATCTATTCACACTTGTTAGTTTGCACTCTAGTACCTTGATTCCCATTTTCATTATCGGTGGGTAATCTCGCATCTGTTAATGGTATACATCAATGACCGGTAATCAGACGATGGACTACTATGTTCGACCTCGACACCTCTATTCGCTTAGTAGGACATGTACTTGTAGCGGTTTGTGTAGAAGACTTTCCAGACTAGTGGCATCTCTTATATGCTACCTCCTTGATCGTGCCAGTGTTCATGAGATTTTAGCTGTCATGACTTCATTCCAGTGTATGTCAGACATTTCCAGCCACTAGGAGATCTTGATCTATTATATATCTTCAGCCATTTTGGAGATCATGGTCCTTTGTATATATTCATCATGGATATTATGATCTATGTATATTGTACGTGGCGATGACCACATATGTGATATCATGCATCATGCCTATTCATGGCCATTGTACTCTTATGTATCCGAGACTGCTATATGTACTTACGGTTATATGCAGAGTTGTATTATTGTACTATGCTGATTGGGTGGCTGGTCTTCCATTTGGGATCCTTCATCACTCCACTTCTGGGATGGACTTATAATGTATTTCGGCCATCGTATGACCCCTCTGACCTCACACATTAGGGGGCATCTGTTATAGCGGATTTCACCACTCTAGGTGAATCACACTTTGTATGGCCTTCCCCTATCCCATTGCAAACTCTTTAGACCCCATGGACTATCTTTTATCCTTTGATGTTTCCTTGATCATCACTAAAACTATATGAAAAATGATATACGCGGTTTTTTACCCGATAACTGCGTACATAGGCAGGTTTGACCCCTATAACCGCGTACATCGGGATGTGTGCATAATCCAAATCCTTTTGGAGTTTTCCTTGACATGGATCCTATCAAAACCCCAAATTTCCCAAAAATTTTAAAATTTTAAAATGCATATAATTTCAACAAATGCAGTCACTAACTGTTTGATTAGTTATATGTTACTAGATTCATATCTGAATGATCTATTGATTATGCTTAACTTTATAGAATAGATTCTTTCCAATTACTGATCGGTTTTCTGTTTGCGACCACAAGGTGGGAATGCCATGAAAAACTAGGCTTACTTATCTTCCGAGCTAACGCAGAAGTTTTCCTTCTCTTACAGATATACAGGTAAGATGTTCGGGTGCCGCCAACGAATTTCTAAAGTATTCAAATAAATATTCGCTATACAAAAATTTAATTCAGTAGAAGAATATACATGCTAGTCAGATTTCTCAAGTTTATCAAGGTAAAGCTTTGACTATAATTCCTTTTTAAAATCTTACTATTAGAGAATTGAATTCTACTAGTAAAGGTGGCAGCTATTTTTCCTACTAATTGCAAGTGTAAAAATGCGATAAATATTTCTTTACTAGCACAGTAAGTATGGCAGGATTACAACATCAAAGATCTAATTTTAATTATTCATAATTATTGCATCATTCCATGATTGCATTTGCAATGGCAATTGTAAAATGATAAGGAGGTTTAAGTACCAAACTTATACTTTTCTTAATTCAAGAATTAAAAGGTTTACTACTTGATACAAGTCACTTTTATAGTCTTCCTTTAGTATTTAAAAATCTGTATTGTTTTGGAATACTATTTCTATTCCATGGTTAATAATTTGATGATAACTTATAGATTATTCTGAGATTTATTATACTAAAACACCACTTATGATTTTCATAACTATACTATCAAGCAAAGAAGGCTAACTTACCCAAGATACCTATCATATAATGACTTTATAATATCTTTTATAATCTTTGAGATTGAAAATGACAAAAGACTAATTGTCACAAAATAATTCTAAGACAATTAATAGGATTGTTATTTTACTAGCAAGGGATGATCATAAGGTCAAGAATAAAACCATAATCATGATCAATTGATCACTTAATTTGATTAATACCATGCTATAGACTTTATATTATTATTCCCTTTACCTTCATTCGTGGACTAAGGCAATAGATAAAAAAAAAAAGGTTTATAAACAAACTACGCCATGGTAAACTATTATTTCCCCTTTGCTCTTATATCTCATTAACAAACAATACAATCCTCCATACATAAATGTGTTAGACCAAACTATGAACAAATTCTACATTATAATGTTTTCTAAACATCATTCTAATGTTTATATGGTTGATTTTATAATGCAGGTGGTTGACTATGGTATAATGAACCTTGTGAAATCCCCACGATATGATTTGGGTTGTGAAATCACTGGAGATCCTGTTCGTGGAACTATAATGTTCCTACCCACTGCATGCCAATTATTAAAAGGGTTACATGGGCTCTTTCCATCCATGCATTGGCGTTTAAAAATGTTTGACTCAAACCCTAATCGTCATTCTTCCACTGCCTTCGGGCCTCTAGCCGCTCTGCGATAACCTCCTTGTTCGCTCCATTGTTTGCACTGTCTGTTAGCAGTCCATATGCTAGTTCAGCTCCTCATGGCCTCATCTACTGCGTTGTGAGGAAAATTACTGTGTCAAATATCTTGTTGTTGAATGTTGAGCAGATTTTCTTAGGGTTTCTCCATTGGCATCCATTGCCCGAAATCTTTACCGTGTAGGTCGTTGCCTTGACTTGGTGCTGTGAATCGTCCTCAATTGTGACAAGTTACCTATCGCTCCAGCGAGCTCCTTCTCTTCTGCGTTAAATGAAGGGTTTACCTTTCCTCCTGCTGGTGGTTGTCTTACTGTTCTTCAGTGGCCATATTTCTGTTAGACTTGAAGGTAAGATACAGGGTTTTCCCTTCATTTTCTTTTCAAAGAAGTATCTTAAACAAACAACAGTTTTTGGCAAGATTTTTAATATTATGTTTATCCTTCATTACAGGGCTAGTCTTCTCCTCTTGACGTGGAAGGTAAGAGACTTCAACGACTGGCTACTTCCGGTAAGCCTGGTTTTTATCCATGGTGTTCTCCTCCTTGCTGGTCCTTTAGGGCAGTCATGGGTTTGGCTTCATGGTGTGTAACCCTAGCGGTTACTTTGGTTCAGTTAGTGAACCTAAACGGTGTTAAAAGAGTTTCAACTCTTCGTTTAGCAGGGGATCTTGGCTGAAGCTGAGAGTGTGGGTTTTGGGTCTTTATTTGATTACTGTGTAAAGCATGCATACATATATATTGTTGTTTGTATAGGATGAATATTTATTTTGTAAATTATGTTGGTATCCATGAGGTACAAAGGAGATAAAACTCCATCCTTTTGATGAACCTCAGTACATACTTTTAATTTTGACAGGGTTTACCCTGAACTTGGGTTATAAGTTGTCCATACAAATTTTCTTGAATTAATATTTTGTTACTGTACAGTTTTTGAAACAATATAATGTGTAGACTCAGCTTATTGAGCCTATCTGAGTTCGATACCTACGATTCCTGTAAAATTGATAAATACCTAATTTACTCTCTGCGAATTTTTTATGGTATTAGTTGGTAGGTTTTTTTTCCTGTATATTAATAATATATTGGGTTAATTAATTATTCAAAGAATTTTATAAATTGTTATAATGGTTATACTTTGTAAATTCTAAAGTCTGAATGTTTTTAATGACATTCTTTAAGTCACTGACAGTGTAACCTTGTTTACAGGTTTTATATTAAATTTCTGTTTATTAAAAATAGGTTAAAATATTACTGTGATTTCCAAATAATATTATTTCTATACACTAGATAATAAAGCAGTAATTATTAATTATTACAATAATAAATTTACCCTACCTGGAATGCTTATTACCTTCACTGCTAGCTCTGTTTAGGTTCTTTTATAGGTATAAATGGAAATAATAATTTGTTTTCTATTTATAAAATAACCTATTGTTAGTGTATCCTCAAAACTTATTATTAATTACACTGCACTTGTGAAATTATAAGGGTTTCCAGTTATGCTTTATACAATCTAGTTAAGCTCGAAGTCGAGCATCTGTCACTCTGTTAATTTGCTTACTATTGATTATGCACTTGAATTTTTTTTTTACTCTTAATATTTCTTTTATAAATTTACTGTCAATGATTCTGTACTCGATTTTAAACCTTGACTTACTAGTTATTTAGAAATTTGTAAGTGTTAACATATAGTTTATACCCTTCAGCTTATATAGGGTCTTTATATTCTTATTTTATTGTATTAATGTTCTTAAGTACTGTTTATTTACCTCGTAGTACAGAAAGTATAAATACTTCCACTTTGTAATTAATGTAATAAATACATTACCTGAAGTTCAATAATGATAATACTCCTATAGTGTATGTAATAGAAGTTTATTGTTATTAATACAATAAAAAATTTATCTCCCCTCAGAGTACCTATGTTTCTCTTATTATTATTTAATTTATTTTATAACAATCTATTATTTATTTCTTGTGCCAATTTTTCTAAATACTTAATAAAGTTCTGTTAATGTTTAACTTATCTGTTTAATTATGA
>LPNX010945353.1:0-77661 GCA_001517045.1 Pseudotsuga menziesii
TGTTAGATTGTTTATTTCTATTGCATATTGGAGAATATTGATTTCTGGAGTCTAGCTGTCTGTTGTGGTACCCCAAGCCATAGGAATTTCTCTCCGTAACAGTGGTTCACCAAAGGTACATGTAGAGGACATTTCACACTCATCTCCATACACAAGGTACATCTAGAGGACATTGGGTGGTTCACTAAAGGTACATCAGGTGGTTCACCAAAGGTACATCTAGAGGACATTGGGTGGTTCACTAAAGGTACATCAGGTGGTTCACCAAAGGTACATCTAGAGGACATGTCACACTCATATCTGTAGACAAATGGATAGGTTTCCTTTGCATATTTACCACTATTTATAACTTATAGTAGGTTCCTTCAAATTTGTTTTGATCATATAATCCCATGTATAAGAGTGACACGTAGATTTTGTATTATGTGTGGGAGGGATCATATATATATATAATCAATGAATGAAGCACATACATACCATAACCTCCTCTTGAGGTTAGGACAAAATACAATCATCCAAGATACCCTATCCAGGGTTAGACAACAAACCCTAGGTCCTCCAAGTGCAAGAATCCCACCAACACTATCTCCAAGGCAAGATGTCCTCCTCTTCTTTATTAAATACATCCAAGGGTTTCCAAACCCTAATCTCTATCCTTCAAGGGATGAAACACTAACCTTAGAATCCAAAATGATCCAAGAGACAAAAAAACCCTAGCACCCAAGAGATATATATGAAATGTACAAAGAATAATATCAAGTGAGAGGAATTGTCCACCTCCTCTTCATATGCTCCACTAAGGTTTCCTCATGAACCCTAGGGAATCACTAAGAGAGCATTCCAAAGAAGAGATACAAATGAATGGGAGATGTGATGTGTTTTTATATTTGGTAAGACCCTCTCTTTCATCTATTTATATGAGAGGTAAGGGAGGCCAACAGTATAAGAAAGGTCATCCTAATCCTTACAAGCAAGCCTACTAAACATAATTAATCCAGACACAAGTGAAGCACTTCAATCCTAGAGTACAAGTGTCAAACTCAAATGATGATGTTGTGCACAATTCTGACCGAAGGTGATGTAGCTATGTAGGGAAAGTACACACCACTCCATCCTGAGCCTCAATGAACCCCATCCATCCTCTAAATCCAAGTACTCCATCAAGGTGGGTACCCCCTTCAATAACATTGTTGAATCCATATCTAATTGTTTGAACAAGAAACCAAGTTTCCACATGCCATCTAGGGCTTGTATCCCTCCTCCACAATGCACAATGATCCTCATATCCTATAGGGTATTCTCCCACTTGGTGAGTCTTCCATGTTGTAACATCCCTAGCTATGAGGTAGACGATTTCACATCTAAAATTTTCACCCCATCAAGGATGCAATTTAAATTTTAAACAAATGCATGAATAATAAACAAAACGAAATTAACAATTACATTCATACACACAACATGCACAAATACCCTTTTTATATCTAGAAAGAAAATCTAGCTTTGCACATTCATAAGCAACAAAGAATACTTATCTTTTAAATGAATAGATCCAACTAAATAGTTGTGTAAGGGCCACATTCCACCCAATTGTAGGTATCAACTACATATACCACCCCTAATATGGGCTATGAATCCACCAAGGTGAAGGAAACACTGATAGCCTGCACTCTTTTCTCAACCCAACCCATTTTCTCTCATGCTTAGCCAATCTGCTCATCTTAGATCACTATAGGAATCTCACTCAACCTTCACAGCCATGGCACTCTCTTCCACTACCCCACACAACATAAGGCAGGCATTCCCCTTCACTACTCTAAAGTTTCCTCAAGAAATTTGACCCTTACAGTTCATCTAATGTGTGCAACAAGAGTCCAAGCTACTATATGCCTTAGAGAACTCCATGTAAAATCAAAACCAGGTCTTCTCAAGCATCTGGTGAGTAGAAACTAACAATAGGTAAAATGGTTCATATCCTTCCTGGCCTCTAGGGTCACTTACAGCCATCCTCTTCACTCTAAGAATCTAACACTTGCAAATTTCTCTTTGCAATGCTTATTTTTGGTTATTTTTCTCCAATCTTGTCATTGGAAATGGCTTCGACAGCATGAAGCTACGTAAAGCTTCCCTTATGCATTCCCAATGCATAACTCGCTAATGTACCATACCTGAAAAATGAAGGATAAACTCTAATCAAGATTGGAGAATTGATGACAAGACCACTGACATAACTTTTGACCATAGGATGAAGTACTCTTACACTTTGTCATAAAATTATATTCATCCCATGCTTCCATAATTACATGAGAATAATTTCCCCATCAACCTCACACAATATTCAATACTTGGATTTAATAAGTCAAATTATGTAAATGGCTCATTTAAGGCACCTAGCAACAATTGGGTGAGTTCTAAGGCTAACACTGGGAAACATAGTATTAACTCTTCCATAGGCCCCCTTTCCTCTTTCCCTCTTGTGGAATAATAGCCCCTCTTTAGTGCTCTTTACACAACCATCTTGGACCATTTTATTATATTTCAGCATAATATTTACATAGCTTTACATCATTATGATAATCTTACCACATGGTCCAATACATGGATATTTGCATAATACATGCCTGGCTTAGTTGGGCCTTATCCTTGAACTCCATAGTAGGAATACATACTAGCACATTTACATTATTTTACATAATTTAATTGAATATGTTTCAAGGGTCAAACTGGGGGTATTACACATGCGGCCATCATGCAAGGCATCCTCAATCCAGGTAAGAGATCTCCAATGCCCTATGAATGAACACTGAGCTAGTGATCATTTGAGGTCTGACATCTTCTGAGCAAGCTATCATAAGCATGCATATCCATCACAGATCATCTCTTATGCTACAATCAATCTCAGACCATTTAAGGGATGAACATACACCATGTACCCCAAATCTCATTAGGCACCCCAAATATGGTGTAAACAATAAACACTTTCAATTTAAATGCATAATAAAACTTCACATGGTGTTAAATAATATAATTCTAAATAGAAGGACTATCCAATAAGAGAATAAATTCTTAAAGCAGAATCCATTCTACTGTCAACTGCTATTTAGTATTTTTAGCACTACCCTGTCTAGAAATTTACCACTATCACTCTTAACTTTATATGAAGGAAAATCATGCAGAGTATTTATGCCAATATTTTCCAAGTACATAAAAGAATGTACCATACTAGAAGATATTCATCTTAATATGGAATCTCTTATGCACTGAGAGGGATTAGATTCCTTCAAGTGTCAATCTCAATTTTTTTTCACCCACAACAACTCAAACAAGGGGTTGAGCCACACATTTTTGTTTGTTTTAATTCTGGTGTTATAGACATGGGCACACATATATGTGAAGAGCTGATGAATCTCCCCTCCCCCTTCACTACTGGAGCTGTAGAATATACTTTCCTTGTGTGAGGTACACATGAAAATTATGCAGCTGAGTGTCACTGCCAGTATGATAATATCATAGTGGGTTTGGGAGATTCTGGCACTTTTTATCTTTGTTTGAAAAGAGAAGAATCAATCACACATCATAAGACTTCAACTGTTGTTCAATAATGTAATTGTTAAATGCAAGAAAATGGTCAAATAACAACAATAGATGCTTTGAGGTGAATCCATCCCACAGTGAAAATATCATCCATGGCAATAAATGCTTCAAGGGGAATCCCTCCCACAGTATATTTATCATCTGTGGTTTTGACATAAGTGTCTTTGGCTCTGTAGACAAAGAGATCAATGGAAAGTAACATTCTGTATATTGTACTTGGAGCTCTGTATGCATATTTTCTCTTTCTCTCGTGGACACCATAAACTCTGTGCTTGATGTTTGCAAGCAAGTACTGGCTCCCAGAGGTATGGGTTGAACATCAACCCAGATTTGATTATGATTTCCCACCAATTTCCTCTGTTGTTTGTACATTTTTGGTTAGATAATCTATAAAAGACGTGCTTAGTGTGTTTAACTAATATATTTCTGGATTGTATGAAGTGATGCCCTCTACAGTTACCTGGCATTAGAAGGATGTTCTCAAGTGACCTGACAACAACTTTTGCCTCATTGCACCTCTTGAATTTTGACCTGTTTTCTGCAAGGTCCATTTTGATTCAACACTAATTGTTATAAGAAGAAAATGAACATACATTTTTTTTGTTCCCAGAATTTCTACAGACTCTTGCAGCTATTTATAGTAAACAATTATAGATTCAGTCTTTCCAATAATTCTTATATTTGACAATTCAAAAAATATGGTGAGTATTTCCTCATTTTTCTATGTTAAAAAGTTTAGACAATTAAAATTGATAAGCTTATGTTGAGTTTACGTTTGTATCTGTCTAGGTCTATTTTAACTTTTATTTGAGAAGTCTTCTAAAATTTAAATTGTCATGTTTTTTAGACAGGTCTTTCAGAATGGCTTGAAGGATAGCATTGAGACTCATCACTTGATAATATTATGCCTCCTATTTTTCCCAGTGGGAATCATGTCTCACATGGTAACAAAGGTAATTGTTGTGCGACAGAAACTCATAATAGAGGATGAGACATGATACACCCTAAAACACTAGATGCTGCAAGAATGCGTCTATTTTATTTTAGTTTAAATAATATCATTTGTAAAATTCAGCAATTAGTCATGGGCTAGGATGTCCCTGCCATGTTGTCTATCATGAATTCCTTATCTTCTAAGTTGAACACAATTTTACAAATTTTAGTACTTTACAATAGCTCTTGCTTTGGTCAATGGTCATCCATATTCCAGTGGAAAGATACTTGCTCCTTTTATTTCAGTATTGTGTGGAATCGTGTTTTTGCATATGCATGCTGCATTTGAATTTTGCATTCTAAGGAAGAAAGAGAATTTTAAAAATATATCTTTCCATGAAGCTCAAACTTAACCATGCTCATTTTTGTATATATAATTAAAAGCATTAGTCACATCACAAGCTATAGTCTTTAATCAGAACATATTCTAATAATGACTTCCCATTTGTGATAATGGCTTATGTTTGTTTCGCGTGAGCATTTTCTAGGGGTATTTTATCCAATTTTAGTTTGAGAATGAAGTGTTATGCATGCTACCTTGGACTTCCATTATAAGCAGAATCTTCGAAACAACTTTTTCTGAATTAGTGAACCATTCTAGAAAATTTTGAGCATAAAATTGGATCTTTTTCAAGTTTCGGAATAATTGTATTCTTAACACGGGAACATATCAAGATCATTGATGTTTGAGGGTAATGTTATGTTATGTTAGAGGGAAACCCTGTACTCGAACACAAATTAGTGGGATGTTCAGTTAATTCCATGGTTCCTAGGATTTCCTTCTTTTCCATCTTTTACGTATTAACTTTTAATTAGGGTTCTTTTTGGCACTGGTATTGTAGGAAATAACTCACCTATGGTGGGGATCCAGACCAAGTAGAGAAGCTGCTGAAACTGTTTCAAGAATTTGTCAAGAATGAGAATAATTTCTCATAATGTATATTGTCCTAGTAATCTTTTATATTTCACAATTGAGTTGTTCTTTTATCCCAAGTTTTCTATAACTATGCATTTTAAGAAAAGTATAAAAAAAGAATTGATTTATTTCCTTGCCTTCAACTCTCTCATTTTTTGTTGCAAAAGGCCCATGTTGTTTCTACCAATTACACACAGAAGGATACATAATGTTTTGAGTTCCAAGAATGTAAAATACTAAAATACATAGAAGTCCATGATTGTAAAACCACTCCTAAATTGAATATGAAGTTATTATGTTAAAATTATATAAAGAAGATTCTAACCCTATAATACAATTAGTGTTTCGCCTGCTAATAAATATGGTGTAGTGTCTGACAGAAGGTTATAAGCTCATAGATATCAAAGCCCAAAATTTCGGAGGGGATACATACCATTTTCATTTAGGTTAGAAAGAAGAACACCTTTGTGGGGCAGCTTCAAATGGTAGAGTCACACATAGAAATTGAAATAAATGCATAGATTTACACACCCATGAGTGACCATTTTGGAAAATTGCATCACTTTAGTCTTCAAATTAACTGCTTTGAAAATCTTGAACAAACATTGAACAATGAAACATGACCTTAATTTTGTATTTTCTAAGTATAGATTTAGTATTAGTTAGAAGATGGCATGCAGGGTCTATAAGGGATTTAAATATAATTATCATAGATCTATCTATCATAGAGCTGGTGCTCTTGATGCTGATAGATCAGATAGATCTATGTTGGTTTTAATTTTTTTATTTTATGAGCCAACATGGATTTATTTTATGATATGACATGAATTTTTTAATTACTTTTTTATTTTTTGTAACATTATTTATGTGAAAACATGGCTATAGAGAACTTGTCCACCCTCATGCAATCAGGCTTGCAAAATTTGTTATACCCTCATGTAATGCAATGCATTTTATGCTTTACAGGCTTACAACACATGGGGTGTTTTAGGTGTTTGGCATCTAGAGGATTTGGATAGTTGAAAACCTGTATATGAGATAACTATGATAAGCATAAAATTGGGCTTATCCTTTCCATCTTACAGTATGCTAATAGTAGCTCTGCTGGTGCATCTTGTCTTTCAATATTATCTTTTCCCGACTCCCTCCTTTTTGTAAATTTTACCAGAAACAAAGTAGTTCTAGTTAAGAAATAATCCTCAACCAAATATGGATTTACTACAAGGAAGTTCGACACAATCTGCACAGAATTAGGGATCCTAGAGTTGTTTGTTTTTTATTATCTGAAATATTTATTGCGAGTAGACTATCATGACCATATATATTTCAAGAATGTGGGTTTGCATAACCAAATCAAATGATACAACATGGATATTGCAATTTATATCCTGACTGTACACCACATGTAACTTGTAGCCAGATTAATTCAATTATTCCACTTTCCTCTTTCATAGTATCATACAAGCAGTAGCCAATCTGTATATTAAAGACATGAACAATGAACATTCAAGATAAACATGGAGTCTGCAGATGCAAGTTATTGTTTGAAATGAAAGAGGATTCAAAATGTTGGAATATATTAAACCCACTCACAACTTAGGATAAAAAATTAATCATTATTTGATTAATTATTCACCCACTAGCTTAATTAGTTGGCATCCACTTGCACCTTAAAGTCAATACATGCCATCTATATCCTAGGAATGATTTATTTCCAATTTTGGGTTGATATTGACCACCTTTTGACCATCCAGAATTAGTATACAGGACTTTACAACAGATTCTGCTTTATTCTACTTTTTCTGCTTTTCCTGCTTTTCTATGGATAAGATACAAGCTAGTCAACTAGGAAACTGGGAGCTTTTGTTTCCAACCCATCCTCCATTAGTATTTATCCATTTTATAGGATTATCATGTTATTTCCATCTCTGTAACAAATCACTCATGATTTTTCCAACTCGTGAGGTCCTTGATAGATTTGGTAAGTGCTTTAGCCACCTATGGGGGTTTGCTATATTTTGGTAAGTTAGCCTTTTTGAGCTTTATGATTTGTTTCCATACAATTCGATTTTACTATCAGGGATGTACTATTTATGTGCACTATTATTCATAATTATTCAATGGAAGGATGCACACCAATATTCATCTCTTCATTCATGTGATTTAGTCTCTTTTCTTCTCTCTATTTTTCCTGTGTATGCTTGTGAGAATTCTTAGTAGCAAGATCCATTTCCTGTGCTTATTTTTAGCATCATTGCACATATAATTGATCTATTATTTATACTTGGTATCAGAGCTACAAGCTTTATCAAGTTCTACAGAGTTGAGGAGCGCTTCCAGTCTCCTATCCCTCTCTGAAGAAGAGCTTCTCTAGCTTACAAGATTTTCTCCTAGTTTGTTTTGCAGGTTGCAGAGATTTTATTCTTGAGCACATCAATTCAGAAATATGGATACTTCATCAGCTATAATTATTAATTACTTCAAATACCACGAATGGAAATCCAAAATCTCCATTCTATTGTGCAGTAGAGGATTATACAGAGTTACACTAGCTTTGGAGAATGAGCCCAATGCTGTGATTGAGAAAGCTAAGTGGCGTAATAAGTTGGATGAAGCCTATGGATTGATTTGCATCTATATTTATCCTGATATAATATTTCATATAGATGGTTTTACCACTCCAAACCAATTATGGACTCAACTGGAGTCTCTCTTTGGAGTTCAAGATGAGCTAAGAGCGCATCAATTGGAAATTGAGTTATTCTCACTGAGTCCAAGAAATTTTGAATATATTGAGGGTTTCTTCACCAATTTCAAGTCACTTGTTCTAATTCTCAAGAAATGTGGGATTGAGAAAGCAGATGATCAATTAATCCTTTCGATTCTTTCAAAATTGGGTCCTGATTACTCAGTTTTTGTGTCTACCTTTCATGCAACTAGGCTTGTTGTTCCTAAGTGGAAAATGCCTTCTTTAAATTCTTTTCTTTATTCACTAACAAAGGAGCAAGATAAATTGGTCCATATGGGTGTCCTTAATTATTCAAATGGCAAGGATCACTCTCTCTTGGTTCAAGTAAGAAAGAAATTCAAATCAAAAGAGAAGCAAATTGTGAAGAAGCCAAAGTCAGAAATTGAAGATGAAGATTCATATGAAGATTTAATAAAGAAAGTTAATAAGAAAGGGAGCACATCCAAGTGTTCTTATTGTAGCAAGGTTTTTCATTCAGAGAAGAATTTTTTCAAGAAGAATATGGACATCATGTCTCAGCTTCTTGAGAAGCACAAGATCGAAGTTCCAGATGAACTAGAGAAGCCTGCTGATTCCTCAGAACAATGTCATACTGCACAGTTCCAAGGTGATATAACTTATGCTTTGAGTTCCAGAGTTCTCTCCTTTTATAATATCTCTGATATATATTTATACTCTAATATATCAGAATCAGAGATATCAGAACCTTTCTTTGATGATCCTCCTCTCAGTCTACTAGATTCATCTCCCAAAAGTTGTGATTTTTCACTAGATATTGACTTACCTTTGAGCAACTCTTCCTCACAAGCTTGTATATCTAATTGAGAAGATTGTTTGAAGGCTAATATGAATTTCATGACACATATAATACCATCATCCATACCATCTACCATACCTATGAATAATCCAAAGACTATACAAATCCCAAGATCACTAGTTGATTCCTCATTGGTCTCTTATGCAGTGATATTTATCTTACATGGTTTGAAGTCTTTCCTATCCTTAATTGGCTGGTTATCCATGCCATTATTCATATTTGGACTGATATTAAACATTTTTGGATCTTTTATAAACACTTATGGTTCATATCTTATGCCCATCCATCATTCATATTTTTACACCTATCAATTTTTCCCAGTTGCTCATAATTTTCCTAGTCTAGCCCTATATCCTCATGGAGCCACCGAAGCGTTTATCCTTGCTGTTACATATGCTAATATTTCTGATATATCAGAGTTTTATCAACCTAATATCAGATATATACAGGTGCTACATCAGATTGGAATATTTACATGTGATTCACATCACAATTTTGCAGCTATTCAGGGAATTGGGTGTGAAATAAAGTGCCTTATTTTTTGTACTCTTTGGGAAGGAGTATGCACAGATCTCTTTTCCATTTCAGACTATGTTTTCAAATCAGAGTTTGAAAGCAGAAAGAATCATTCAGATAATGCTCCTACTTCATTAGATGATGAGATACAAGGAGTCTCTCCTCTTCCTTCTTGCAGGTTCTACACTCCAGCACATGATCATGGAGTTCATGATTTCTTCAACAAGTCTTCCATCCAGAAGCAGTTCACTCAGCTGATTCAAGTGAAGATAAGGATATTTTGAAGACATATTATTTAAAATTTTGTGCCTTTTCCTATCTTGAGGGAGGATTTTCCCCGTGTGGTTTTGCCTCTTTCCTCACTTTTTTGGACATAATAATTGTTAAAGGGTGACCATAGCCTTGTTGCTAGGCCCTATATGCATCCATATGCATCCATAATTTTTTTGTCATACCATAATAAAGTCATAATTATATGGGGGTGTTGGAATATATTAAACCCACTCACAACTTAGGATAAAATAATTAATCATTATTTGATTAATTATTCACCCACTAGCTTAATTAGTTGGCATCCACTTGCACCTTAAAGTCAATACATTCCATCTATATCCTAGGAATGATTTATTTCTAATTATGGGTTGATAGTGACCACATTTTGACCATCCAGAATTAGTATATAGGACTTTACAATAGATTCTGCTTTATTCTGTTTTTTCTACTTTTCCTGCTTTTCTATGGATAAGATAAAAGCTAGTCAACTAGGAAACTAGGAGCTTTTGTTTCCAACCCATCCTCCGTTAGTTTTTCTCCATTTTCTAGGATTAGGATTTTATTTCCATCTCCTTGACAACTCACTCATTCTTTTTCCAACTTGTGAGCTCCTTGATATATTTGGTAAGTGCTTTAGCCACCTATGGGGGTTTGCTATATTTTGGTAAGTCAGCCTTTTTGAGCTTTATGAGTTGTTTCCATACATTTCAATTTTCCTATGAGGGATGTAATATTTATGTACACTATTATTCATAATTATTCAATGGAAGGATACACACCAATATTTATCTCTTCATTCCTGTGATTTAGTCTCTTTTCTTCTCTCTATTTTTCCTGTGTATGCTTGTGAGAATTCTTAGTAGAAATATCTATTTCCTATGCTTCTTTTTATCATCATTGCACATAGCATTGATCTATTATTTCTACACAAAATGACCATATTTCTCAGTTCTGACCAATTTGGTTATTGTAAATCATTCACAAGTGTTATGGGCATACATTCCTACTACAAAGCATTCTGGAATTTGAGATGTTTGTTTTATATTAAAATTTAACGGCACTCTATTTCCATTATTGGACTTTGAACATTCCTGTATGATTTCCTATTTATTTAATAGTTTATACAAAATTCAAGTATCGTGTAAAACCATAATTATCCAACTTTTGAATTTGCTCTACTGTTCAATGATATGCGTATAAATATTTACATTCAAGGTTTTGGGTACTTTATGACTATTTTAGGGTTCTATTTAATGTAAAATCTTACATTGTGAATCCAATTTACTAGAAGGGGTACTTCTTAAACCAAGGGATTATTGCGAATAATGCGAAAAATATTAGTTGTGTCTTACTTCTTAAACCAAGGGATTCTTGTGAATAACAGTTTATGCATAGAAGATCAATCTTGGTGGGGATTTGGAGAGAAAAATAGAGTTGATTTTTCCAACACTTCTAATTTCCTTTCCATTCTGGTGTGTTTAGAGTGCTTAAAGAAACCTACTGAAAGGGGTTGCACCTCAAAGAGTATATTTAATTTGGCTTAGGATCCAATTTTAAGGGGTATCTATTTACGAATTTTGCATGAGACTTACACCATTACATACCCTTTGTAATTCATGCCATTTGTGTGGGGCCAAGTTGCTAGACTTGGGATGAAAAAAATCTCTTGGTCAAAGCAGCCTATAGTCTCATGAATTTGTTTACCATCTAGATATCCAAATTTCTCACTTTAAAGGGATATTTACACAATCAATCTCTTAATGGTGAGACTTATTCCCCACCTGGACCACAATACCCTATGGTATCCCATCCCCAGATTCATCTCCTCGTAGATATTAGATATGGAGTTTCTATATAGAGAGTCGGTTTTTTTCATCTATGTCGAACATCCTTGCTAACTTGCTACCTATCAATGATAAAGCCCTCTCTAACCACAGCTACAACGAAATATAAGGAGGTTTGACCTCAAAGGTTGGATTTATCCCTTTCTTACATGGGATCAAGTAGAGGATTCCAATTATTGAGGGGCATAATATATAAAATAATTTTATTAATGTTTGACTAATGACCACAAAAGTAGTTGACGCAGGTAGAAAATATCTGTGCAAATGAAAATATCTGTCTTCTTCCCCTATTGTAACTAATCTTGCAGTAAAGGCCAAGGCAAGGGAGAGGATATAAATTCCTCTCAGGAAAATGATAATTCAGTGTTGCGTCTATAGCTAGCACTTGTTACACTCTCCTTGCAGTGCAGGGTCCAACATCCATGACAAAGAGAGAGGCCCTTGTTGTGTGTACTGAAGGAAAATACCTCCCATATTTGTAGATGCCACAAACAATGATTCTACAATTTAACACAAAGAAATTGGAGGTGAATATGAAACCCTTGTGAAAAACGATTGCATTGATTTGGGAATCGGAGAGCTAGAGAAGGAAATCTCTCGTCTTACACAAAAAATACCAAAATTGAAATTGCAAAATGCTTGTGAGACACCATCCCAAATAATTGGTATTCAACACAAGTCCAGTGACAAAAACACACTGATCAGAATTACAAATAAGATAGATACATTGAATGGTCCTCGAGAAGGGAGTTCTAAGAAGAGAAAGAAAAGGAAGGGTTGTCTCTGCTAAATTTCTTCAATATAGCTCGAAATCCCAAACAAGATTTAAGAAAAATAATGACAAAATGACGACAAAGAGTATTTCCAGTGGTTCAAGCTCTCAAATTCAGAATAAATCTAGGTCATCTAGGCCTCACTTAAGAAGCACTCCTAGCAAGGTAGGTTGTCTCAAAGAAGACAAGCTTGAAGAGCAGAAAGATAACATTGGCAGGAAATTGAACCAAAAGAAAATAGATGTGTCTAAGGATTGAAAATGATATGGATATTCTTTTGGAAGATTTGATGGAAAGGAGAAAATATCTCCATGCTTAACACTTTTAGAGAAGAATCACAATTTTTTCCCATGTTCAAATTCTAAAGAAGTTCCAAAGGATGAAAGGAAGCTAGGAAAATGCTTGCTTGATAATTTCAAGAAGCTTTGTGACATACACAGAGTGATCTCCCATCTATTCATTATGACATTAGATGCTGCAAATCATAATGATATGTGGTTGAGTAATTGCATAGTGGGTGAAGTAATGTGCATCCACAATATACATCAAAAGAAGCAAGGTGCATTTTAGAATGCATGTGGGGTCATAAGAGGGGTATCATGTCAATATACTAGGTAGATATATAAAGGGGTATAAAAAATGTAAATGGAAAAATGGATACATACAATATATAGTGAAAATAGGGGTTTCTTTAATTTGGGAAGGCATATTGGGAGGGGGTTAAAAAAATGATTTTGGTAGGTATTTTCCAATATTTATTGAAATTAGGGGTATTGTTTCATATGCCACGAATGAACGTGCTATGGCATGGTTTCATTAAGTGAAGACCTTGTGGGAGTATGTAGACACAATTGAGCAAGAAAGAAACAACAATTGGGGAATTTCCCATTGAGGAGCACCATAGATCATCTCTACCATTTTTTCTTACAATTGAGGAGCTAGAAAAGGCAACATTCCTCCCAATATCCCCCCTAATTTCAGTATATAGACACAATTGAGAAAGAAATAAACCAAGAGTGGGGAGTCTCCCATTGAGGAGCACCATATAACACCTCTACAATTTTTTTTCTTCAAATTGATGAGCTAGAAAAGGAAAAATTCATCCCAATATTCCCCCTGACTTGATTATCTAGACACAATTGAGAAAGAAAGAAACCAAGCTTGGGGAGTTTCCCATTGAGGAGCACCATAGAGAATCTCCACGATCTTTTTTCTTTCATTTGAGGAGCATCAAAGGAAATATTTCACTGGTCATTGTGGTGGAGTATCTAGACACAATTATGCAAGAAAGAAACCAAGATTTGGGAATCTACCATTGAGGAGCACCATATATCATCCATCATTGTGGTGATGGGAAATTCACGTAATCAAGCAAGAAAATAGGAAATAAAGACGATACCCAATGAAATCCTTGAAGAAATTAGAGAAAAGAAAAGAAATGACATGACCAATCGAAGATGATCTATGGAAAATCAACTAATTATAGTTGTAGAGGATGCCACAGTTATTCCTACCAATCCACAACAAGAAAGAGAAGTCCATTCAGTTGATGGGCCTTCAGTCTCCATAGTAGTTGAGGAACGAGCAATGCATGACACTGATCAAGGAGTAAAACATAGGTGCACATCAAGGCCACATGAAACCTTTGCATATTTACTTAGATGTGGATATACAAGTGAAGAATATAGAGAGTCATTAAATGTTGACCATATGCTCGAAGAAGACATCAATTGGGATGAAAGGTAATCACATCGATTGGAAGAAGGAATTGAATCTTGAAGTTGGTCCTATAAGGACACTATTCAACACCCCATTTTTTCATGGAAATTACAAATGCAAGTGTTAAAATAAGGTATAGAAGGATTCCCATGCTTAATGACCCACTGAAATATCATTTTGATCCACAGTTGGAATTCTATGCCCTGGGTACTGATTCAACAGGTGTCCCTGAAAGCCTGTAGGAGGGCGGTTTCAACGTGCCATAGAATGATGACCATGGCTCGGATCAATGAACTGTCAACTCTTTGGGATTAAGGACATCAATATAGTGCTATAGGTGGCCCTCTACTCTGCTTCCATGGACAAGGTATCATGTTTTAGGTCAATTTTGGAAACTAGGTTAAGGGAATGTGGAATTTTTGCACATATGGGTCAAATTTGCAAATTCCTACACTAGGAACGTGTGGCTAGCGTTCCCACATGGAACCTACCTAAACACACTTCCATGACCCATCAAAGCCTAATTTTGATGCAAGGTTGTGTGGAAATTAAGCCCAGTGATAGATTAATTTTACTCACAGCAATTATCAATTGTACATGCAAAATCACTCACAAAAGAGACTGAATATGGAGCTGAACACTAAACTGTATTAACTCAGTGTACAATAGCCAACCCTGTAACATAATAGGTTTCTGCATTAAATAATTACATAAGGGATTCGAATGCATGAGGAGGCAATTCGAATCTAGTCAAAAGCAGGCTTACTAAAATTAAGCAAATCCCCCATAGGTGCATAAAGTAGTTTCCAAATCAGCTAAGGAGCTCACGAATTGGAAAAATAACTTAGGCAAGCTAAAAGGTGATGGAATGACAACTCATACATTCTTTTCATAGGAGAAAAGAGTGGAGGATGTGGAGGACAAAAAACTAGTTAACCTCACCTAGTCAAACTTTCCCAATTGCCTTAAAGCACTGAAAAAGAAGGCAATAAAGTAGAAAAAGCAGAAGGGCACCTAGGAGGCCAGGAATAAAGTAGAATTGATTCCTTGAGGTTTTCCAAGCACTACATGAGTCAAAATAGGAAAGTTTGACCACTATGGATAGGTAAATGACAACTTGCATAAGGTGGGACACATGAACTAGGCAAATAAGACAAAAATAATTAAATTAATGTCTAAGGTAGCTAACTATGGGTTGATTATTCTAACACCCCCCCTTAAGCCTGACTTATGAGTAATATATCAGAAAATTATAGGGCCTAGCAACAAGTCTTAGTCACCCTTTACATACTGCATGTCCATACAACCAAGGAAAGAGGGAAAAACCACATGGGAAAATCCTCCCTTACACATGGACTGTAAAACAAAATTTGGAAATCTTGTCTTCACTCATGCTTCACAGCATAATCAGCAATCCCCAGCAGTGATTTGATATTTTTGAAGGTCTTCTCAGAAAATGCTTTGGTGAAGATATCAACTACTTGTTCTGAAGATGAACAGAAGAGTAGGTGAATGGTGCCATCACGCACAAGCTCTCGATGTAGTGCATATGGATCTCAATGTGTTTGGTTCTCTGCTTCTCAACTGGATCATTGCAGATTCAAATGGTACTCTGGTTATCATAGTAGATGGTAGTTGAGTACTCTGATTCAAAACCACACTCTCCAAGTAACCCCTGCAACCATAAACATTGAGTTGCTGCATTAACAACTCCTCTATACTCTGCTTATGTAGATGAGAGTGCAATGTCACTCTGTTTCTTGCTTGACCAGCTGATTGGCCCTTCTGCAAGCATGAACACATATCCTGATGTGGACTTTCTGTCTATGCTATCACCTGCCCAATCACTGTCAG
Organism: Pseudotsuga menziesii; assembly: GCA_001517045.1. Classification (NCBI taxonomy): domain Eukaryota; kingdom Viridiplantae; phylum Streptophyta; class Pinopsida; order Pinales; family Pinaceae; genus Pseudotsuga; species Pseudotsuga menziesii. Next base: position 16,046 of record LPNX010945353.1, read on the forward strand.
TAAATCCAATCAAATCAAGATCAGATTTTGCTTTATAGAAGATCCCATGTGTCCTTGTTCCCTGAACAAAGTTAAGGATCCTTTTGGCTGCTTTCCAATGGATCTCATGAAGCTGATCCATGTATCTAGAAGCCACACTTACTGCATAAGAAATATCAGGTCTAGTATGTGTAAGATACAACAAACATCCAATCAATTTCCTATACAGTGTATTGTTTACCATAGGTGAAGAATCAGCTTCTTCTAGCTTCACTCCTAAAAGGAAAGGAGTCTTGCTTGTCTTGCAATCCTTCATTCTGAATTTGTTCAGAAAATCCAAGGCATACTTGGACTGGTGCACTTTGATTCCAGCTTTTGTTTGAGCAATCTCAAGCCCCAAGAATTGGCTTAAGAGCCCCAAATCTGTCATGGAGAAGGCTTGGTTCATTGCACCCTTCAAGGAAGCAATCTCATCCTTTGAGCTTCCTGTAATGAGAAGGTCATCAACATATAACACAGTGATCATTAATGAACCATTAATTAACTTCAAATAGACATTTGGATCTGATTTGCACCGAACAAAATTTAGTGATAGCAAGAAGCTATCAATCTTGGCATACCAAGCCCTGGGGGATTGCTTTAGCCCATACAATGACTTTCTCAACCTACACACAAGAGATGGGTTAGTAGCAAATCCTTGAGGCTGCTGCATGTATATCTCTTTAGTGAGATCTCCATTCAGGAAGGCACACTTTACATCGATGTGATGTACCTCCCATTGCTTTGAAGCTCCAATGGCTAAGGTTAGCCTGATGGAATCCATCTTTGCCACTGGTGCAAAGGTCTCATTGTAATCTATGCCATGAACCTTTGAGTAGCCCTTGGATACCAATCTAGCCTTGTACTTTATAGGTGAACCATCAGCATAAAATTTGGTCTTGCACACCCACTTACACTGAACTATCTTCCTCCCTGGGGGAAGATCCACCAGCTCCCAAGTGTTGCTCTTCTAGAGTGAGCTAAACTCTTCCTTCATGGATGCTTGCCATATTGGATCTCCTGCTACATATTCATATGTTTGAGGATCCGATTCCACCATCAGATAGCATTTCTCAGCAAACATAGGATCCTTCATGCACAGAGCACTCTCAAATTGAGATCTAGTCCTCCTTGGGTCATTGGGATTCCCAGCTAGCTCTCCTGCTGCATGTAGTCTCTTGGCTGCCCATTTTGGCCTTGTAGGGATGTTAGGATCTGCAATAAAATCATCACTATTATAAATATCAGAAACAGCATGTTCAACAATCTCTTCACTTACTTTCAGAGGTTCAGGTGGTGAAGAGGCTTCTCCAACTTCCACTGCTGCTAAGGGTTCTTCTTGAAACTTCCTTTCACTAAAGGATTTATTTGTGCTCAAATTTATCACCTTGTACCCTTTTGAATCTTCAGAGTACCCAAAAAATAGACACTCTTGGCTTTGGGGATGCAAATCCTTCCTCTTCTCTGTTGGAATTCTAACCCAAGCCTTTGAGCCAAAAATCCTGAAATGGGTCACATCTGGCTTGTGCCTACTCCATGCTTCGAAGGGAGTCATACCATAAAGTTGTTTATAAGGCACCCTATTCTGGATATAGGCTACACAATTTATAGCTTCGGCCCAGTACTTTGGTGGCAAAGTTTTGGCCTCCATCATGCATGTTGCCATCTCCTTCAGTGATCCGTTCTTCCTCTCAGCAACACCATTCTGCTGTGGTGTGTAAGGGATAGAATGTTGCATCTGAATACCTGCATCCACACAATAATTATTAAACTTAGACTTGAAATACTCACCACCATTGTTATATTTGAGGACCTTGAGTTTCCTCCCAGGATGGTTTTCAACCAAAGACTTAAATACTATGAAGAGGCCAAAAACTTCAGACTTGTGTTTCAGGAAGTAAACCCAGCAATACCTGGAAAAGTCATCTATGAAAGTCAATGCATATTTGTCCTAAATCATGGACATATGAGGGAATGGGCCAGCAAAATCACTATGGATCAACTCGAGGGGTGCAGAGGTTCTCTCATGACTAGCTCTCTCAAATTTATGCTCTGGGTGTTTTCCTAGGATACAACCTTGGCAGACTCCTTTAGAAAATTTTATCTTGGGAAACCCTATGACCATATCTTTTTCACTAAGATTAGAAATATACTTGTAATTTAGGTGGCCAAATCTTGCATGCCAAAGCTTGCTTGCCTCATTAGCATGAATCAGAAGAGCAGAGGGGTTTGAGTAGGGTAGGAAGTGTGAGAACGTGTATACCTTTTGAGCATGATTTGCAACTCCTTTTGCAATGACTTTACCACTTGAGATCTCTATGATCTCAACTTCATCAGGGGATAATATGACCTTATTTGGAGACCCAGTGTGAGTCATATGGTACACTGATAAGAGGTTGGAGGAAAGACTAGGAACATACAACACATTGCTGAACTGACGATGATCAAGATCAATCCTCCCTTTGCCCAAACTTTCAGTGAGAGAGTCATCTCCCAGTTCTCTTGGTGGTCCTTTCGACATTTCAAGTGAGGTGAATGCCTCCTTGGTCGAAACCATGTGTCTTGAAGCTCCAGAATCAATGATGAAACTAGGTGAGCTTGATGTGCCAGAAACCAATGCATGAACTCTCTCTCTATCATCTGAGCTTGATCCTCCTTCCCTCTTCTTTGAGCTGTCTGGAAGAGAGATGCCATTCTTCTCCAGGAGTTGGGTCATCATGTCTATTTGGTTTTTCATACAGGAGCTTTCAGTGTGATTTCCCTTATTGTAGTATGCGCACTTTCTCATTTCTCCTTTGTTTTTCTTCTTCTGGTAGTTCTTCTTGGAACCTTATGGCTCCTCTGGAGACTTGTTCTTGTCTCTCTTTTGCTCAGGTGGCTTTTTAGCTTTCTTTTTTCTTTTTGAATCCACCTTCGAATCTCCAGCAACCAGAGCTTGGTCTTTGTATGGTTTGATGGTGCCCATCATCACCAGCTTGTCTTGTTCTTGTGTGAGAGATTCCATGAAATCTGCAAGGCTAGGCATCTTCCAGGTTCGAGCTGTCAACTTTGTGGCATAGAAGGTTGAAACAAACATTGAATAGTCAGGGACAAGCTTTGAGAGTATGGCCAAGACCAGTTGATCATCCTTCTTTTCGATCCCACATTGTTTTAGCTGCAAAACAAGTGCTTTGAACTTGGAGAAATAGAGTTGCAGGGATTCAAAGCTACTGGGACTTAGGGAGATCAGTTCATTTTTTATTTGATGTCCCCTCATCTCATATTTCTTTCCAAAAAGATCAGTAAGCTTCTCCCATACTTCATTCGGTGATGTCAATCCATCAAAATGGAAAAGGAGGTCTCTGGAAATACTCAGACACAAGAGACCATAGGCCTCATCCCTCCTGTTGTGCCATTTTATCTTCTCTACAGCTGCATTGGGCTCTGCTTCTATTGCCATAGTCACCCTGTAGAGGCCTTTCACTCTCAACAGTATCTCCATCTTTGCTTTCCATTCAAAGAAGTTGAAGGGAGTCAAGATGATCTTCTGAGATTGATCCATAGCTCAGAAATTGTCTCGACTGTCAGTAGAAGGCTCCCAGTCACTGACGTCGAACCTGCAAAAAAAATTTGAAGGAGAGAAATCGATCTACAATGGCTCTGATACCATGTGGAAATTAAGCCGAGTGATAGATTAATTTTACTCACAGTAATTATCAATTGTACATGCAAAATCACTCACAAAAGAGACTGAATATGGAGTTGAACACTAAACTGTATTAACTTAGTGTACAATAGCCAACCCTGTAACATAATAGGTTGCTGCATTAAATAATTGCATAAGGGATTCGAATGCATGAGGAGGCAATTCGAATCTAGTCAAAAGCAGGCTTACTAAAATTAAGCAAATCCCCCATAAGTGCATAAAGTAGTTTCCAAATAAGCTAAGGAGCTCACGAGTTGGAAAAAGCACTTAGGCAAGCTAAAAGGTGATGGAATGACAACTCATACATGCTTTTCATAGGAGAAAAGAGTGGAGGATGTGGAGGACAAAAAACTAGTTAACCTCACCTAGTCAAACTTTCCCAATTGCCTTAAAGCACTGAAAAAGCAGGCAATAAAGCTAAAAAAGCAGAAGGGCAGCTAGGAGGCTAGGAATAAAGAAGAATTGATTCCTTGAGGTTTCCCAAGCGCTACATGAGTCAAAATAGGAAATTTTGACCACTATGGATAGGTAAATGACAACTTGCATAAGGTCATGGGACACATGAACTAGGCAAATAAGAAAAAAATAATTAAATTAATGTCTAAGGTAGCAAACTATGGGTTGATTATTCTAATAGGTTGGAACTCTATGCCCATGGTAGGGATTCAACAAGTGTTCCTGAAATCCTACAGGAGTTGGGCTTCAACGTGCCATAGAATGATGATCGTGGCTCGAATCGATGAACCATCGACTCCTTTGGATTCAAGACCAGGGATGATTTTAAGGAACCATACTTATTTAAAAGTGTATAAATGTTGGCGAATATTACCAATTCTTAAAACGCCAACTATAAAATGATTGGTGATATTTTTCAAAAACTATTTTAATTTCCAAGGATTTTATATCGTTTATATAATAATTTAGCAATTTTTAGGGTAAACAATTTTTACCCCATCAAAATTGGGTGAAACAGGGCTTCAAAAAATGCAAAATGGTGAATATGTTTTGGGAGAAAAACATGGAAAAATAGCCCACTGGGCTAAAATTCACCCCTAAAATTATCATTGTTCAAGACATTGGGATAGCGCTAGGGATGTCCCTCTCCTCTCGATCAATCTACAAGGGATATTTTTTTAGGTCAATTTTGGAAATTAGGGTTTTGCTCAGTAAAGGAATGTGAATTTTTTTCACATAGGGGTCAACTTTTCAAATTCCTAGACTGTGAATGCGTGGCTAGTGTTCTGAAATGCCACATCCCTAAACACTGTCACATGACCCTCCAGAACCCTGTTTTGATGCATGGTTGGAAATCTATGCCTTGCGTAGGGATTCAACAAGTGTCCCTAAAATCCTGTAGGAGGTCGGATTCAATGTGCCATAGAATGATGACCATGGCTTGGATCAACGAACCATGAATTTCGTTGGATTTAGGACCTCGGGATAGTGCTATTGGTGTCCCTCTCGTTTTATTCCATTGAAATGGATCCTCATTTAGGTTAATTTTGGAAAATAGGGTTTTTCTTAGTAAGGGAATGTGAAATTCTTGCTCATAGGGGTCAGCTTTGAAAATTCCTCGACTGTGAATGTGTGGCTAGGATTCCCACATGGAACCTCCCTAAAAATTCTTGCATGACCCACTGGAACCCAGTTTGATGCACCATTGGAATTCTACGTCCCAGGTAAGGATTAAACTGGTGTCCTTGAAAGCCTGTAGGATGTGGGCTTCAAAGTGCCATAAAACCATGACTGTGGTGTTGGAAATTGCGTTCAATGCTTCTCGTTATTTTCGTTACACGGACTAATCACCTCCAAAGATCCTAACTTTGGCGATTGTGGTAGAGATTAACACTTGTGAGTTTTTGTCTAAGGGAAATCATGAGTCCAACAAATAGTATAAGAGCAAAAGGTCAAGGGTTCGAAACTCACCTGGATTGAGTTGGGGGATATTGTTGGACATTGGGTTCAATGCTTCCCATGAGTTTCATGACATGGATTAATCACCTACCAAGATCCTAACTCTCACAATTGGGGTTGAGATTAACACCTATGGGTTTTTTTCTAAAGGAAATCATGAGTCCAACACGTGGCTCGGATCGATGAATCGTCAAATCCTTTGAATTCAAGACATCGTGAGAGTGCTAGGGGTGGCCCTCTCCTCTCGATCCATGAATAAGGGATCATGGTTTAGGTCAATTTTGGAAACTAGGGTTTTTCTTAGTAAGGGGTTGTGAAATTTTTGCACATAGGATTCAACTTTCAAAATTACATGGTCGTGAACATGTGGCTAGCGTTACCACATGGAAACTCCCTAAACATGCTTGCATGACCCACAGGAACCTAGTTTTGATACACGATTGAAATTCTATGCCCCGGGTACGGATTCAATAGGTGTCCATGAAAGAATGATGATCATGGCTCGGATATCTATGTTTTGACTAAGAGATACACATTATATGCAAACATAAGAAGGATACCTTATTAGTACATTTTGTTCCTAGTATTCCTCTTATAATTGGACTATTTTACTGTACTACTGGGAAAAATTTTACACTAAAACATACAATAATTATAATTTAGAGAAATTTATAAAATAACGCTATGGAAATAATAGGGCGAATAAAGTAAATAAGATTTCTATCACATTCATTATTAGTCACATTCATCACACAAAGCTATTCGTCATGCAAAGGGTCAATTTAGAGCACCAGGTTGTTGCTCATAATCTCTTTCCATATAATACCTTGATATAAGAACTACATGTTCAAGTCCAAGTAAAGCAAATACAAACTTGTGGGATCAAGTTCGACACTTTCATTTTAGAAACATGTAGAACAATAACAATGACTGATATTGTACAACTAATTAACAACTCGAGAATGGTCCTTTAAAGTATTCAAGTCATTTGTAATTAATTTTGGGGTATATTGTTAAAGTTTAGGGTTAGTTCATATTTGACATAGGTAAATAAATATACTTCAATACATAAACATAAATTTATAAAACAAGATTCAGAATAGTACTTATCCAACCAATTTAAAATATAATAAAATCACACATAATTTTCATCTCTTCCAAAGTTGGTCCTTGAGGTGATTCATCAAATGCCATGTACATTAACAAAATGATAAAATAATGCGCAAGAGATACAACAATAAAGAATCATAACCATTATTTTGAATCAACCTTATACTTGGATACTTTTAGGTTTGATGTGTATCCCATATATTTGTTAGATGAAAGACATCATGCCAAACACCAATTTCATTTATGTAAGACCACATAGGTGCATCACTTAGGTGTGTCAACTTCGTGCATCCTTCAAATGTTTTTTAGGTTGTTATGTGGGTAAGGATATTTTGTATTCCACTTAGTTGGGTCAAATGCTTAGGTGTGCTAGGAGCTTATGTGTGTTAAGTATGTTGCATTTTTTAAAAAACAATTTAACATTGTATATGCAATTGGATCGTGGTAAAAAAAAATTTAAATGTACATTGTTGTCATTACAAAATATTTTAATTGTGCATTTTTCTCAAATTTATAACTGATATCTACATGCAATCATAAAATCTATAAAAAAATTGGGAACATTACACATAGAAACATTCTGGACACAAATGCATGATCACACTTAAGATTGAAATATGAAGATCTCAAGAGCCTTGATATGATAGATTTTTTATAATATGAAAGTTATAATACAAAAATAGAAGTCCCTTAGATGTCCTGTCAATGTACATGTATCAAAAACATCATTGATGTACATGCAAACAAAATTATATATGTCCTAGACCGCACCCCTAAACTATGACTTCCTCTTGTACACAAAATTACATATTTTTCCTGGAATAACACATCAAAACTCTAACTTTCTCTTGTTTTTTCCCAACTCTGAGGCTTGTCTCCTTTATCCACAACCACTATGCATCTGTGGCAATTGCAAAACAATGACAATATTTCTTGATCAGGTAACTGAACTAATACTATCCAGCACTAACAAAGTTTGAAAATTTAAAATACGACTCATTTGTACATAAAAAAAAGAAAAATCACTGCATCCATCTAGGGTATAGATGACTCTGGTGTCCTCCTCCTTGCAAATATTCTCTCTACAATGTTTCTCTGTGAATAAAAAAACTATGTCAATTATCTCAACAACTATCAACATGTACATGCATGAGAAAGTACTAACCAAGTATCTAAATAATGAACATCTCACTAAAAAAAAATTGCTCTAGGGCATGACACTGGGTTTCTTTAGCAGTAAGAGTAGTCATAGTTTGAACATCAACCTCGATTGGATGCATTAATGGACTAGGGTGTGGCTACGTTCATCAAATGCTAAAATAGTTAGTAATAATGCATGTCCATAGACAATAAAAAATAATTATAAAAGTACAAATATTCAAGTAGATACATATGTGTGACTTATCCCCATTGTATATGCAGCATTGATTGCAGAATCAACAACCCCACTAAGGTCTAACATGAATGATTCTACATCCTGATGCTGTAAACATGCGAAAATAACATTAAGAAAAACTAGTTGTGAAGTGAATTGAAAGCTAACCAATAAATGCCATTGGAAGTGTGTGCATTACTGTGGAATCACTAGGTTCATCGTCATGGACACTCGCTCTTTTTAAGGAAGAGGTTCTTCTGGTGTAGAAAACACACTTATCTACATTTGGACTACAGGGAGATCCAAACCAAATAGGTGGTGCAGGTATTTACGATGAGTCATAAAATGTTAACATAGCTAGACATGGACATGAATGGATGGAATAATATGTACACTGCCATCGATTTCTTGTCCCCGTGCAGATCCAAATAGCACTTGCAATTTTAAAAATTATAAATATTAGCAACCTATAAAGGAGTGTACAATAATAAATTTAAATAATTTTAGCAAGATTCGGTTATTAACTATGTACTTACATTCTTGAGGTAATCATAAAATCCACCCAGGAGGAATTCGCTGAGATCAAGGTCTTTGGCATCCTGTTCAAGATGGGGTTCCTACAACTTCAAAAATTGTAAATATTAGACCATTAAATAAATTAATTGACTAAAACATGTATTAAAAAAATAATATTTATTAACAAAATTACACATGTTGAAATTTTACGTCTGTGTTGGTTGTTTTATCCTCGGATACAATAACATTGGGTGCACTACCACACCCCTTAGAGACATCATGATTCTGGAAGAGTAAAAATTGCATATATTAAGAATATTTTGATATGTGTACAGTATGGAAAAATTAAATTCAACAACAATACATTTTTTATAATGTACTTACATGTCCACTAGTCATCGTAGAGGTACCAAGTGTTGGTCCACGACCATAATAGGATTGACCACACGTTGTTCACACGTGTGGATCACTATGGGGCATATGGAATGTTAGTCTATCCCCACCAATAGATGGTCCTCTACCACCGAAAGCTGGTGGTTGCACCCCACTAGAGGAAGAGGGCCATTCCTAGTCAATAGTTGTGGTGTGCCGAAAAATCATCTCATTTAGAGTAAGAAATGCCTCATGTGTCTGGGTAACCATATCATGTGTAGGAGGGATGGTTTTCTTTGGTATATGGGAACGGGGTGGCAGTATATGTCGATTGGAATCTCTATGCCTAGCATTGGGTTAGTTTTGGGGCATCCCCCTACCAGCTCCTTAGAACCCCAACATGTCAAAGTAGTTGACATGTTTCCCCATCACAGACTCTACATAAAGTTTTGAGAGGAAGTACAACGATAATTCCATGTTGTTGTGCCAAAAACCATGTACCATCTATTCATCCAATGGTCTCTAATGGGTTGAAAGATGCACCACTTAATCGAAATATGTGGTTTTCTTCTCTCTAGAATGTCATCCATCCCAGGAACTCTAAATAGTGTATATATATGCTCTTTTGTTATTTTGAGCTTCTTAATCTCATTGTAGCTCAGACCATCAGCATATTCTTGTCTTTTTCTCTCCCTGTTGTTAGATTTTTATCATTCAAGATAGCATTATGATCTTAGGATTTTTAACTGAGAGAATAACACGCACAGCAATAAACACAAGAAACAAGACACACAAAGAATTTTCGTCGGGGAAACCATAAAGGTGAAAACCCCACAACTTACTCAGAGATAGAATCAACACCAAAAGTAAAACCTGAAAACATAAAGATGATCTCCCAATAGGAATAGTCTCTCTCTTGTCCCAGAAACTTATCCTCTCACTCATGTGCCCCAATGAGTGAGTGTGTGTGTGATAAATAGAGAGGCTCACTCTCTATTTATATTCTTTCATTCACTTGAAACCCACTCCAACATGTCAGCCTCACTCAACAATTACTTACTAGAGCAGACATCTCTAGGAGTGTCTAATAACCCTAGTGCCCCACAACTTGTGGGGACTTTACCTCCTTTTACTAACAAGGAGGTTTATCCTTAACACAATGGTGGGGACTATTGCCCCAACTTTCAATGATTCACCTAGGGTAAACTCCTCTAGGATAGTCTAATAACCCTAGTGCCCCACAACTGTGGGGACTTTAACCCTTGACCAATAGGAGGGTTACCCACAATGACTTGACATGACTTTTTAATATTATAGAAACTTCCTGGAATAAACATCGGGGTATGGCATGTCACAATTACATTACAGACACATCCTGAAATAAACATCGGGGTACAATACATAAGATATACGGATGAATACATTCCAAAGTTATAATTACATCAACACTCTCTCTTAACTAGGAAGGTATTATCTCGACACAATTTATCAGTACAAGTATTCTTCTCTGTATCATATGGATCATCATCGAGTCCTCGTCATATTCACCTTCAATTCATCTCCATCTTCAAGTCATCTTCATCTTCAAGTCATCTTCATCATCGGATCTGGATCATCACTCCATCTAGATCATTGTCACTGGATCTGGATCATCTCTGGAGCATCATCTTTGGATCTAGATCATCCCTCGATCTGGATCATCTCTTCTAGATCATCAACACTGAATCTTCAGAGGTGCTATCTCATGATTCTTCTCATCACAGGAAGTTCTACAGAGCCAGCCCTTTTTCATGTTGGTTGTAGGCCTAACCTCCATGTAGGTATTTTTCGGCACTTATATCTGACCCTAAGTTAGAATGGCCTACCCAACACTTACATCTAATCATGTAGGAACCAATCCTATAATCATATCAGAAAGGAAATTCCCAACACTCACATCTAACCATGTGGGAACACCTCCCACAACCCTGTCAGAAAGGCCCAACACTCATATCCATCAACCAATGATCGGAAAGGCCCAGCACTTACACTTGTCCATGCGAGGAACCAATCCTCCATGCCAAAAGGCTCTACACTTACATCTGGAAACCAATGTCAGAAAGGCTCAACACTTATATTCGACCATGCGAGGAACTAATCCTTCATGCCAAAAGGGCTCTGCACTTACATCTGACAACCAATGTCAGAAGGGCATGCACTCACATATGATCTTGTAGGAACCAATCCTACAATCATATCAGAATGTCCCCCAGTCCTAGACTGAGCTACCTATTAACTCAATAGTTTCCTTGATTCCATGAATGGAAACAACCCTTATATTTGATCAAGTGGGAACCAATCCCTCAATCACATCAGAATGACCATGTGCTCACATCTGATCATGTAAGAATACATCTTATATTCGTATAAGAAAGGACCTTAGTCCTAGAATGAGTATTCCTAGTAACCAAGAATGGCATTCAACACTTACTTCTGATCATGTAGGAACCAATCCTACAGTCACATTAGAATGGCTCAGAACTCACATTTGACATGGAAGGAACCAATCCTCTCACCATGAAAGAATGGTTGAGCCCTTACATCTGACCATGGAAGGAACCAATCCTCTCACCATGTCAGAATGGATATAGGTCTATTCATTTTCCCTTGGAGGAAACCTCGATCTAGAGAACACCAAGCTTCTCCCTGAAGTACTCGAACTTCACCCTAGCTAATTGCTTCATCAATACATCAGCTATATTTTCCTCCTTCGCAACATACTGGAGCTTCACTATTCCCCTCTACACCATATCCATGATATAGTGATACTTGATCTCGATATGCTTTGACTTGTCATGGAACACTGGATTCTATGACAACTTCATGCAACTCTGGTTGTCACAATGTATACAAGTAGCATCCATCTGGAGATCAAATAAATCAGACAATAGCTTCCTCAACCATAACACCTCACAACTAGTTGAACAAGCTACGACATACTCTGCTTTAGCTGTACTCAGTGCCACATAGGACAGTTTACTACTAAACCAAGAGATCACACCTGATCCCATACTGAAGCAACACTCTGAAGTGTTCTTCCTATCAATGGCACTACCCAATCTGAATCAGCATAACCTTCCAGGTTAATATTCTGATTCGTATCATACTTGAGCCCATACTCAATTGTATCCTTTGCAACCATCAAGTGAACATGTCTCAAATGTGTTAACAACAAACAAAATATCAGGGCTTGTATCTGTCAGGTACATTAATGAACAAGTCATCTGACGATACATTGTCGCATCAACCGACTCTAATCAAGCAACAATCAATAGCTTCGGGTTCGATTCCATAGGTGTGGTCATGTAGTCCATCATCCTGAACCTATTCAATATCTCTACTGCATACTTCCCTTCTCCACATCTCCATGCCTAGAACATAGTGAATCAACACATAACAGGAGCATCACTAGTCTTCTGCCTTCAACCTTGAACCAAAGGTTGGAATCCGCTTTACTCTCAGTAAAGCCTAGAGTCATTAGTAATTTATCCATCCTGTCGTACCATGTCGAACCTTAGGATCTTCTGTAGTCACTCCCTCTGAAGCATCATACTCCCTCTATCTTCCATACTTTATGCGATGAAACATTTTATACTGGAGTAACAAGTAGCTTCCTATGCTACTAATATTCTATGTATCCATCTACGGTCACTAGATACCAAGATCATCTATCTTGAACTTTTTCAAAAGTTCATCTCACACCCATCTGTGAGCTTGTCATCCTCTATCAACATTGTAGCAAAGGTTCATATATTCATCAAGCTCCTCATGTATGTGTTATCCCATGGGTGTCTTCTAAGCTCGTACAAGGTCTTCTTTCATTTGCACACATGATTCTACCTGTCATATGCCTCAACTCCCACTAGCTGCAAATGTCTCTTCGAATCTTGCCTTGTATCCCACAATGTTTCCATCTACTGCATGATGGAACTACAAACTTCCCTTCATGTATCGATACTACATCCTAGACATCATTCTTGTTGAATTGGTCTTCCCTTTCTTCTTGATTAATTCTTCATGGCTGGAAGGTTTTGCATCAATGATGTTGTTGCATTCGTCATATTATTCTTCATTTTTAAATGTCGTCACTTGTTCTTCGCAACAAGTCTCATCCTTCTTTTCTTGTAGGCGATTATGTATGTGATCTTTCCTACAAGTAAAATGCATTTCTATGGTTAGAAACATTTCATAAGGAATATTCATACTGGAAAATGATTATGCATAAATATATGATCATGCAACTACTTTAGCCAATACAACATTCATCCATATCTCACAGAAACTTTTCTAGATGCCTTCCATCTCCACTAGGACAACATTGAGATTGTGCACTAATCCAATATGTCAGCAAATAGGTTTCATTATAGATAAGTAGCAATGGAGAGTTGTATAGCGCCATGAGCTACTTACCCATCACATGCATATTAGTAGTCTACTGTCACTAATGCAAACATTCTATCATGCAAAATACATTAACTAAATATAAACAAATGCATAACAGAACAATATCATGAAATGACAATTGAATACTTATCTTTATTTGTTTCATGGGTAGACTCCTTCTTGAGCCTTCAGCTTCATCGTCTTCTTCATTCATAATAGCATCGTTTCTTATCCAAATGATAAGGTGGATAAGAGGTTCTTGAAGAGTTGAGTTCTTCATATTCCTCATTGCTTGAGGGATCTTCTTTCAACGGTGAGATCTTGATCTTCATTTGCTCCCATCTTCTCTTCTCTTATTATGAGTCAAGCTTATTTTTCTTGTGTGTGCTCTTCCCAGAGTATGCTGAAAGTAATCACTTCCTTTTGGCACACATTCTTCGAATGAATGAATCTCGTGATCCTGGGAGGCCATTCAAGGTGGTTATCACCACTTGTGCATTCTCCACTTTATTCTTCTACCACTTCAACTTGTTCTTTGATTTGAGACACCCCAGTTTTAACCCTGCTTGCATTAAAAATACATGATACATATATTGTAAATAATCTTGGTGCGGAGTTAAAGGCCAAGGCCCCACCATCAATTTGGTAATGTTATGTTTCGGATTTAGAATAGTCATCGATGCTATATCGGGACATACGACATATATTAATTATGGCATCATGTAAACACGCATTTTAATTAAATAAACCAACCAGCTATGTTCACGACAACTAAATTGAGAAGGGGCATGATTCCTAAGGATAAGGAGTGGGAAAGTTAAATTATGATCCATGGGGGGGGGGAAGCCATGTGTCACCACCACCCTTAGTTGTTCTGTTGGCAGTTGGGGAATCTAATTCGCTGATAGATAGACCATTATGCCCACGATCCAATTCAGGGGACAACTGCACTTCTTCTAGCACCAACTGTTCATCTCCTATCATGCGGGGTTGAGATAAAAGGTTCCACAATTCATTGTTTGGGGGTTCTACTTCCCTTTTTCTCACCAATTGTTGGCCCACAAGTAAGTTATTTCTCCTCTGCCTTATGAGTTTAAGGGCTTGCAGATCGATTTCTTTCCTCTGATCACGCACAGAGTGTGTCTTTTCCACCATTGTGAGATTTCTTAATGTTCTGTTCTTCCCATCATTGAAATTGTGGCTGTAATTACATCCATAGTTCTGTGGGTTGCGTTTTGTCTCTCACGCATAGTTTCAAAGTCTGGTATTTTCCATTCCTGGTCTGTGTAACTTTTCTCTAGCGATTGCATGAAGGATCATTTACTGTGGGATCATGTTTGATCATGGGTTGATATTTGGCCATGAATGATTGACTGTATTTTCCCTTTTTGTGGTGGTATTGCTTGAGGAATTTCTATGGGTTCATAGTTGTTGTGGGATGTTGTTTGTCACAATTGATTGACTTTGTTTCTCCCATGTAAAAGCTTGAATAGCTTCTTGGCTGCTTGCATGCAGTGGTTTTGTCCTTGGACTAAATTGGAGTGGTGACTAAGGGCCTGAGGTGCTTGATCAACTTGGTGGATTGGGAACCACACAGACAAATCTACTAAGCTGGATTTCTTCTCCACAACCCCTGAATAGCATTGGAAAGGAGATTAGGGCTTGAGGGACTGCATTGCAGATAAAGGGCCAATTTCCTTGTGTTGGGTGTGTGTGGGTGTTCTAGAAGCCAAGCTGGTTCTGGTGTTGGTGTCTATAGCTCTTCAAAGAGCTCACCAACTTAACATTAGCCTTTCCCAATTCCTGGATGGCCTGATAAACCTAACTTGGTTGGCTTGGCTGATCTGTTGTTCGCTTGATAAACCCAACGGTGTTGGCTTGGATGAACTGTGTACCCTTATGGTTTGTTATGCTTGGTTATGTGTAATCCTGTTAGTTCCTTATTCCTTGGGGATTCATGCCCGGCTCGGGGGTGGCATCGTTGCTGAGAGATTAAAGAGCACACGGGCCTATGGTTGGGTGGAACGTTGCAGCGATGTAGCTAGTTGTAGAACAAGTTCTCTATAAGATAAGTACTCTTTCCTAACTTGTGTCTGCAATTATATATTTACCATTGATGAATGATGATATACATTTTAAATGCTGATCTATATATGCATGAATGCTAATTGATATGTTTTGCTTCCATTGTGTATATGAATGATTATGCTTCATAAAATGTTTTATGTTTTAAGTATCATGCTTCAACACTATATGTATGTATGTTCATGTTCATGGGGCTAGATTCCCAAATGGTTTGACTTATAGTAGTGTCCTCTTCATCGGTTGGAGGGTCAGGGACGTTACAGTGTGGTATCAGAGCTCTGGTTATAGCATGGGCCTGAATGGGCCATGACAGATCAGATAGCAGAGGCAGGTTTCCTACTGCCCAGAAGAAAAATGATGCCTGACAAGAGAATTTTTGGAAAATTCCTCTAAGTATTGGGATCATTGGATCATTGAAGGACTTAGTCTGAAGTCCCGCCGATGCATCGGATCATCTAGTCGGAAGACCACCCGATGAGGGACCCGCAGTGAGGAAATCCATGAAAATTTACCTAAGTGTTAAAAATCATCGACGATTGGAACCACTATGATGAATCGATCACCGAAGTGTCAGCGGAGGTTAGCAAATGATGCGTCTGTTGTTGCAACTACTTAGAGGACTATCCACCAAATAGATAGTTGATCCTACAATCGATGGGGGGGAAGACTGCGGAGGAAAAATTTCAGAAAATTTTCTAACTGTTTGGCATTCGGCACATCGGAAAAATTAGACGGATGGGTCATTGATGCTTAGCCGATGGAGCATCACCATTGGAGATGGCTAGACCACTATGCCTACGATGGGTAGAGCCTCCGAGCGCCGACGGCGCAGAATTTCTGAAAATTTCTTCTAAGTGTTGACTTCGTCGGCCATGAGACCATGTTAGGGGTATTCATTGCCAATGAACAGTGGAAGGAAATAGTTGAATGGATTGCCATCATTGCGGGTGACTAGGGAACTAAGTGTCCAATGCAACAATTGATAATCGTTTCGACAGCCGACGTGATGAAAGAAAGTGAAAATAAAAGAGAAAAAGTTTTGCAAAATTTTCTAAGGGATAAAGTCGTCGATAAAATTTTGATGACGGAATCGCTGATGCGGTGGAAGACCCCAGGAGAAATTAGTTTTCTGAACCACAGATTCCATCGACAGAAAATAGTTATTGGGATCGCCAACACCACGGAATAATTTAGTTGTTTATCAGCCTGCCGAGGCCCCTGTCATATGGACTAAAATGCTGATGCGTAGCACTTAGTGCTTTCGACCGTTGATGGGCTTGTGACCGCGAAATACATAGGAAGAATGGTCGTTGAAATTGTCGAGGAATAGAATATGGAAGAGCCGATACCGTAGAAGACAAGGCTATAAGAAAATTCAAAAATTTCTCTAAGGCACGAGCCCATCGACATCGGGAAATGATAGAGGATCGGATCACCGATCGGGAAGGACTCAATGAGGGTGACCCACCATTGCAGGAGCTTAGACAAATCTCCCACCGATGCATTAGTCTCTCCACTCGCCAATGCCGAGGTGTTTAGTGAACAATGGTTTCAAGTTCCGATAACATAACTCCACGGTGGCGTGAAGTGTTCGGGAGTGCTGGCATTGCAGAAGAGTTAGGGCTTGTGGAAACCATCATTGTGGATGCCCAGAGGACTAAGTGTCCAATACCACAGTAGGATGCTGCCTTGAAAGTCAACAAAGATTTGTTCCATAGAAATTATAACAAGATTGTTGGCCACCATTGTGGAATAATAGTCCACTGCAGGCCCGATACACCGGAAAGGAGTAAGTGAACAGACCGCTGATGAACAGTCGATCTGCTTGCCGATGCAGATAATAAGTGTAGCTATTTTGACCACCGTAGAAGAAAAAAATTAGTTTAGAAGAGGTCCAATTTGGCCTAAGGAAATTTGGGTTTTTCGAAGGGATTTATCAACAGTTTTCAGCCAATTTTCAGCAGAATTCAACAGATTATCAGCAGTCACAGGGATGAAAAGAAATAGGGAAAATTCTATATTTTAACATAATTGTTGTTTTATGAAATTTCTAGAAGAAAAAGGTAAGTAGTTTGATTTATATTAATGTTATGCATCTAACAGTTTGCTACTAACACATTTTCAAAAATATAGATAACTTCCAAGAGCAGTACTCCAGAAAGAACAGTGTGGTAAAGCAAGAGGTGGTTCAATCATGAGAACCCATGATGGGTATGATGCTCGGGATTCTTATGAGCATGCAGAAGATGTTATGGGAGAAAATGTCCACAATGGAAATGATGACATAGATTCTAACGGAAGGAGATTCCATGCGACGTCATTTGAGGTTGCAGCCACCATGAGAAGCTTGGTTAAAGCCTAAGAAGAGCAACATCAATTAAATGCTTCCATATTGCAGAGTTTGACAGACTTGCAGAGAAAGATAGATTCTATACGAGGTACATCAAGGCCAAAAGGCAGTAAGAGAAACACTAGGAGAAGAAGGACTTCTAGTGGATCATACAACTCTAAAGAATCCAATGGAGATACAAGTTGATCTTCTCATAAAAGGAAAAGGAGAAGGCACCATAGGGATTGCTCTCGAAATGAATTTAGAAAAGATAAAAATACTACATTTGATGGTGAGATAAAGACGGGACAAGAAGCTGAAGCTTGGCTTCTTGGAATAAAGAAGTAATTTCAAGTGCATGATTATTCAGGAAACATGAAGGCAAGAGTTGCCATATTCAATCTGAATGGAAGAGAATCCATTTGCTAGGAACACTTCAAGCAAGTAAAGAAGATCAGTGAAAGGAAACTAAAGTGGAAATAGTTCAAGAAGTATTTCAGGTAGAAATACCTTTCTAACAGGTATTATGATGACAAGATCAAGGACTTCCACGAGCTGAGATTGGGACAACAGACCATGGATGAATATGCCAATAAGTTTTTGGAATTGTTGAGGTATTCCCGGTACATCAGAGATGAAAAAGTGAAGGTTCAACGGTTTCTAAGTGGATTGAATCAAGCCTACAAAGATATAATTGATTTCTATGAATCAAGAACTCTCGAAGAAGCAATAAGAAAGGATAATTATTTCTATGAGCAAAGAAAAGGTAAACTTGATTACCATAAGGCATAAAAGGACAAGAAGAATAAAAATTTTGACCAAAGAAAGAAAGGTTTCAAACCTTCTAGATTCAGGAATCAGTAGAAGTAGCCATCCCAAGCTACAAGTAATATTGTTGGAGTGACAGGTGGAAAGCCTAAAGAACCACATCTGGATAAAGGTCCACTCAAATGTTGGAAATGTGAAGGACCTCACTTGTGTATACATTGTCCACTTGAGAATGAAAGTGCAAGACTAGCTTATAACATTTAGGGAGAAGAAATAGTGGGTCAGGTAGCCAGAGCAGTCCCTAGAATTTATGCAGTTCTGGAGGACCGCCAAGCAGATCACTAGTCAACTGTGGTTGAAGTTGTAGGTAAGATTGTTGAACAATCTATTTCTATTTTGATTGACCCTGGTTCTACTCACAGTTATATCACTCCTAGGGTAGTGCATATTTGTGCTTTTAAGAAGGAAAAGCATAGAAAATCTTGGTTAGTTTAGCTAGCCACTAGGACTAAGAGAAAATTCAGGGAATTGGTAGAGAAATTTCCATTGGTTATGAATGGATTGATCACTTGTTTGGATTTGAATGTTCTACCTCTTGGTTCCTATGATGTTCTCATTGGAATAGACTGGTTAGAAGCTCACAAAGTGAATCTTGACTGTTATAACAATATTTTTGAATGCATGGATGAAGAAGGAAACCCAGTAGTAGTGAAAGGTATTCCAAAGGTAATTTTAGTAAGACAGGTTTCAACAATGCAGTTGAAGAAGTTATATAGGAAAGGTTTCCAGTTGTATGCAGCTCATATTCTAGAGCTAACATGAGATGAAAATCCTAGGTTGGAGGACTATCAGGTGTTACAGGAATTCAAGGATGCGTTTCCTAATGAGATTCCAGGTCTTCCTCCAAAGAGGGACATTGATTTCACCATTGAAATTGTGCTAGGAGTAGTACCAGTGTCGAAGACACCCTATAGGATGAGTACAATGGAGATGCTAGAGTTGAAGATGCAACTGAAAGAGCTATTGGAAACGAAGTATATCTAGTCGAGTGTGTCTCCTTGGGGTGTTGATGTATTTGTAACTTTGAAATGTATTCATCCATATATCTTATGTATTGTACCCCAATGTTTATTCTGGGATGTGTCTGTAATGTAATTGATTCATGTCATACCCTGATGCTTATTTTGGGAAGTTTCTATAATGAGAAAGTCATGTCAAGTCATTATGGGTAACCCTCCTATTTGTCAAGGGTTAAAGTCCCCACAGTTGTGGGGTTCTAAGGTTATTAGACTATCATAGTGAATTCAACCCTAGGTGAGTCATTGTAAGTCAGGGCAATAGTCCCCACGGTTGTGTTGCCCTCCTATTGGTCGGAGGAGGCAAATTCCCCACAAGTTGTGGGGCACTAGAGTTATTAGACACTCCTAGAGATGTCGGCTCTAGTAAGAACTTGTTAAGTAAGGCCGTCATGGTGGAGTGGGTTCTAAGTGAACGAAAGATATAATAGAGAGTGATTCTCTCTATTTATTATACACACACTCACTCATTGGGGTGCATGAGTGAGAGAAGAGAAGCTCTCTTAGTGAGAGAGAGAGAGAGAGACAGAAGTTGTGGAGATCATCTCTATGTTTTAGGGTTTTACTTTTGGTGCTGATTCTATCTCTGAGGAAGTTGTGGGGTTTTAACCATTTACGGTTTCCCCAAGGATAAACACTATGTTCACTGTCTCTTTTATTTGATTTCTGTGCTTGTTATTCTCTCAATTAAAGATCTTAATGTTATGCTAGCTTAATGATAAAATTCTAGCATGGTATCAAAGCTAACCTGAGAACAAGACATTGTGCAGCTACAGAAGCTAGGGATTCTTAATTTTTGGGTCTCTCTCCATAATCCATCGGCAAAAATATGCTAGGATGACTCTCCATTGAAGGGCGCATCTTTCTGTCGAAGCGAAATTCGATTCCGAGCATTTTCAGTTTTGGCATGGAAAATTAGGGCTTTCTACAGAAGAGGAATTTTTGAGTGAGCCTAGCTTAGGATTTTTATCCTCATAAAAATAAAATTTTAGAGACCTGGATCAATATTTTTGGTTGGGTGGAACTCCGGGAAAGCCAAACCCTAGTTTGACCCCGAGCTAGGAAAACCCTAAATACTAAAACTGCTACATTTTGGTACATTCACTATAAACCGTGATTGGCAAAGGCTCAGGAGTGGAAAATTGCAGGAACCGAAGATAAAATCCTTATTTACACTATATCCAAACTTCAGCCTCATATTCACTATATTCTGGATAGTATAATCCCTCCAAGTTAGGGTTCCATCCTCTTCCAAAATTCATCCCTAAACAGGACACCTAGGAATAATTGTTGTAGCGTGGGCTACAGAGGTCCAAATGGAATTATTGAAGTTTTTCTAGAAAGTGCATCGAATTTAATTTCTGTGGTTGAAATTTTAGACTCAGAGATAAACCAGTGACACATGGAAGTCCATACAACTTCGCTGTTCTGAACAGTCCTGTAACATGTCACCTTGGGAAAAGGATCATAAGTCCCAACTTATGAAACAAATTCTTATGAAAACTATGGTTTTGGATGAAGGACATGTGAGGTTACCGTAGTGCAAAATTTCAGAAATAGGGGAGCAGTAATTTCGGAGATATCATAGAAATAGTGACAAAAATTTCTGCATAAGAAATTGGAAAACTAGGGATTCCTGTTCTGGGAGATTCCCTCCACTGTTTTCAGAAAAAGAGTACATTGGACAACTCCATTTGAAGAGATCTATCTGTCTATCCAATTAGATCTTAAATATTCCAAGTTTTGAAAATTAGGGTTTCCCTGACAAACCCTAGATCAACCAGCTCCAGAACTAGGACGGACACCTCAAATCAGTAAGATCTAATCTTTTGCTATTTTCATTTGAGGTTCTCATTTCAAAGTGATCTATCACACCAGCTTGATGAAAATCTTGGTGAAGTTGACAACTTCCAAGCATGGAAGTATATGAACTCTCTAAAGAAAATGGATTGGACATATACATGATTTTAAAGATTCTAGTTCCAGAGGGAGATGAGGCTCAAAGCCTTATACAAGAAGAACTTGGTCAAGGCCAAAAAGATCGTCATTGATTCAATCACAGATCAACTTGTACCATAAATGTCTTTCCTAAAGACACCAAATATGTTTGATTCCTTGACCAAGCTATCTAACGGGAAGAACATAAATCAGAAGATGTCTTTGAGAAAATAAGTTGAAGAATGTGAAGATCCAGAATGCGGAGACCATGCAATCATAAGGGTCTCTTAAATCAAAGAATAACTTGAAGTGATAAAAGAAGAACTGAAGAATGTAGAAGTGGTGATAGCCACCTTGAATGGCCACCCAGGATCATGGGATTTATTCATGCAAGGAATGTGTGCTAGAAGGAAGTGATTAATTTCAGTAGACTCTGGGAAGAATAAGAAGCTTGACTCATAATAAGAGAAGAGAAGATGTGAGAAACTGAATATCTATCTCTCACCATCGAAAGAATATCCCTCAAGCGATGAGGAATATGAAGAGCTCAACTCTTGAAGAACCTCTTATCCATATCAGCATTTGGATAAGAAATGATGCTATTATGAATGAAGAATACGGTGAAGCTAGAGGGTCAAGAAGGAGTCTACCCATGAAACAAATAAAGATAAGTATTCAATTGTCATTTCATGATATTTTTTTTGTTATGCATTTGTTTATATTCAGCTGATGTATTATGCATGATAGAATGTTTGCATCAACGACAGTATGCTACTAATATGGATGATATGGGTAAGTAGCTCATGGTGCTATACAACTCCCCATTGTTGCTAATATAGAATGAAACCTCTTTGCTGACATATTGGATTAGTGCACAATCCCAATGTTGTCTTGGTGAAGATGGAAGGCATCTAGAAAAGTTTCTGTGAGATATGGATGAATGTTGTATTGGCTAAAGTAGTTGCATGATCATATATTTATGCATAAGAATTTTTCAGTATGAACATTCCTTATGAAATGTTTCTAAACATACAAATGCATTTGAATTGTAGGAAAAATTGCATACATAATCGCCTACAAGCAAAGAAGGATGAGACTTGTTCCGAAGAACAAGTGATGACATTTCAAAATGAAAAATAATATGACAAATGCAGTGACATCATTGATGCAAAACCTTCCAAGAAAAAAGGGAAGATTAGTTTAGGAAGAATGATGTCTAGGATGCAGTATTGATACATGAAGGGAAGTTCGTAGTTCCATCATGCAGTAGACGGAAACATCGTGGGCTACAAGGCAAGATTCGTAGCACGAGGCTTCTCACGAAAATAAGGCATAGACTACGAAGAGACATTTGCAGCCATTGCAAGTGAAGACACATGATAGGTAGAATCATGTGTGCAAATGAAAGAAGGCCTTGTACGAGCTCAGAAGACACCCATGGGATAACACATACATGAGGATCTTGATGAAGATCTGAACCTTTGCTACAAGGTGGATAAAGGATGACAAGCTCATAGATGGGTGCAAGAGGAACTTTTGAAAAGGTTCAAGATAGGGGATCTTGGTATCCAGTGATCCTAGATGGCTACATAGAATATTAGTAGCATAGGAAGCTAGTTGTCACTCTGGTACAGAATGTTTTAGTGCATAGAGTACAAAAGACAGAGGGAATGACTGCAGAAGATCCTAAGGTTCGACATGGTACAACAGGATGGATATATTACTGATGAATCTATGCTTTACTGAGAGTAAAGTGGATTCCAACCTTTGCTTCAAGGTTTAAGGAAAAATACTAGTGATTCTCTTGTTATGTGTCGATGCACTACGTTCTAGGCATGGAGGTGTGGACAAGGGTAGTATGTAGTAGAGATCCTGAAGAGGTTCAGGATGATAGAATGCATGACCACACCTATGGCATCGAACCTAAATCTATTGAGTGTTGCTTCATCAGAGTTGGTTGATGCCATGATGTATCGTTAGATGATTTGTTCCTTAATATACCTGACAGATACGAGACCATATACTTGATTTGTTGTGAACACATTGAGACATGTTCACTTGATGGATGCAACTATGATACAAATCAGAAGATTAACCTAGAAGGTTATACAGATTTAGATTAGGCAGTGCCATTGATAGGAAGAGCACTATGGGGTGCTTCTTCAGTGTGAGATCATGTGTGATCTCTTGGTTGGCAGGATGGAGTCCTGCATGGCACTGAGTATAGCTGAGGCAAAATATGTTTCCACTTGCCCTTCGGGAGGTAGTATGTTTCTTTTGAAAACTACTATTTGATTTGATTGATCTGACTTGCATTTTTGGTATGATGCAGAGAGGAGCAGTGAAGCTCCAGTTTGTGATACATACCAAGATCTCTTGAATGAGGGAGTTCTAGCATAGTTGGGAGACATGTTATCTGAGCATAAATCCCAGCGAAGCTCGTAGGTTTCTCAGATGTAAACGGTCCTTTAGGTTGTCCTCGGATGTAATTGGTCCTGGTGAAGCTCGTGGGTTATCCTTGGACGTAATCAGCTCTGATGTGATTCTATGCTAGAAATGGCCAGAGTGAAGTTTGAGTACTTCAGGGAGAAGCTTGCTATTCTCCAGATCAAGATTCCTCCCAAGAGAAAGTGATGTGTCCGTGCTGAGCCTTTCTAACATGGTGAGAGGATTGGTTCCTTCCATGGTCAGATATAAGTGTTGTGCCCTTCCAACATGGTGAGAGGATTGGTTCCTTCCATGTTCGGATGTAAGAGCTATGACATGATGAGAGGATTGGTTCCTTCCATTGTCAAGTGTATTTGATGATCCCACATCCAGCATGAAAAAGGGTTGGCTCTGTGAAGACACATATACTATGAAAAAGGACTAGCTCTATGTAGGTCCCACATCTAGCATGAAAAAGGGTTAGCTTTGTGAAGACACATCTAGTATGAAAAAGGACTAGCTCTGTGTAGGTCCCACATCCAGCATGAAAAAGGGCCGGCTCTGTGAGGACACATCTAGTATGAGAAAGGACTAGCTCTGTGTAGATCCCACATCCAGCATGAAAAAGGGTTGGCTCTCTGAAGACACATCTAGTATGAAAAAGGACTAGCTCTATGTAGGTTCCAGATATAGTATGAAAAAGGACTAGGTCTGTGAAGACTCGTCTAGTATGAAAAAGGACTAGTTCTGAGTAGCTGCCACATCTGGTATGAAAAAGGACTAGCTCTATGAAGACTCATCTAGTATGAAAAAGGACTAGCTCTAAGTAGCTGCCTCCTCTGGTATGAAAAAGGACCAGCTCTGTGATGCCTCATCTTGTATGAAAAAGGACCATCTCTGTGATGCCTCATCTGGTATGAAAAAGGACCAGCTCTGTGAAGACTCATCTAGTATGAAAAAGGACTAGCTCTGTGAAGACTCATCTAGTATGAAAAAGGACTAGCTCTGAGTAGCTGCCACATCTGGTATGAAAAAGGACCAGCTCTATGATGCCTCATTTGGTATGAAAAAGGACTAGCTCTATGATGCCTCATCTAGTATGAAAAAGGACTAGCTCTGTGATGATACATTTAGTATGAAAAAGGACTGGCTCTTTGTAGGTTCCTATGATGAGAAGAATCAAGAGATAGCACTCATGATGATGACTCGGTGATGATCCATATTGAGTGATGATGATCCAGATCTAGTGATGATGATCCAACAGTGATGATCCAGATTGAGTGATGATCCAGATCCAGTGATTATTTCTAGTTATGATCTAGATCGAGTGATGATCCAAATCCAGTGATGATCTAGATCGAGTGATGATCCAGATCCAAAGATGAAGATGACTTGAAGAAAAAGATGACTTGAAAATAAATATGACTTGAAGATGAAGATGAAGATGACTTGATGATGATCCAGATGATACATTGAAGAAGACTTGTGTTGATATATTGTGTTAAGAGAATACCTTCCTAGTTAAGAGGGAGTGTTGATGTATTTGTAACTTCAAAATGTATTCATCCATATATCTTATGTATTGTACCCTGATGTTTATTCTGGGATGTGTCTGTAATGTAATTGAGTCATGTCATACCCCGATTTTTATTTCGGGAAGTTTCTATAATGAGAAAGTCATGTCAAGTCATTGTGGGTAACCCTCCTATTGGTTAAGGGTTAAAGTCCCCACAGTTGTGGGGCCCTAGGGTTATGAGACTATCCTAGTGAAGTCGACCCTAGGTGATTCATTGTAAGTTCGGGCAATAGTCCCCACCATTGTGTTACCCTCCTATTGGTCAGAGGAGGAAAAGTCCCCACAAGTTGTGGGGCACTAGAGTTATTAGACACTCCTAGAGATGTCGGATCTAGTAAGTAGTTGTTAAGTAAGGTCGACATGTTGGAGTGGGTTCCAAGTGAACGAAAGAATATAAATAGAGAGTGAGTCTCTTTATTTATTATACACACACTCACTCATTGGGGTGCATGAGTGAGAGAGGAGAAGCTCTCTCAGTGTGTGAGAGAGAGACAGAAGCTGTGGAGATCATCTCTATGTTTTTGGGTTTTACTTTTGGTACTAATTCTATCTCCGAGGAAGTTGCGGGGTTTTCACCATTTATGGCTTCCCCAAGGATAAACACTGTGCTCATTGTCTATTGTGTTTGATTCCTGTGCTTGTTATTCTCTTAGTTAAATATCTTAATGTTATGCTAGCTTAATGATAAAAATCTAACATGGGGAGCACCAGTTCTGTTTGTAAAGAAAAAAAATTGTACACTCAGGTTACGTATTGATTAGAGATAGTTGATCAAGGTTACTGCGAAGAGTAAATATCCTTTTCCTAGGATTGATGAACTCTTTGGTCAAATGAGAGGAGCAAAGGTATTTTCCAAGATTGACTTGAGGTTTGGTTACCATCAAGTGAGAATCAAGGACGAAGACATTCATAAGACAGCCTTCAAGACAAGGTATGGACATTATGAGTTTGTAGTGGTACCATTTGGTCTCACAAATGCACCGGCTACATTTATGTGCCTTATGAACATTGTATTCAATAAGTATTTGGACAAGTTTATTCTTGTTTTCCTTGATGACATTCTTGTTTATTCTAGGAATGAGGAAGAACATGAAGAGCATTTGAGATTGACATTGCAAGTGCTCAGGGAACATCAGTTGTATGCAAAGTTGAGCAAGTGTGACATCTACAGGGATAGAATTAAGTATTTGGGTCACATTATCTCAGAAGAGGGTATATCAGTAGGCCCTAAAAAGATTGAAGCCATTATGAATTGGCCTACTCCAAGAAATGTGACGAATATAAGATCTTTTATGGGACTTGCAGGATACTACAGGAGATTCATTGAGGGATTTTCCAAGGTTGCACATGCCATCACTTCTTTGCAAAAGAAGGGAGTAAAGCTCAAATGGACTTCGAAGTGTGAAGAAAGCTTCTAGTAGTTGAAGAATATTCTCACCAGTGCACCAATATTGAAGGTTTCAGACCCTGAAAAAGATTTTGTGGTGTGTACTGATGCATGCAGACAAGGGCTTGGAGGATTCCTCATGAAGGACAACCACGTGATATGTTATGAATCAAGAAAGTTGAAGGAGCATGAGCAGAACTATGCCACTCATGATCTAGAACTTGCAGCCATAGTACATGCTCTCAAGATGTGGAGACATTACTTGATGGGTAGAAGATTTGAGCTCAGAACAGATCACTGTGGATGGAAGTATTTGTTTGATCAGCCTACTCTGAATGCTAGGCAAGTGAGATGGATGGAATTTTTATGTGAGTTTGATTTATAAATAAATCTGATTAAAGTTAAAGAAAACAAGCTAGCTGATGCACTCAGCCAGAAGGTACAGAAAATGCATGTGGCATCTCTTAGTATTTCCCAATCAGACTTGAGGTAGCTTATTGGTAATCATGTTGCTAGAGCTGAATTGTATGAACAGGTAAAAGAAAAATTGCAGTAGCATAGTATTGAGAAGAAGTATGAGGGATATAAATTGGAAGAAGATGGGCTTCTCACCTATAAAGTCAGAATTTATATTCCAAATGTAGCAGATTTGAGGAGAGTTGTTATGGTTGAAATCCATCAAGCTCTGTATTCTGGTCACCCAGGATATCAGAAGGCAATTGCTACAGCTAGAAAGCAACACTTTTGGCAAGGAATGAAAAAGGACATGGTTGAATACATTTCAAGGTGCATGAAATGTCAACAGGTAAAGGTTGAGCATCAACAGCCAGCAGGTTTGTTGCAGCCTTTTCCAGTTCCGGAATGGAAATGGGAATTTATTTCCATGGAATTTATTATAGGATTGTTGATGACTTGGAGACAACATGATTCCATCATGGTTGTGGTAGAAAAGTTGACTAAAGCAACACATTTTATACCAGTGAAGTCTACACACAAGATTGATGACAATGTAAAGATATTCATGAAGGAGATTTTCAAATTGCATGGATTGCCGAAGGAAATAGTCTCTGACATAGATGTCAAGTTCACTTCCAATTTTTGGAAGGGGTTACTTACAGATTTGGATAAAAAGATAAACTTCATCATTGCATACCATCCTCAGATAGATGGGTCGACTGAGAGAGTTAATCAAGTGTTGGAAGACATGCTTCATATGTATGTGATGGACAAACCAACCAAGTGGGAAGATTACTTACACTTGGTAGAGTTTGCTTACAACAATGGACAGCAAGCATCCTTGGGGATGAGTCCGTATGAAGCTTTGTATGGAAGAAGGTGTAGGATACTAGTGACTTGGGATAACCCAGTGAGCGAGGTTGTGCTTGGAATAGAGTTGCTCAAGGAAATGGAGCAAGAGGTTTTAAATATTAGACAGAACTTGAAAGCAACACAGGACAAGTAGAAAAGCTATACAGATAAGCATAGGAAGAACAGGGAGTTCAGTTTTGAGGATCATGTTTATCTCAGAGTGAAAGCAAAGAAAACTTCCTTAAAGCTTGGAAGTTGTGCCAAGTTGTCACCTAGATATTGTGGGCCATTTGAAGTGCTTGAAAGAATAGGGCCTGTTGCATATAGACTTGCATTGCCTGCTAGTACTAGAGCTCATAATTTTTTTCATGTTTCTTTGATTAAGAAATATGTACATGATCCTAACCATGTGATAAATTGGGATGTTATTTAGGTGAACCCGAGGGAGAGTTCCAAATTGAGCCAATGTGCATCCTCGACAGGAAGGTCACAATGCTCCAGAATTGAGCCATAGGGTAGGTAAAGGTGCAATGGGTGCATTGCAAACCTGCAGAGGCTACGTGGGAGCTAGAGGATGCCATGTGATTAGCACATCCATTTTTTTTCAATCCTATAGAACAATGAGGAGGTACTAGTGTAGCTTTTGTTCAAATTTTGTAAAGCACTGAGGACAGTGTTATTGAAGGGGGGGGGAATGTAACACCCCAATTTTAATCTCACTTTCATTAAAAATACATGATACATATATTGTAAATAATCTTGGTGCAGAGCTAAAGGCTAAGGCCCCACCATCGATTTGGTTATGTTGTTTTTCAGATTTAGAATAGTCACCGATGGTATAT
The DNA here is from genome assembly GCA_001517045.1 of Pseudotsuga menziesii. Taxonomy (NCBI): domain Eukaryota; kingdom Viridiplantae; phylum Streptophyta; class Pinopsida; order Pinales; family Pinaceae; genus Pseudotsuga; species Pseudotsuga menziesii. The sequence goes on from LPNX010945353.1 coordinate 45,194, forward strand.
TGGGACATATGACATATATTAATTATGGCATCATGTAAACATGCATTTTAATTAAATAAACCAACCAGCTATGTTCACAGCAACTAAATTGAGAAGGGGCATGATTCCTAAGGATAAGGAGTGGGAAAGTTAAATCCTAAGCCATGCAGGGGAAAGCCATGTGTCGCCACCACCCTTAATTGTTCTGTTGGTAGTTGGGGCATCTAATTTTCTGAGAGCTAGACTACTACACCCATGATCCCATTCGGGGGATGAATTCTCTTCTTCCAGTGCCAACTCTTCATCTCCTCTCATGCGGGGCTGGGATAAAAGGTTCCACAATTCATTGTTTGGGGGTTTGCCTTCCCTTTTTCTCACTGATTGTTGGCCTACAAGTAAGTTAGTTCTCCTCTACCTTACAAGTTTGAGGGATTGTGGATCGATTTCTTTCCTCTAATCATGCCGAGAGTGTGTCTTTTCAACCATTGTGAGATTTCTTAATGTTATGTTCTTCACATCGTTGAAATTGTGGCTGTAATTGCATCCATAGTTCTATGGGTTGCGTTTTGTCTCTCACGCAGAGTTTGGAAGTCTGGTATTTTCCATTCCCAGTTTGTGTAAGTTTTCTCTAGCGATTGCATGAAGGATTGTGTGTTGTGGGCTCAAGGTTGATCGTGGGATGTTGTTTAGCCATGAATGCTTGATTGAATTTTCCCTTTTTGTGGTGGTATCGCTTGAGGAATGATTGTGGGTTCATAGTTGTTGTGGGATGCTGTTTGCCATAATGGATTAGCTGTGTTTCTCTCCTGTAAAATCTTGAATAGCTGCTTGGCTGCTTGCATCTAGTGGTTTTGTCCTTGGATTGCATTGGAGTGGTGAATGAGGGCCTAAGGTGCTTGATAAACCTTGTGGATTGGGAACCACACAGACAGAGCTCCTGAGCTGGCTTTCTTCTCCACAACCCCTAAATAGCACTGGAAGGGAGATCAAGGTCTGAGGGACTGCGTTGTAGAGAAAGGGATGATTTCCTTGTGTTGGGTGTTCTAGAATCTATGATGGTTCTGGTGTTGGTGTCTGTAGCTCTTCAAAGAGCTCACCAACTTAGCATTAGCCTTTCCCAACTCCTAAATGTCGTGATAAACCAAACTTGGTTGGCTTGGCTGAACTGTGTACCCTTGTGAGTTGTTATCCTTGGCTATGTGTAAGCATGTTAGTTCCTTATTCCTTGGGGAATCATGCCTGGCTCTGGGGTGGCAGCGTTGCTGAGAGATTAAGGAGCATGTGGGCCTATGGTTGGGTGGAATGTTGTAGCGACGTAGCTGGTTATAGAACAATTTCTCTATAAGATAAGTACTCTTGCCTAACTTGTGTCTACAATTATATATTTACCATTGATGAATGATGATATACATGTTAAATGATGATCTATATATGCATGAATGCTGATTGATATGTTTTGCTTCCATTGTGTATATGAATGATTATGCTTCGTAAAATGTTTTATGTTTTAAGTATCATGCTTCAGAACTATATGTATGTATGTTCATGTTCATGGGACTAGATGCCCGGATGATTTGACTTATAGTAGCATCCTCTTCACCGATCAGAGGGTCGAGGACGTTACATCACAGAAAATTTTCTAGATGCCTTCCATCTCCACTAGGACAACATTGAGATTGTGCACTAATGCAATATGTCAGCAAAGAGGTTTAATTCTATATAAGTAGCAATGGAGAGTTGTATAGCACCATGAGGCTACTTACCCATCACATGCATATTAGTAGTATACTGTCATTAATGCAAACATTCCATCATGCATAATACATTAACTAAATATAAAAAAATGCATAACAAAACAATATCATGAAATGACAATTGAATACTTATCTATATTTGTTTCATGGGTAGACTCCTTCTTGAGCCTTCAGCTTCATCGTCTTCTTCATTCATAATGGTATCATTTCTTATCCAAATGCTAAGGTGGATAAGAGGTTCTTCAAGAGTTGAGTTCTTCATATTCCTCATCGCTTGAGGGATCTTCTTTCAATGGTGAGATCTTGATCTTCATTTTCTCCCATCTCTTCTCTTATTATCAGTCGAGCTTCTTGTTGTTGTGTGTGCTCTTCCTAGAGTTTGTTGAAAGTAATCACTTCCTTCTACCAAAAATTCTTCGAATGAATGAATCCCATGATCCTGGAGGCCATTCAAGGTGGTAATAACCACTTGTGCATTCTCCACTTCTTCTTCTACCACTTCAACTTGTTCTCTGATTTGAGATACCCCCGTAAAGTATGACTGTATGGTCTCTGCATTCTGGATCTTCTCATTCTTCAACTGGCTTCTTAAGGTCATATTCTGATTTATGTTCTCCCCTTCAAACAACTTGGTCAAGGAATCAAACATATTCGGTGTCTTTAGGGAAGAAACTTGTGGTACAAGGTGATCCATGATTGGATCAACAATGATCTTCTTGGCATTTACCAAGTTCTTCTTGTGTAAGTCTTTTAGCCTCATCTCCCTCTAGAACTGTAACCTCTCTACTCACGTAGGTGTCCAATTAATTTTCTTCAGATAGATCAAATACTTCCATGCATGGAATTTGTCAACTTCGAAAAGCTTATCATCAAGCTAATGTGATAGATCACTTTGAAATGAGAACCTCAAATGCAAATAGCAATAGATTAGATCTTACTGATTTGAGGTGTCCGTCCTAGTTCTGGAGCTAGCTGATCTAGGGTTTGTCAAAGAAATCCTAATTTTAAAAAATTGGAATCTTTCATATCTGATTGGATAGAAAGATAGATCTCTTCAAGGAAATCTTTCCAATTTACTCCTTTTCTTAAAACAATGGAGGGAAGCTCCCAGAACAGGAAGCCCTAGTTTTTCAATTTCTTCCGCATAAATGTCTGTTGTTGTTTCTGTGATATATCCAAAATTAATGCTCCTCTGTGTATAAAAATTTGCAATAAGGTAACCTTGCATGTCCCTATTCCACAACCATAGGTTTCATCATAATTGGTTTCACCAATTGGGACTTATGATCATTTTCCCAAGGTGACCTATTACAGGACTCTTCATCACAGCGAAGTTGTATGGACTGCCACATGTCACTGGTTTATATTCTGAGTCTGAAAATCGGATCATAGAAATTAAATTCCATTCAATTTCTGAAACATCTTCAAAATTTTCATTTGGCCCTTTTTAGCCCAAGATATAGCAATTATCCCCAGGTGTCCTGTTTAGGGATGAATTATGGAAGAGGCTGGAACCCTAACTTGGAGGGATCATATCTCCCAGAATATAGCGAATCTGTGACTAAATTTTGGACACAGTGTAAATCCAGATTTTATATTCGGCCTCTACAAGTTTCATATCCTGATCCTTTTCCAATACTGAGGTACAATGAATGTACCAAAAATTATGAGTTTTAGTATTTAGGGTTTTTCCTGCTGAGGGTCAAACTAGGGTTTGAATTTCCCAAAGTTTCACCCAAATAAAAATATTGATCCAGGTCTCTAAAATTTTATTTTTATGAGGAGAGAAATCCTATGCTAAGCTCACTCAAAAAGTTCCTCTTCTGTAATAAGCCCTAATTTCTCGCACCAAAACTGAAAATGCTCGAAATCGAATTCTGCTTCGACAGAAAGATGAACCCTTCAATGGAGAGTCATCCTAGCATACTTTACTAATGGATTGTGGAGACAGACCCAAAAAGTAAGAATCCCTAGATTTTTCAGCTGCACAATATCTTCTTCTCAGGTTAGCTCTGATACAATGTTAGATTTTTATCATTCAAGCTAGCATTATGATCTTAGGATCCTTAACTGAGAGAATAACATGCACAGCAATAAACACAAGAGACAAGAGACACAAAGAATTTTCCTCAAGGAAACCATAAAGGATAAAACCTTGCAACTTGCTCAGAAATATAATCAACACCAAAAGTAAAACCCAGAAACATAAAAATGATCTCCCGATAGCAGTAGTCTCTCTCTTGTCCCAGCAACTTCTCCTCTCACTCATGCACCCCAATGAGTGAGTGTGTGTGTGTTATAAATAGAGAGGCTCACTCTCTATTTATATTCTTTTGTTCACTTGAAACCCACTCCAACATGTCAGCCTCACTTAACAATTACTTACTAGAGCCGACATCTCTAGGAGTGTCTAATAACCCTAGTGCTCCACAACTTGTGGGGACTTTGCCTCCTTTGACCAACAAGGAGGTTTATCCTTAACACAATGCTGGGGACTATTTCCCCAACTTACAATGAATCACCTAGGGTTGACTTCTATAGGATAGTCTAATAACCCTAGGGCCCCAAAACTGTGGGGACTTTAACCCTTGACCAATAGGAGGGTTACCCACAATGACTTGACATGACTTGGTTATATTATAGAAACTTCCTGAAATAAACATAGGGGTATGACATGACTCGATTACATTACAGACACATCTCAGAATAAACATCGGGGTACAATACAAAAGATATACAGATGAATACATTCCAAAGTTACAATTACATAAACACCTATAGGATGTTATGCTATAACAAAGCATAATTTGATATACTGATCGTATCCACTATGATCAACAATGACACTGATAAGGAGCGACAAATTTCATCTCCACCCCTCCAGGAAGAACCAATCTCTCTCAAAATCTATGCATTGTGGTCCATAGTATCCACTACAATCATAAATACAAATAAAATATCATTAGAAAAATAAACACATGGTATAATGACATCTCTATGCAATGAAAAGTGTAAAAACTAATGTACAACAAATAACAACATAAACTATTTATGATTTAAATTTTAAAATTGATCTTGAATTTTACAGTAAAGAATAAGCATTTAACATTTTTTCATTTTAAATTTATGTCGTAAATTTGTATTAATTCCAATTTATAGATTAATGTACATAAAATGTCCTATGTGCATATGTTTATTGGGAAGCTCCTCTAGTTTATTTTAAGGCTTGGATTATGAAGTTTCATCGAAATTGTGAGGTGTTGACTAATGCCCTTACAGGACCAACTCCCAGATTGCGGGTAGAGGCAAGGGATAGATCCTAGAAAAGGTGGAAGAAGGTGCTATTGATGAAAAAAATCCAAATATAGGCAAGTATATGGATAGATATGTAAATATTTGTTGTAGCGTGATTTTTTTGGACTCCAAATTCCATTTAGCATCTTTGTTTTTATGTAATTTCGGCCATGTACGGATTCCACTTGATGTTATTTTAGTTTTATGCACTCTTTCTATATACCCATGAGAGACTTTGCATATTTGTGTATAGTGTATTTTATGGTTGCAAGGTTTCCACTAGATTCAATCATGTATTCTAGTATGTGATTGACATGTAATCAATCACATCAACCTCCCTATGTATCTTTATGTTTGTAGAGCCTTTTGTTGAACCTCGATGTCTAGACCTTAACCAAAATGTACCCTTCAGTCAAGGGGGGATATTTGTTAAGCATGGGAAGATTCTATACCTTATTTTAATACTTGGATTAGGAAGTTTCATCAACACTATACGGTGTTTATTAATGCTCTTGGATGACCAAATTCAACATTTCAGATAGAGGCAAGGGATTTACCATGTTTGTTTATGTATTTTAGGGAAGATATGAATTCTACCTGATTTTATTTAGTTGTATACAACCTTGCAATATACTTGACAAAATTTTCATATTTGTGAATTTTGGTTTGGATTCACAAGGATGCTTGTGAATATACATATGCAAATAGTGAAATTGTTTTTTTTATGAGTAAATTGGGGTATTGGTTTACATTGGGCATGTAAATTTCTTATTCAAACTTGCAATATACTTGACAAAATTTGCATATTTATGAATTTTGGTATGGATTCACAAGGATGCTTGTGAATATGCATATGCAAATAGTGAAATTGATTTCTTTTTATGACTAAATTAGTGTTATGGTTTCCATTGGGCATGTAAATTTCTTATGCAACCTTGCAATAGACTTGAGAAAATTTGCATATTTGTTAATTTTGGTTTGGATTCACAAGGATGCTTGTGGATATACATATGCAAACAGTCAAAATGATTTGGTTTTTATGAGTAAATTGGGGTCTTGATTTCAATTGGGCATGTAAATTTCTTATATGGGCATATAAATTTAAAAAAATGGTTTCAACTCATATTAGGGCATAGAAAGTATTGAAAATAGGGAAATTAGCATGAGAGTATTTGGGGAAAATACCTCACAAGGAAGATATTGATCCCCAAGGTGGAGTTTCTTGGTGTTTTATCATCCAAAATGTGTTCATCCTAGCTTGTTTTTCTCTTCTTGAACACGTTTTTGTGCTTGGTTGTGGTTGTGGAGATAACAATGATAAAATTTCTAAAGTTCTAAGTCAAAATATAGAACCCAATTTTTAAATTCTAAAGTTCACGTTTAATTCCATGGAGATAAAAATAATGTTCCATTTGTGCAACCCACATTAGAGGAGTTTTGAGTTCTAAAATGGGAATCATAAGGAAAATAATAAAATAAGAGTTATTATAATAAAATAAAAGTTCTAATTTTTGGACGGGAAAAAGTAAAACTACTTTTTCTTATTGTATTTTTGACATGTCTCCTTATCGGTTCACGCAAATTTTGTGTTTGGGGACTTGGGATGCCGAATTTATTTACGCATCAAACCCATACCCACACTACATACTTGTGAGGTACCTAAGGCACCCAAAAATAAAAATTCAATAGAAAAAACATATTTCAATATTAAAATATTTTTTTCAATTGAAAAATACATTTTTCTATTGAAAAAAATATTTTTGGCTGCCTTAAATACCTCAGAAGTATGCAGTGTGAGTATGGGTTGGATGCAGAATTAAATTTCGCATCCAAAGAGTCCCCAAACTCAAAATTTGGGTGAACCAATAAGGAGATATGTCAAAAATACAATTAGAAAAAGTAGTTTTTTCTTTTTCACTCCATTGTTTTTTACAAATTTTACCCTTATGGTTGAAATTATCATCTTGAACCCTATGGGTTCTTATAAAGTGAATTTTAATGGTACAATTTTGTTTTGAGGCCCATTTATTACCTCAAAACTCCCCTAATGACTCTGGGGTTTAGATCCATCAAATTTGCAGATGTTAATATTTAAGAAGCAGCTCCATGAATTTGTATCCTAATAGGAGAAAGGTTGGATTTTTGGGAAGAGAGTGTGAGATCCTTCTTCTTTAGGGACCACATATTCACTGGTTGGAGTATCAAATTTTAGAACAAATATGACATATTGAGAAATAAAACTCATCATATGCTCATGGTTTGTTAGGGTATTGTTTTTGTGAGCCACCTTGAGTTGGAGGTGATTGATTGACTGGGTTAAGACAAGAATATTTTGATTAATTGTTTGCTAAAAGGACATGACTGTTGAGTTTAGTGCATGAAGGCCTAGGGTAAGGTTCTATTGGGATAGTTCTATTTTGTGGTCTCCATATGGCTTCGATTCTGAGTGTGTAAAATGGAAGTTGAAAAGTATGAGAACGAGAGGAATAATGGTAAAGTCCACCCAAAAACAGTTGTGAGAGATATCTATCAAAACTACAAGCATGATGAAATGATTATTTTTAGATAGTCAATAGATATAGGTTTTTGGGACTACTCAAAAATGTTTTCAGAGATATGTATCAAAACGATCAACATAATTCAAATTTTGTTTTTATATATGTCACAAATTATAATTTCTAGGATCCCCAATTGTTTTCACTTTGTTAGGAGTATTTCTCCCTGTTGAATATTATTTCAATAAAAATATTCTTAACATCTCATTAGATGCAAAGAGACATTAATTTTTATGGTGTCCCATAGTGAATTTGGTTCTTCCACTAACTGCTTTGACATAATGTAGAAATTTCAATGTTGTGTTGTAGAGACGAGGTTTTTAGAGACCCTATAGAGAAGAGATTATTAGGTTCTCTCTATGATATATTTGTGGCTTAAAATAGTAGTATTTGTCCCAATATATGAGGGATATAACTTAGGAGCATCAACCATTTCCTTTTCCATACTACCCAACTATCTAGAGAATTGAGAGTAATCTTCTTGAGTGTTGTGCTTATTTCCATTGTAGAAAAAATACAACTAATTAAATTACATACAACTATTTTAGGTTACCTATGTGACTTCCAACATACTCAAGAAAACATGTGAGTGAGATTCCATGTCTGGCTTTTGTTTAATTTTGTACTACTTGAAGGGGTACCAAAAGAGGTTACAATAGTGAAAAAGTATTTTTCCAACTAAGGGTATAAAATGAATGTGTACCAACTATGTCTTCTTCTTGTATTCTCCCCCCAACACAACTTTTCCCATTGAATAAAAAAGTTATACATTTATTTAAAAACATCAATACTTATCTCTAGCCTAAAATCTCCTATGCGAATAATGGAGGCATGATGGATTAGGAAAGCCACTCTAATACCACTTGTGGTCACTAATACATATGAGCAAATTTGCAACATTTTTTTGTTTCTATTTCCACGTTTTGTCGTCTCAATTGCGACGATTGGTCTTGATGTTTCTTGACACTTATTTCATCGATCTAATGACGCGGTTTATAAAGCGTCTATAAAGAGACAAAATATGGATGCCACGTGTCTTCCATATGGTGGCCTTGAAATTGATTTTTTTTAATTCATTTTCTATGTTTTTTCACTATATCGACAAAACTTTCATCCCTCTAACGATGAAAATATGTCCAAAAACTGCTAGGAAAAATTTTGTTTCCACGTTAAATCGTCGAACAGTTTCGACGAATGATTGTCTCTCTATCGACAAATTCTAGAATTTGAACAGAAATTTCTTCCATGAAAAATCCTGGAAAACCAATCTCTATCGACGAAATCTGCAATTTGAACGGTAATTGTTCCATGAAACTGCATCTCTATAGTGATGGTATTCGCAGAAATCCACTTGAGTTTTCGATGGTTTTGCAATACCTGCAACGAACGTTCATCGATATTGAGATGAAATAGAAAATGAAAGATGAATTAATATTTAAAATGGCATAAAAGCTATGATTAGTGCCTAACAAATCCAAATTACGCAGATGGGGTCGATTGACGATCTCATGGAGGCTTTAGTGATTAAATAGTAGATAGGGTTGAATGGTTCAAACAAAATCTGCTCCTTAATAAATAAATCCACTTCAGAAATATTCAATAGGAAAATCCTAAGATATGTGGAAATTAAACCCAGTAATAGATTAATTTTACTCACAACAATTAACAATTGATCATGCAAAATCACTCACAAAAGCGACTGAAAATGGAGCTGTAACACTAAACTGTATTATGTAAGTGTAAAATATCCAACCCTGTAATAACATAGGCTGCTGAATAAATAGCATACATAGGATATTGGATTGCATGAGAAGGCACATCGAATCTAGTCAAAAGCAGGCTTACCAAAAATAAGCAAATCCCCCATAGGTGTAAAAGCTGATCCCAAATCTATCATGGAGCTCATGAATTGGCAAAAAGGATTAGCCAAGCTAAAGAGTGGTGGAATTGCAGCTCATACATTCTTTTTCATGGAGAAAAGAGAGGAGGATGTGTAGGACAAAAAACTAGTCAACCTCACCTAGTCTAGCTTTTCCTTTTGCCTTAAAACACTGAAAAAGCAGGCAATAAAGCAGAAAAACCAGAAGGGCGCCTAGGAGGCCAGGAATAAAGAAGAATTGATTCCTTTAGCTCTCCCATGCACTATATGAGTCAAATAAGGAAAGTTTGACCATTATGGATAGGCAAATAGCAACTTGCACAAGGTGGGACACATGAACTAGGAAAATAAGACAAAAATAATGGAATTAATGTATAAGTGGGTAAAATATGGGTTGATTATTCTAACACCCCCCCTTAATCCTGACTTATGATTAATATATCAGAAAATTATAGGGCCTAGCAACAAGGCTTAGTCACCCTTTTACATACTGCATGTCCATACAACAAGGGAAAGAGGCAAAACCAACTTGGGAAAATCCTCCCTTAAACATGGACTGTAAAACAAAATTTTGGAATCTTGTCTTCACTCATGCTTCACAGCATGATCAGCAATCCCCAGCAGTGATTTGATATTCCTGAAGGTCTTCTCACAAAATGCTTTGGTGAAGATATCAGCTACTTGTTCTGAAGATGAACAAAAGAGTAGGTGAATGGTGCCATCATGCACAAGTTCTATGATGTAGTGCATATGGATCTCAATGTGCCTGGTTCTCTGCTTCTGAACTGGATCCTTGCAGATTTGAATGGTACTCTAGTTATCACAGTAGATGGTAGTTGATTACTCTGGTTCGAAGCCACACTCTCCAAGTAAACCCTGCAAGCATAAACATTGAGTTGCTGCATTAACAACTCCTTTGTACTCAGCTTCTGTAGATGAAAGTGCAATGGCACTTTGTTTCTTGCTTGACCAGCTGATTGGCCCTTCTGCAAGCATGAACACATATCCTGATGTGGACTTTCTGTCTGTGCTATCACCTGCCCAATCACTGTCAGTAAATCCAATCAAATCAAGATCAAATTTTGCTTTATAGAAGATCCCATGTGTCCTTGTTCCCTGAACAAAGTTAAGGATCCTTTTGGATGCTTTCCAATGGATCTCTTGAGGCTGATCCATGAATCTAGAAGCCACACTTACTGCATAACAAAGATCAGGTCGAGTATGTGTTAGATACAACAAACATCCAATCAATTGTCTATACAGTGTATTGTTTACCATCGGTGAAGAATCAGCTTCTTCCAGCTTCACTCCTGAAAGGAAAGGAGTTTTTCTTGCTTTGCAATCCTTCATTCTAAATTTTTTCAGCAATTCCAAGGCATATTTGGACTGGTGCACCTTGATTCCAGCTTTGGATTGAGCAATCTCAAGCCCCAAAAATTGACTTAAGAGCCCCAAATCTGTCATGGAGAAGGCTTGGTTCATAGCACTCTTCAAGGAAGAAATCTAATCCTGTGAGCTTCCTGTAATGAGGAGGTCATCAACATATAACAAAATGATCATTAAAGAACCATTAACTAAATTCAAATAGACATTTGGATCTGATTTTCACCAAACAAAATTTAGTGATAGCAAGAAGCTATCGATCTTGGCATACCAAGCCCTGGGGGCTTGCTTTAGCCCATACAATGACTTTCTCAACCTGCACACAAGAGAAGGGTTAGTAGAAAAACCTTGAGGCTGATGCATATATATCTCCTCAGTGAGATATCCATTCAGGAAGGCACATTTTACATCCATGTGATGTACCTCCCATTGCTTTGAGGCTGCAATGGCTAAGGCTAGCCTGATGGAATCCATCTTTGCCATTGGGGAAAAGGTATCATTGTAATCTATGCCATGAACCTGTGAGTAGCCCTTGGCTACCAATATGGCCTTGTACTTCAGTGGTGAACCATCAGCAGCAAATTTGGTCTTATAGACCCACTTACACTGGACTAACTTTCTTCCTGGAGGAAGATCCACTAGCTCCCATGTGTTGCTCTTCTGGAGTGAGCTGAACTCCTCCTTCATGGCTATTTCCAATCTTGGATCTCCTGCTAATTCTTCATATATTTGAGGATCAGACTCCACCACCAAATAGCATTTTTCAGCAAACATAGGATCCTTCATGCACAGACCACTCTCAAATTGAGATCTAGTCCTCCTTGGGTCCTTGGGAACCCCAGCCAGCTCTCCTGCTGCATGTAGTGTCTTGGCTTCCCATTTTGGCCTTGTAGGGATGTTAGGGTCTGCAATAAACTCATCTCCATCAGACAAATCATAATTAGCATGTTCAAAAAACTCTTTACTTACTTATTGAGGTTCAGGTGGTGAAGAGGCTTCACCAACTTCCACTGCTGCAAGGGGTTCTTCTTCAAACTGAACACACCTTTCAATGAAGGCTTTGTTTGTGCTCAAATTTATCAACTTGTACCCTTTTGAATATTCAGAGTATCCAACAAAAAGACACTCTTGGCTTTGGGGCTGCAAAGCCTTCCCCTTCTCTGTTGGGATTCTAGCCCAAGCCTTTGAGCCAAAAATCCTGAAATGGGTCACATCTAGCTTGTGCCCACTCCATGCTTCAAAGGGAGTCATACCATCAAGCTGTTTGTGAGGCACCCTATTCTGGATATAGGCTGCACAGTTGATAGCTTCGGCCCAGTACTTTGGTGGCAAATTTTTGGCCTCCATCATGCATGTTGCCATCTCCTTCAGTGATCTGTTCTTCCTCTCAGCAACACCATTTTGCTGTGGTGTGTAAGGGATCGGATGCTGCATCTGAATACCTACATCTACACAATAATTAATAAACTCAAACTTGACATACTCACCACCATTGTCATATCTGAGGGCCTTGAGTTTCCTTCCAGACTGGTTTTCAACCAAAGCCTTAAAGACTTTGAATAGGCCAAAAACTTCAGACTTGTGTTTCAGGAAGTGAACCCGGCAATACTTGGAAAAGTCATCAATAAAATTCAATGAATATTTGGCCTGACTCATGGACATATGAGGGAATGGGCCAGCAACATCACTGTGAATCAGCTCGAGGGGTGCAGAGGTTCTCTCATGACTAGCTCTCTCAAATTTGTGCTCTGGGTGTTTTCCTAGGATACAACCTTGGCAGACTCCTTTGGAAAATTTTATCTTGGGCAACCCTATGACCATATCTTTTTCACTAAGATCAGAAAGATATTTGTAGTTTAGGTGGCCAAATATTTCATGCCAGAGCTTGCTTTCTTCATTAGCATGAATAAGAATATCAGAGGGGTTTGAGTAAGGTAGGAAGTGTGAGAACATGTATACCTTTTGAGCATGATTTGCAACACCTTTTGCAATGAATCTACCACTTGAGATCTCTGTGATCTCAACTTCATCGGGGGAGAATATGACCTTCTTAGGAGACCCGGTGTGGGTCTTCCGGTACACTGATAGGAGGTTGGAGGCGAGACCAGGGACATACAGCACATTGTTGAACTAACCATGATCAAGATCTATCCTTCCTTTTCCCATACTTTCAGTGAGAGAGTCATCTCCCAGTACAATAGATGGTCCTTTCGACTTCTCCAGTGAGGAGAAGGCCTCCTTAGTCAAAACCATGTGTCTTGAAGCTCTAGAATCAATGATAAAACTGGGTGAGCTTGATGTGCCAGCAACCAATGCATGAACTCTCTCTCTGTCATCTGAACTTGATCCTCCTTCTCTCTTCTTTGAGCTTTCTGGAAGGGAGATGCCATTCTTCTCTAGGATTTGGGTCATCATATCAATCTGCTTTTTCATACAAGATCTTTCAGAGTGATTTCCCTTATTGCAGTATGCGCACTTGTTCATTTCACCTTTGTTTTTCTTCTTCTGGGTATTCTTCTTGGGACCTTGTAGATCCTCCGGAGACTGTTTCTTGTCTCTCTTTTGCTCAGGTGGCTTTTTAGATTTATTTTTTATTTTTGAATCCACCTTCAAATCTCCAGCAATCAAAGCTTGATCTTTGGATGGTTTGATGGTGCCCATCATCACCAGCTTGTCCTGTTCTTGTGTGAGAGATTCCATGAAATCTGCAAGGCTAGGCATCTTCTAGGCTCGAGCTGTCAGTTTTGTGGCATAGAAGGTCGAAAAAAACACTGAATAATCAGGGCCTAGCTTCGAGAGGATGGCCAATATGAGCTGATCATATTTCTTTTCAATACCACACTGTTTCAGCTGCAAAACTAGTGCTTTGAACTTGGAGAAATATAGCTGCAGGGATTCAAAGCTATTTGGACTCAGAGAAATCAGCTCATTTTCGATTTGATGTCCCCTCATCTCATCTATCTTTCCAAAAATATCAGGAAGCTTCTCCCATACTTCATTTGGTGATGTCAATCCATCAAGATGGAAAAGGAGGTCTCTGGAAATACTCAGGCACAGAAGGCCATAAGCCTCATCCCTCCTGTTGTGCCATTTTATCTTCTCTGCAGCTGCATTGGGCTCTGCTTCTATTGCCATAGTCACCCTATAGAGGCCTTTCGCTCTCAACAGTATCTCCATCTCTGCTTTCCATTCAAATAAATTGAAGGGAGTCAAGATAGTTTTTTGTGATTGATCCATAGCTCTAGAAAATCTGTCCTGGCTGTCAGTAGAAGGCTCCCAGTCACTGATGTCGAACCTGCAAAATTTTTTTTGAAGGAGAGAATACAATCTATACCAGCTCTGATACCATGTGGAAATTAAACCCAGTAATAGATTAATTTTACTCACAACAATTAACAATTGATCATGCAAAATCACTCACAAAAGAGACTGAAAATGGAGCTGTAACACTAAACTGTATTATGTAAGTGTACAATAGCCAACCCTGTAATAACATAGGCTGCTGAATAAATAGCATACATAGGAGATTCAATTTCATGAGAAGGCACATCGAATCTAGTCAAAAGCAGGCTTACCAAAAATAAGCAAATCCCCCATAGGTGTAAAAGCTGATCCCAAATCTGTCATGGAGGTCACGAATTGGAAAAAAGGCTTAGGCAAGATAAAGAGTGGTGGAATGGAATCTCATACATGCTTTTTCATGGAGAAAAGAGAGGAGGATGTGTAGGACAAAAAACTAGTCAACCTCACCCAGTCTAGCTTTTCCTTTTGCCTTAAAACACTGAAAAAGCAGGCAATAAAGCAGAAAAGGCAGAAGGTCACCTAGGAGGCCAGGAATAAAGCAGAATTGATTCCTTTAGCTCTCCCATGCGCTATATGAGTCAAATAAGGCAAGTTTTACCATTATGGATAGGCAAATAGCAAGTTGCACAAGGTGGGACACATGAACTAGGCAAATAAGACAAAAATAATGGAATTAATGTCTAAGTGGGTAAACTATGGGTTGATTATTCTAACAAGATAGACATTAGATATTTGTCAAACAAGAGCCACAAGGTGGAAATGTCACCGCTATTCCTAAAAATTATTACTACAAGACAAATGCTATAGAATGGAAATATACCTTTTGTTTCAACCCCAATAAATATTCCCATGCCAAACCAAGAAATATATCATAATACACTTGTAATATAACTAAGGTTCACCCAATAAGTCACAGGGCGCTTAACCAAAAAAAATAAAATCAGCTAATGTTGTTTGGAAAGTGTGTTCTTGGGGTAATTCCACCAAGAGATGTGGTTTTGGAGTCACATTCCACATGTCCTATGAAGGAAACCAACAATCAATCTACCTAGCATGCATTTTCCACCAGAATATCAACTCACATTTAAATGCTATATTACTATATTGTTGCCTCACTGATGTGGAAACTTGTGTTTGTATTCAAAAAGATTTCTTTAACCATTGTATTAAAATGAAAACAACACACAAATTTGAAAGTTTATGATATAAATATATTAAATACACATATAAATAGGTTTTTATAGGATATGTGTGGACACTATTAATACCACCATCCTATCAAACAATATAAAACAAAAAACAAAGGAAAGAGTCATTTTTGCTTACTATATGAATAAAATGTCACTAAATACTCCGGATAAATATTGGTTATCTATGAACGTTAACTTTCCAGCAAATAATATTTAGATATGGAAATATTTGTTCTAACATAATGCACTTTGAGGGGCTCATGGAATGCTTTTGTAGCGCACATATAAATACATTTTTGTTGACTTATAAAAAAACTAAAGAAACAGTTTAGCGGAGGAAGTTCAAGGACGAACCTGTAGAGCTACGAGCATGGGATTGTTGTGAGGATCATTGCATATGATGTTTCCATCTTCATTTGTTCTCCCATTTCATATTCCACATAGACTTGGGGACCCTAGTGGATTTTTCTTGGCCCCTTTTCCATTATTTATTTCTCATCTTTTCTCCTAACAATCCTTACAAACTCGATGACCGACATCTTTTCCACGACATCCTCTAACTGTAGAGTTTAAATTCAAACAATTAAGAAGCAAAAACCTAAACATGAATTTGTTCTCCTCAGGTTTAGGTTTGGGGTTATTATTAGGAAGCACTCCAAGGTATCCCTCGTTGTTGCTTCTTTTCCTCCTGGTAGAATATTCTTCCATCTTGGACACAAGAAATGGAAAACTGTAGAGGGAATATTGTGTTCTTCTATCGCAACGCTTGCCTACACTTAGAATTTGCAAGAATTGATGCATGCAACGGGATTTTATTAGTTTATACAGAGACTACTATGTCTGGGGTCCATGTCTCACTAATTACTCAAAGCAATTATGCATGTACAACTCAAGACGAGCTCTAGCATTCCACAATTGCTAGAAAGCTATGCTTAGTAGACTTAAAACCACTCTGAGCAAATAGAAAAAATTTGCTATAGAACATTCAGGCTTCAAAATCCAATAATTCAAGTCCAGGAAGTTCTGTCAAGCTTGTATGTGACCAAACACTAGGGTATGTAGTGCACCCACAAAGGAAATTGCAATTGATGTTGAGCAAATTCTCCTTAGAGAGGGTATTCTAAGAGATTGAGACTATCAGGTTATGTGCACTTTTGCTGAAATCTCCAAGGATGATATGTATTCATCAATTTCTTTGCAAAAAGAGGACAAACCATGCATCACTGTCATTAGAACTTCTTAGTGCAAAATAACCGCATGATAGCGGGTAACCAAGGGAAAGCTACAAACTGTCAACTTTAGTAGTTAAATGCAGGGAAAACCTATCCAAAATGTGAGCACGGTGCACTATAGAAAAGGTGAACATAACACTAGTACTACTTACTACACTGCTTGAAGAATCCAATGGAAAAATGAGGTAGGAACTCTAAAACCAAGGGAAAAGCAGGGAATGGTATAGCAAGAACACAACAAAGACAGATAAGTCTGGTATTTTATGTTTCTATACAAACATTGGATATGAAGCATGATGAAGAGGCTAGAAATGAAAGTATCAAAGTTATATTATACGACAGGTACAAGAAAGTCATTTAAAATATTAATGCCTAGGGAGAATGTAGGCAATGCAAGAACCATTACCTTATCAAATGCCTTTCGCTAGGTCCATTGGCCCATACCACTTGCAAAGAGTTGTCCTAATAAACGGAAAACCACTGTGTTGAATGGAAATTAAATTTATAAATTAAATAAATAATCCATTCCTAGACCTATACGCAAGTGGTCATTTTTCTAGGCATGGAAAATATCAAAATACTCTATGAAATAAAAAATGGACATACAATTAAATCAACTAATGATGTCTGGAAAGTGTGTTATTGGGGTAATTCTAGCAAGAGATGTGGTTCTGGAGTCACATTCCACATGTCCTGTGAAGGAAATCAACAATCAATCTATCTAGCACACATTTTCCACCAGAATATAAACTTGCATTTAAATGCTATATTACAATATCGTTGCCTCACTAATGTGGAAACTTGTTTTTTATTCGACAAGATTTATTTAACCATTGTATTAAAACAAAAACAGCACACAAATTTTAAATTTTAAGACAGAAGTATATTAAATACACATATAAATAAGTTTTTACTAGAAATGTGTGGACACTGTTTGTACCACCATCCTATCAAACAATATAAAACAAAAAACAGAGGAAAGAGTCATGTTGTATTACTATATGAATAAAATGTCACTAAATATTCCAGATAAATCTTCGTTATCTATGAAATCTTAACTTTCCATTAAATAATAGCCCACACGGGTGTGGCTCATTGGTAGTTCAGTTGTTATGAAGTCACTTGTTGTAAAGTGGAGGTCATGAGATCAAATCCCACTTGGGTTTACCTGTGTCCCATGTCTTGCGAAGGGTGTGGGAAACCTAGGGGTATATTAGTAGCGGGAATGTATCCCTGGACCCCATGTCATGCGAGTACCATCCCATCTCTAGTTTCCAATTTGCCTAGTTACTGAAAAAAAAAATTCCAGTAAATAATATTTAGATGTGGAAATATCTGTTCTAACAGAATTCACTTTGAGGAGCTCATGGAATTATTTTGTAGCACACATATTAATACATTTTTTTTTACTTATAAGAGAATACAATTTCTTGTTGACTCTAAGACTCACAGCATCAACATGCATTCTACAACCATGTGTTTATATGTCATATAAAGAGAGAGGAAGAGAGAGACCTTTACAAAATGGTGCAATCTTTTGAGATAGGTAAGGGGGTGAAAGATGGTACGTCTTTGAAACAAGAGATATTTTCCTCGTCACAAAACCATAGGATTGATGAATTAGTTGAAGCATTCATTGCCACAGTATTCGGAACCAAATCCACCTCTGCTCTCCAACGATCAGAATGCAAAGAGCCACCCTACAAGCATTATCAAAATATAAACAGAGTTTTAGAAAACAAAAATTTCAATTATCTGCAAGGAAATACAAAAAAAATAATTTAATCCAAAAAATGTAAATACATATGAACTAAAAGGAAATATAATGTATAAAAAAAACTTTGCAAATTTAACAATACAATTTTTTTGCTCAGAATTTATTATGCATTCTTTAAAATATTTCATTTTAAACTTTGGTGTATGGTGATTTTTCTTGGCCCCTTTTGTATTATTTATTTCTCATCTCTTCTCCTAACATTCCTTACAAACTAGGAGACCGACATATTTTCAACGGCATCCTCCAACTACATAGTTAAATTCAAACCATTATGAAGCAAAACCCTGAACATGAATTTGTTCTCCTTAGGTTCAGGCTTGGGTTTCTTCTTAGGAAGCACTCTAAGGTAGCCCTCATTTCTTCTTATTTTCCTGCTCATAGAAGATTCTACCATCTTGGACACAAGAAACGGAAAACCGCAAAGGGAATATTATGCTCTTCTATCGCAACACTTGCCTACACTTAGAATTTGCAAGAATCGATGCATGTAATGGGATTTCGTTACTTTATACAGAGAATTCTATGGCCGGGGTCGATGTCTCACTAATTACTCAAAACAATTACACATGTAAAACTCAAGACAAGCTCTGGTGTTCCACAATTTATACAAAGCTCCGCTCAGTAGCCTCAAAACCACTCTGAGCAAACAAAAATAGTTTTCTATAGAACATTCAATATTCAAAGTCCAAAAAGTTTCCATTATCAAAGAAAAACTAACAACCATACTATTAAAAACATTCACAATCTAGCTTTGAACTATCAATTCATGGGAATTTTGAGATGATGCCCAAAAGGAATGGACAAAACTAGAAACAAACCTACATTTTGCAGACATGCCAACTAGATAAATACCCACAAAATCATATGAATCAAATCCATATTTTATCGTGAGGATATGAGCTTGCTTACCCTGATCATAAGCCGTGATTTTTGCACAAATCAAAAGCATCATGGAGAAAGTAAAATTAGAAGCCTCTTCATCTTTCCCATTCAGAGCATACCCTACAATCATATAGCTCCGCATCCCCTTCCTCCTTTTCCTCGATAACTATTGGTTTTATTTCTCACATTGAATTTCCGAAGTTCAGCTGGACAGCTCGTGCTTCATGCTTGCAAGTCCATTTGAGCCATTTCATCTCCACCACATCCACAACAATGAAAAAAACCATGAATAAAATAAAAACATAATAGATAATCAAGAAAAACATAGAAGGAAACAAACCTGAAGGTCTAAACATAACTGCCATCCTGGAGGTGGGGTAGGTGGTTCTAGAAGCATGGGCTCACATGCGAAGGGAGTGGATGATTCACTAATAGAAAAAGTCCTTTGCCTGCCCTTCCTTTAAAAAAAACATCATAGCTTGTTCCAAATCCTTCAATGAAAGTTCAAAATTGAAAACCCCAAAACGGGAGCCGGAGCAGATCCTTTGCGGGTGCTTTTGAATGCTAATGAGCTAGTCCGTGGGTGTTTTTGAATTCTGCGTTTTTTGTTTGATTATTTCCATATTTTATATTTGGTGTTTTTTTTGTTTTTATATTTTGCATATTTATCTTTTGTTTAGTTTATTTTGCGTTTTTTTTTTGCATATTTTATATTTTGTTGCATTTTAAATTAATTATAGTTAAACAACTCTATGTTTTTAATTTAGTGTAGTTTAATTTAATTTAATTTAATTTAATTTAACTAGGATTTTTTCATAATTTGTATTGGTT
This sequence comes from Pseudotsuga menziesii, assembly GCA_001517045.1. Lineage (NCBI taxonomy): Eukaryota > Viridiplantae > Streptophyta > Pinopsida > Pinales > Pinaceae > Pseudotsuga > Pseudotsuga menziesii. The sequence continues at coordinate 65,253 of LPNX010945353.1, forward strand.
GCATTGCTTATACTAAGAACCTATACATAATTCCCTTCAAGGACAAACACGATGATGATGACAATGATGATCATGATGACAATGAAGATGATGAAGATGATGGTGATGATGACAAAAATGATGATTATCATCATCATCCTTGTCATCGTCATCACCATCATCTTCGTCATCTTCATCAACATCATCATCATCATCTTCATAATCATCATCATCATCATCATCATCATCGTCATCATGATCTTCTTTATCATTGTCATCCTCCTTATCATCATCATCATCATAATCATCATCATCATCATCAACATCTTCGTTATCACCATAATCATCTTGATCATCATCATCATTATCATCGTCATCATCATCATCATATTCATCTTCATCATCATCATCATCTTCATCTTCATCATCATATTCCATCGTCATCCAATTCATCAGCATCTCCATTATCATGATCATCATCTTCAGCATCATTTTCATTATCGTCGTCATCATCTTCATCATCATCATCATATTCTTCATCATCATCATCATATTCTTCATCATCATCATCATCATCATATTCATCATCACAACTTTAGGGGGAGCTCAGTGAATGGAGATGTCTACATGATAGGAGAAGCACCCAGTTGAGTGAAAAATTAAGGATTGCTCCTAACACCCATTCCAAGGACTAATATGACAATTCAATATGATCCGAGGAAGTAGATAAAAAGAAAATACAACCTTTTGGGCCCTGTGAATCCTCATGTTCTTAGATTTGTGCACATGAAGAATCAATACTTATGGACCTAGTCTGGTGTCTTAAAAGAGGAAGATCCAAACTGAGCAGTTTGGTAGTTCCATAAAGTGCATTCTTTATAGGAGTGAATAATCACTCATAACCATTATATTACAATGTTGGTGAAGCTCAGAGCAATTTAGTGAATACCAAAGTAAATATCCTGTCATCACATCTTCATCATCATCGCCATCTCCCGCTTCCTAATCAACATCTACGTTCGATCCGCGGAAAGTGGTAGGGGCTGCGAAGATCTACGGTCCAAACAAGATGTTGGGTAGATCAATGAATGAGAAGCATTCTGTGATCAGAAGTTTCTCACTCATTCATATGAAAAAGGGTTAGAAGAATGTTAATGTTCTCAAGGTTGAGCGGTCCTGATGAAGGTAGTTTAGAGATCGGTGGTTGATATTGATCTACCCAAATCAAGATTTGCAGGTTGATAGTGTTGATATCCCCTATTATGTGTCCCCTCCTCACTTGCCTCACCTTTTTACTTGAGTCCTCTTCTTCATCCTCCTCTTCCTTCCGTGGGCTCACTGATCTGCACCCTGAGCACCCTCAAAACAAAGAATGATCTGTGGAAGTCTCTGGAAGTCTCTAGACACATCAGAGACTATCCATAATCCACCTAAAATTGGGGCTTTTGTTTGATCACTTTGAATTGAGCATCTAGGGAGGACATGATTCAATCCTAAAAATAGTTGCTGAATTTAGGATTGATAAAAAAAGTTGATGCCTAAAAGCATTAGGTTTACATTCTGCAGTTTTTCTTTTAGGTAGGCGCAATGAAGGATACTATTTTCAATGTGTTTGAATAATAATTATATGCACCGAGTTTTGAAAAGAGAAATGAGAATCCTTATCAATTCCTCTCATTTGACATCTAGATGTTAGTAGACTCAAGACTAAAATTTGAAAGATACATTTTCAAGTCTTCTAATACTTAGGTTTATTATGGTGAAGATGATGCTTAGGGATTAGGCGGAGTTTGAAATTGAATGCCTAATAACTCATGAAATATTGCCATATGGACCCACATATCAATTAGCTTTGTGATGGTATTTGTAACTTTTTTCCCATTAATGGAAATGTGGATCCTAAAAAACTTATTTAGCTGGAAAGATAATAATACAATGCTTTTAATAACATGTATAAAAGTTCATTTCAAAACAGGTAAGGTAAAATGTCATGGAAATGTTATTCTTCCAATTATTTTACTTCTATGCTATTTATTTAAACCATTGGTTATGGCAATGATCAAGTGGTCACAACAAGGATCAACGATTTTAAATCTCCCAGGGATGTACAATGTTAGAAGTACACTAGTTTTAGGTGAATACGTTGGCACTAGAAAAAGTTCATCTTTCTAGTTTGTTATTAAAGTTAGGGATTTCATTCCTGATCTCTTTTTTCCTTGTAACATAGCAGTTCTAATAGTGGAGATCTTATCAAAACAATTCTAGACAGAAATAAGCTTTAGTACCCCATGAGCCTACTTTCACCCCTAATTTCATATTATGCATTCAGATAAGGTTGTGAGTAGTTCTAAACTACTCTAATCACTTTAGCGTGATAGGAAACAAACATTTCCCTTCAAAAAATAAATAGGCCAAAGAACATGCAATAAAAAAAACCAATACTCCTAATGGTTATGTCTATATATGTTCACATTAACAAAATAAGTGCATCAATATCTTTCTAAATGGGTTTTTTCCCAATCTCATCTTCCATCACCGTTACATGTTCTTCATTCTCAACCTTTATTTTAGTCTCTCCTCCTCTATACCAACTCTTCAGTAATCCCCATAAAAAGAATCTGGAAGTGATAAATCATATGTACATGGTTTACCTCACTAATTCCATGTAAATTTTGAATCACTTGGGATTTCTTCTTATTGTCATTTTTTCTATACAATGTTTTTAATAAATAAAGAAATTTTTCTTAACACTTGAATTTTCAAATGAAAAGAATGATTTATTTTTAAATGTCAACATTGAAGGGCTCAATTTCTCATGGCCCTTCAAAGTAACATGAGACCTACCCTTCAAATTTTATCCTTGGCGACTCTAGAGCAATTCAACCTATTAAAGGTGGTGTCCTAGTGAGGTCTAATAAAGAAAGGATGTCCTCACATACGAGCTGACCAATAATCATATCCCTCAATGCCATCTGTGGCATGCCTTAGGTGAAGATCATGTCCAAAGCATCACCAATTCACCAGCCTTCCCAACTCCAGAGATTCGGCACATGTCTTCTGTAGAAAACAACAGGAGAGCATGAAGTTCAAATATTTGAAGCGACGAACCTGGCCTCTACACGAAGCAAAGAGATGTGGCTATCTGAAACCATTCTGAAGACCACTGTTAGTGTAAGTGAAAAGGTAAATCATTTCATGTCCAAACACCGTGATCCATGTGGACAACAATGCAACATATTCAAAGGAGGCCGCATGACTGAATTCTCAGGAGAAAATAGAGATCCCTACCCATGTTTCCACTCATGCTTCCATTATGTTGAGCAGTCATCTCTGTATCCATCTTCATCTTCATCACCCTATATAAAAACCACCTTTCCAGGCCGATTAACATGCATAAGATGTACCAATAATTAGAGACAATATCGAAGTGTTATTCCGCTAAGAGATTCTGAGAATTCTGAAAGAGTTGAAATGACGATATGCTTTGAGAAGCTTGTCAGTATCAGGGTGTTGATGGTTGGTGAGCTTGATTCCACACTCATCTGTCGCCTTGGCTTTTCACACTAGGAAAGTGCCAACCATTAAGGCCTGGATGTGAAGCATTTTGAATGTTTTGGGATAGTTGTCCCTTCGGCTGTGTGGTCCCTGGGTTTTGCTGTCCTAGGAGTATCTCCCCAGAAACCCTCAAAGAAATCACAGCTTCCAAAGTCTCGGTACATGGTGACCATGTTCAGCGAAAACTAGTAGGAGCAAATGCTCGTGTTGGGGCGGCGGGTGTCCAAACTCTTCATCGCATCATTTTTGAACTCCAACTCACAAATGTTTTTGAGGTGGTGAGGAGGTGGAAGACACCCCCCATAGTATGACCTGTAGGAGAACCCATGCCATGGGAGGTGGGGAGTACAAAGCTTCCCTTCTCTAATTCCCCTCATACAATAGTATTATCAGGACAAAGGGGGGTTGTAGAAAAGGAAAAGCATGGAAAGCATATAAACTCCTTTGCTAGTCTGGAAACCATGTAGAAAGGTGCCTTTGAGCATGAAATTACAAACACCTAGGGAAGGACATGTTGCTTATTCGAAAAATAGATGAGTGGTCGAGCCCAGTCAGCAGTGAGTCATCAAAAGCATCCTTAACATCGTTTTCATGACCTGCAAGCTCAGAAACAGAAGCGGCGTGCTGCCATCTAGACCGATCACGCACATTAGCTCCACATATAATGTTTGTTTTAATATATGTAAATCATGGCAATAGTACCATGCTATTATTAGTAGTTGATTATGACTGTAAACAGTTTCATGTCATGTTTCAAGGATTAGCCTCGAGGAATGAGATAGTATAAATTTCTCCCCACAGAGGGGAGAAGGGTTAGGAATTTTCAAGAGCAGAGGCTCTCCACTATAATGTGTTTCAATATTTCTAGATATATATGAATAAAATTGCAGAGGAATGATAATCCTTTCATGGCAAAGATTCCTTTGTCATCTTTTTCTTCAATAAGTAACTTCTTTACGTGAATGTTTATCCTATTTTTCATTCCAATTTGTATTTTATTTTCATGTTTGAGCATTAGTGTATATATGGTCCAGAATTTGTCATTAGTGTATATGATCCAAGCTCGCCAAAACATGGTTTTTCCTCAGTGGATGCAAAAATGGCTAAGTAGCCTCAGAAAGATGTCGGTCTTGTAGATTGGTCTTCAGCCTACCTAACCATGTCTTCAGATTGTCTTGGATGTGGATGAACAAAAATTTATGGACCTACCAAAAGGGTGTTTTAGGAAGATTAGTCCAAACAGCGAGAAATTTGTATAAGTATGGAATTGGTGTTAAATCTGTGTAAGTGGCCTTAAGGAAATGCCCACCATGCCTCATAGGATGATGTGAAAAATGTATTGAAAATGTGAGTCTCTAGAGTGTTGTATGAAGCATACAACCATGCCACTTTCCTCACCAAACTATAGCATATATTTAAGGAAAACTCTGGTCCCAGCAGCCTTAGTCAAAATTGGTCCCAATAGCCTTAAGAGAATGCCCACCATAATTCATGGTATGAGAAGAATTCCCACACCATGGTACCATCCTATGGCTAGTTGGTTTGGATAAAATTTTATGATTTGAGTTTTATTTAATATTTATTGAGGATAAAGATACAGGCCTGCCAAAACAGGGTGTTTCACCAGTGGATGCAAAAATGGCTAAGTAGCCTCAGAAAGATGCCTGCCCTAAATTATGGGTTAAAGTAAATGCCCGTAGAAAATGGGGGTCTTGTATATTGGTCTTTGGCCTACCTTATCATGTCTTCATATTGTCTTGGAAGTGGATGAAGAAAAATTTATGGACCTGCCAAAAGGGTGTTTTAGGTAGATTAGTCCAAATTGAGAAATTTGTCAAGTGTGGAATTGGTGTTAAATCTTCCCAACTGGCCTTAAGGAAATGCCCGCCATTCCTCATAGGATGATGTGAAAAAATGTATTGAGAATGTGAGTCTCTAGAGTGTTGTATGGAGCATATAACTATGTCACTTTCCTCACTAGAGAGTCTCTAAGGAAGAAGATGTCAACCTACCAACTTTGTGAAACTTTGGAAATTGACTAAGTATGAAAAATAGTCAAAACTACCCTAAGAGAATATAAATGCATGCCATAATTTATAGGGGAATATAAATTCCAGCAGCATATGGGGGTCATATAGATTGTTGTTTTTCCTACCTGACCATGTCTTCATTTTTTCCTAAAAGTTCCTGAGGGAGAAGTTATGGACCTGCCAAAATAGGGGTTTGTGCTAGAGCAAGCAAAAATGGCTAATTAGCCTCAGAAAGATCCATGCCCTAAATTATGGGTTAGAGTAAATTTCTGCAGCACATGGGGTCTTGTAGTGTGTTGGTTTTCTACCTAACCATGGTATTATTTCTCCTTAATCATGTCTGAAGGAAAAGCTATGAATCTTCCAAAATGAGCTTTCAAAATAAATTTTGGAGAAAGTCCTGAAAATGACCAAGTGTTGGAAAACTGGCTCAGGTAGCCTTAAGAAAATTCTCGCCTCAAATCGTATGTTGAAGAAAATTCCCACACTGTATGGGGGTCTTGTAGATTGATATTTTTCCTACCTTATCATGTCTTCAAACAGTCTTGGAAGTAGCTAAGGAAGAAGTTATGAACCTTCCAAAATAGTGTTTTAAGAGAGAGACCCAAAAAGTAAGAAGCCCTAGATTTTGTAGCTGCATAATGTCTTCTTCTCAGGTTAGCTCTGATACCATGTTATATTTTTATCATTCAAGCTATCATTATGATCTTAGGATATTTAACTGAGAGAATAACATGCACAGCAATAAACGCAAGAGACAAGAGACACATAGAATTTTCCTCAGGGAAACCATAAAGGAGAAAACCCCACAACTTCCTTAGAGATATAATCAGCACCAAAAGTAAAACCCAAAAACATAACGATTATCTCCCGACAGCAATAGCCTCTCTCTTGTCCCAACAACTTCTACTCTCACTCATGCACCCCAATGAGTGAGTGTGTGTGTGATAAATAGAGAGGCCCACTCTCTATTTATATTCTTTTTTTCACTTGAAACCCACTCCAACATGTTGTCCTCACTTAACAATTACTTACTAGAGCCAACATCTCTAGGAGTGTCTAATAACCCTAGTGCCCCACAACTTATGGGGACTTTGCCTCCTTCGACCAACAAGGATTTTTATCCTTAACAAAATGGTGGGGACTATTGCCCCAACTTACAATCACTGACCTAGGGTCAACTTCTCTAGGATAGTATAATAACCCTAGGGTCCCACAACTCTGGGGATTTTAACCATTGACCAATAGGAGGGTTACCCACAATGACTTGACATGACTTGTTTATATTATAGAAAATTCTCGGAATAAAAATTGGGGTATGACATGACTCAATTACATTACAGAAACATCCCGGAATAAACATCGAGGTACAATACATAAGATATACAGATGAATACATTTCGAAGTTACAATTACATCAACACTTGTAGGATGTTATGGTATAAAAACATCATTTTTTATACTGATCATATCCACTATGGTCAGCAATGATGCTGATAAGGAATGAAAAAGTTCATCTCCACCCCTCTAGGAAGAACCAATCTCTCTCAAAATCTATTAATTGTGGTCCATAGTATCCACTACAATCATAAATACAAATAAAATATCATTAGAAAAATAAACACATGGTATAATGACATCTCTATGCAATGAAAAGTGTAAAAACTAATGTACCACAAATAACAACATAAACTATTTATAATTTAAATTTTAAAACTGATCTTGAATTTTACAGTAAAGAATAAGCATTTAACATTTTTTCATTTTAAATTTATGTCGTAAATTTGTATTAATTCCAATTTCTAGATTCATGTACATAAAATGTCCTATATGCATATGTTGATTGGGAAGCTCCTCTAGTTTATTTTAAGGCTTGGATTATGAAGTTTCATCGAAATTGTGAGGTGTTGACTAATGCCCTTGCAGGACCAACTCCCAGATTGCGGGTAGAGGCAAGGGATAGATCCTAGAAGAGGTGGAAGAAGGTGCTATTGGTGAAAAAAATCCAAATATAGGCAAGTATTTTGATAGATATGTCATTATTTGTTGTAGCGTGATTTTTTTGGACTCCAAATTCCATTTAGCATCTTTGTTTATATGTAATTTGGGCCATGTATGGATTCCACTTGATGTTATTTTAGTTTTATGCACTCTTTCTATATAACCATGAGAGACTTTGCATATTTGTGTATAGTGTATTTTATGGTTGCAAGGTTTCCACTAGATTCAATCATGTATTCTAGTATGTGATTGACATGTAATCAATCACATCAACCTCCCTATGTATCTTGATGTTTGTAGATCCTTTTGTTGAACCTCGATGTCTTGACCTTAACCAAAATGTACCCTTCAGTCGAGGGGGAATATTTGTTAAGCTTGGGAAGATTCTATACCTTATTTTGATACTTGGATTAGGAAGTTTCATCAACACTATAAGGTGTTTATTAATGTCCTTGGATGACCAATGTCGACATTTCAGATAGAGGCAAGGGATTTACCATGTTTGTTTATGTATTTTAGTGAAGATATGAATTCTACCTGATTTTTTTTTAGTTGTATACAACCTTGCAATATACTTGACAAACTTTTCATATTTGTGAAATTTGGTTTGGATTCACAAGGATGCTTGTGAATATACATATGAAAATAGTGAAATTGTTTTTTTTATGAGTAAATTAGGGTTTTGGTTTACATTGGGCATGTAAATTTCTTATTCAAACTTGCAATATACTTGACAAAATTTGCATATTTATGAGTTTTGGTATGGACTCACAAGGATGCTTGTGAATATGCATATGCAAATAGTGAAATTGATTTGTTTTTTACTAGTAAATTGGGGTTATGGTTTCCATTGGGCATGTAAATTTCTTATGCAACCTTGCAATAGACTTGACAAAATTTGCATATTTGTTAATTTTGGTTTGGATTCACAAGGATGCTTGTGGATATACATATGCAAATAGTCAAAATGATTTGGTTTTTATGAGTAAATTGGGGTTTTGGTTTCCATTGGGCATGTAAATTTCTTTATGGGCATATAAATTAAAAAAAATGGTTTCAATTCATATTAGGGCATAGAAATTATTGAAAATAGGGAAATTAGCATGAGAGTATTTGGAGTAAATACCTCACAATGAAGATATTGATCCCCAAGGTGGATTTTGTTGCAATTTTATCATCCAAAACGTGCTCACCCTAGGTTTTGTTTCTCTTCCCGAACACGTTGTTGTGCGTGGTTGTGGAGAAACTGATATGCTCGACCTATTTTAAGCATAAAACATGTTTTACATCACACGAGCGCATTTTTGTACATTATAGTGCGTGCACATTTTTGTACACTATAATGCGTGTGCGTTGTACTTAAATATCCTAATTGGAAAGCATGTTGGAAGGCTTGGGACTAGGCTTGAAAGTTTGAGCATTGCTTGGGATGATTTCTGTTTTATGGATCTTGAATGATTGGCTTCACTCTACCATTGCATCTAAAAGGTCCCTCAAATTTGTGCACTCACCCTATGTTCTTACTCAAATATACTTGAAAATGACACATTCTTCTCTGACGATAAATATGAAAACAAGATATTACAACCATCTATTGGTTATTACAAATTCATACCTCAATTCAATGTCGTATAAATTTATGAAAACAAATTTGATATATTCTAGGTTTACCTTGGGTACAAACTCTAGGTACCTTCATTTCAATCATAGAGAAAATGATTGCAACGATTCCCTATAAAAAGAAGATAATGAAATTTCAAGAAATTAATATGAAGTTAGATTCAATGGACCTTCAATAAAATACCTAAAAGACATATAACAGGTGGTCCTTCAGGAAAATTTATGGTCAACATCAAAGATGCAATAAGAATATTGATGGATTTATTACAAATAAAAAATAAGAAATTTCTCACAAAAAAAATCACAATAAAAAACTACTTACTCAGATTAAGAAGCCAAAGGATACAGAACACTACGTTTAGAAATTGTAACAAGAGAATCAAGATCTTGGGATGAAATTGTCATAAATGAAGGTTCCTTAATGATCCTTAATGAAATATTGTTAGAACAAATCAAGGGACTAAAAGAGAAAAAAGAGAATTGAGACATGAAAAAAGTTGAACAATTAGAAAATCAAGAGGTTACACACTTAAAGAATCATAATCAAAGCCACTTACACAAATCAAGAAGCTTAAAGATGATGAGAAATATCTATAAACAAAATCAGAGCAAACTATCATAAACAAAGCATCGAAGTCTTCAAAAGTAATAATCCATGTTGTGGAAAAAATAACAAATAAAGGTCCAATTCACATTATAGCTAGAAACAAGATGTGAAGTGAGTTAAAACAAAGTCACATATGAACGTTGGAAACTCCAAGTATACTTAATAATAGAAGACCATTAATTAACAATGCAACTTCAATACATGAAGAAAGTAAATAAAGAAAACGTTACAAGTATGATAATGGAAATCCATGGTACCAAGAAACCTTATCGACACCTAAATCACAAGAGAATACACTTTAAGTAGTCAAAGTATCAACATAGCTCAAAAGGAAGCCAATTGACCTCCTATTGACATATCATCCAAAGAATGTGGTTGCCAATATAATTGAGAATAGTTTATTTTGGAAATTATAAAAGTGCAATGTTCCACAAAGGATCAATTTAGGATGGTTGGATCCTTTTTGAACTCATCAATTTTGTTCAATGCATAGGTATTCATATAATCTCATATCATCCACAATAACAACATCCAAAACTGAGTACCACGCGAATACAACACAAGCTGGAGCAAGACATAAAGCCTTCCATAATTATGTTTTGGAAATAATTTTTTTTTAGGGGGAGGCAGTGTAATAAACAAAATATATACAATATATAAATATAAATAAATATAGTGATAAATCAATAATTAATATTCAATAGATAATATGTTATGAAGAGACACAATCCTTAAGAAAGGTCGTGTCTCTTCACAAAAGCGCCCATGTTTGTCGGTATATATAGGCCCCAGTCTCATTGTAATCATCTCATAATTTATATTCATATATTATTATTCAATTATTATGTTATCATGTGTATTTCTTTATAAGGATTCATCAAAAAATTTGACAATTTCCATCAGACGATCTTTTTGGGTCAAAATATTTTATTTTTATTTTCTATTTTCCAAAATCAGAATCTAACTATGTTTTAATCATGATTCTAACACCCTCTGAAACCCCTGGGGCACCCAAAATTCTAGAATTTGACAGCTGTAACCTAGATTTTGAAAATTTTCGATCGAAAATTTTCAAAATCATACCAAAAACATCAGTCTATTTCGACCCAAATCGTCAAATTTTTAGACTACACATTTCTTTATAATGTTCCAAATATTTTGGATGTTTGTAGCCTGAACCACATTAGTTCATTACATTACATCATACAGATTAACTATGTAATAATAACAACTTAATATCTTCTCAATTCCATATATTTATCTAAGACTGTGGCTACAACTATATTAAAATATTACACGGTAAGAGGCATTCAACCAGGTGTATAAGTAGAACATGGTATCTCCATTACATTGATTCCTAACCCCAAAAACACAAAAAATTGAACAATTGACTTAAATCATATTAAGTTTTGGTTTTGCAAGATCCAACCAAGTGAACTATCCTTCAAAGATTTAGTTATTTTATTTTAACATACAACTTTTCAATTTAAATTAATTAATAAAACAAAAACCTAATAATATATTTAAAATAATAGGCAAAAGAAAACCTAACTGATTAGTAATGATATTAAATTATGAAATATTCACATCCATTGGACCATGTGGATAGAGCAGGCGAACATTTCTGAGTACCTTTTAAATATATTTTTATTTAATATTGTTAGTTAGAATATGACGGGTTATGCTACATAGATTGAAAAAATAAATAAAACTCTTAGATTTTTTTTAATTGGATTCGAGAGTGTAAGAATTTAAAATTGATTAGATTTTTCATTTAAGCAATATATTGAAAAGAATTGAGAGAGGTTCCCATTATATAGGTGGTAAAATATAACAAGTATGAAGTTTGAAAAAACATTATATAGGTGGTAAAATATAACTATTAAGATTATAAAGCTTGGAAAAACTAAAAGTTATAACTAAATTTAAAATAATAGAAATTAAAGTTAAAAAAAAAGTTTGTTATTCAATATATTTTAAAAGAAAATTAATATTATAATAATAATAAAAATTTGGAATTTTATTATTATTATCAAAATTAGTTTAATAATAATAAATAAATATGATTAAGAAAATAGGAGAAAAATTAATCACTAAGTATATAGAAACAACAATCAAATGAGTGAAAAAACTATCGCAATTAAGGATTACCATCTCCTATATGTGGGGAATCTTTGCACTTTGTGGTAGCCAGAAAAAAATAAATTTAAAATTTAAAATAGCTCATGTAAAACTGAACTTAATAGCATGGTAATGCGTAGTCCATGTGACATTGAAACTCCATCTCACAACTAGGATTCGAGCTAATACGCACAAGGTTTAGTCAAAATCCATTTTGCAACTACTATTTGAGCTAATGTGCAATTTGTTTGATGTTCCAACACTTAATAAACTCCTAATAAAATCCTCCGAAGTCATGTCATAAATGCACTTAGTGACATGGTAATGTGCAATCCATGTGAAAATCGAACTCCATGTGGAAGTTAGGAGTCTAGCTAATGATAAGTTCATGTAATAATAAAACTCCTAATAAAATCCTCCTAACTCCTAATAAAGTCCTCCAAAATCATAATAAATTCCTCCATCTTGCACTTTGGTGTCCAGCTAATGTGGAGAT
>LPNX010945356.1:1659-12080 GCA_001517045.1 Pseudotsuga menziesii
AAGGAACTGTTTAGATTGGTAGGTACCGAACTGGCTACTAGTACGAGTTATCACCCCCAGAGTGACGGGCAAACAGAAATAGTCAAGAAGTGGATCGAAGGATATCTAAGGAACTATGTAGCAGGGCAGTAGTGAACCTGGATCAAATGGCTACACCTAGGGGAGTATTGCTACAACACTACTTATCACATGTCTATTAGGACGACCCCTTTTAAGGCATTATATGGTTATGAGGCCTTGGACTATGTAGATTTGGCATTTGGAGACAGTAGGGCTCCTAAGGCTAAGGATTGGATACAGGACAGTCAGGACATCCTGAAAATATTGAAAGGAAATTTACAAACAGCCCAGAATCAACAGAAGATGTATGCCGACAAACACAGGATTGAGCGGAGCTTTGAGGTAGGGGATTTAGTTTACTTAAGGCTCCAGCCTTACAGACAGTCTTGACTTAAAAAGAAAGGAGCATACAAGTTAAAACCCCGCTTCTATGGACCCTACAAAATAATTCGGAAGGTGGGAGAGGTGGCATATGAACTAGAACTTCCTCAGGAAAGAAAAATTCACAATGTGTTCCATGTATCTAGTCTGAAGAAGACCCTTGGGCAACACATTGCTCCATCCACTGAATTTCCCCCTTTAGATGATGAAGGACTGCTAATACTGATTCCTGAACGGATCATACAGACTAGAGAGAGGAAGCTCAGGAACAGAGTAATCAGGGAATACTTAGTTCAATGGAAAGAACTACCACCAGAGGATGCCACCTGGGAAGGTGAACAGGTATTGCAGCATCCCAGTTTGAATTTGCTTGAGGACAAGCAATCTTGAGCGGGGAGGACTGTAATGTCCTCTTCCAATTAGGGCTTGAGGCCCAAAACCGCTAACCTATGTGATTCCTGTGGGTTCGAGCGGTTACTGACAGCTAGGGAATCAGCTGAGGACTGATGCCATCCATAGAAGATCTAGGGCATCATCATTTGGTCAAGAAGGGCCACCAGGGCCAAAGGCCACCTTCGTGCATGCCATCCAAGCATTATTTAATGATGCATGCACTCTTTAAGTCTCCATCTGCATGCATGCAAGTCAACGGCAAATTAGAAGATAAAGTGACATAATTAGGTCAAATATTAGGTTTTGCGCAGTTGAACTTTGTAAATAGAGGATAAAGCGAGAGGAGACTTCACTTTTGATTATGATTATTTTGGGAGCACTTGGATAGCAGCACAGCAATTGGGGTTGGAGACGGAGTCTTCAGCTAATAGGATTTCGGCAGTGAAACATCTGCCCTAGTCTTATTTAGGGTAAGCCATACTGGTTCACCACTTGTTCTTCATTCATTCATCAGTTATCTAACATATGGTATAGATCGTNATTTCGGTAGTGAAACATCTGCCCTAGTCTTATTTAGGGTAAGCCATACTGGTTCACCACTTGTTCTTCATTCATTCATCAGTTATCTAACATATGGTATAGATCGTTGTAGGGACACGTGTGCAGCCGTAAAGGGGGGGTTTTCAGCCGGAAAGCCCTAATCAGCTGTGGGGCCTTCAGATCTTAGTTTCCTTACGAAACTTAGGCACCATTCTCATCATCAACATCATACTCCGGTACCCAGTGATTATCAGATCCATCCGTGCTCATCCGAAACAGTTATCAGCAGGTTCGGGATTCCAGGGGCGTGAGCAGCCGTCTCTCAGAAGAAAATCGCTATCCTGCCTAGAGGACTCAGAAATCACTCTTGTATCAGAAATTCTCTCTGGCACGGAAAGGCTACTAGCCCCGCAAATCCGCAGCTCCATTGGACACCTCCTTCCCTGAGGGCGTCACCCTTTTCTGACTGGGCATGTTGCTGCTGGGGGTTCAACATAAGCAGAGGAGATCAGTTCATCTCCGATCCAGCTCTCAGTGCTTGCATACTTTCTCCAGAGCAGTCCAGCCGGCTTATCAGTGGTAAGTGTTCATTCTATCTCAGAAACCCTAACCCTAATTTTTCCTATAAAATAGGGATTTTTGCATGGCAGTTTGCATGCCCAGTTGTATCAGCCTTTTTGCTTAGAAATAGAAAATATAGGGATTTGGGATATTACACTACAGGAGGTCAGATGGAGTGGGTTTGCTTGGCTTCATAGATTCAGATTGGGTAGGTAGTGCATCGGACTGGAAGAGCACTTTCGATTGTTTTTTTAGTTTTGGCTTGACAGCAGTGTCATGGTTTAGCAAGAAAAAGTCCGTTGCTTTGAGTTTTGTAGAGGTTGAGCATATGGCAGCCAGTCATGTTAGTTGTGAGGAATTGTGGCTTTGCAAGTTGTTGCTTGACTTGTTTGATCAGGAGTTGAGGCCTACATTTATATACTGTGACAACCAGAGTTGCATTATACTCTCTGAGAATCCAGTATACCATGAAAGCTCTAAACATATCGAGATCATAAATCACTTCATCAGATATTATGTTCAGAGGGGATCTGTTGAGTTGTGGTACATATCTACTGAGGAGTAGGTGGTTGACATTCTCACGAAGTCTTTGGGAAGAGGGAAGCATATTCATTTTAGAGACAAGTTGGGAGTGGTGAAGAACAACTTCCTCGGTAAAGGGAGCGTTGAAAAATTATTAAGGAAGTATTTGTTCACCTTGTAATGCCTTGGGGTAGACATGAACGCTTAACCTGTGGTTCCTAGTTCTTTTTTAAAGTGAGAATGACTTTATGTTTATAAAGTGACTTTAAAAAGTGAGTTTGAGTTATGAAATATTTTTAAATGTGACTTTATGAGAATTAAAAGGGTGGGTGTGTAGTAATGTCTCATTTATTATTTAAAGTGAATTAAATGCTTTTAATGAGAAAAGTGAGATTTAATATGAGCCCTAGTTCTCGTCTAGTTATATTTTAATCTTGTCCATTGATTTCAAAGATGGTGGTTACTCAAACAAAAAGGCTAGGGAAGGGCATTGAGAGTAATCATTGTTCACTTTCACAAAAGAGAATTTTGAGAGAGGAGAAGAGAAAGAGAAGAAAAGTTGATTTGGAGAGAGAGAAGAAAACCCTTGAGAAAACTTTGAGAAAGTCGAGTTGCAGGAAAAGTATGAAGATGAAGGACACAAATTTCCAAGCAAAATACACAGAAAGAGGACACAAATTTACAAACTAAATTTTTTGGTACCTGGAACGAAACTCGAGGAGGTTGTACTGCATTTATTGCAAGTTGTACAGTACAGACTGTATAGCATTTATTGTTGTCCATACATCACTTTTTTCAAGGTGGAAAAGGACAGTTCGTAGAATAGAAAGGATAGACTATACAGTATTGAATTTGTGACATGAATTGCAAGGAAGAGTGCATGAATTTCAAGGTATGTGTAGGCTATTGTTATCAAATATCTTATAGTTGACCCAATAAATGAATCGTATACATGATGACAGAGGTGATAGGAAACCAAAGCTGTGACCTACAAAAACCCTAACCCCCAAAAGATGGATGGTTGTAACGTCGGCTATGTATTTCTTAGCTTTATGCCACTGAATACCCGAGTGACAATGGGGGAGATCCGATCTTATCCTGAAAGGACAGATCTATTGCTAATCACCATATCAAGCCTAAAAAATGTGAATATGTAAGGTGAGAGCTGAAAACCCTAGATTTAAGGGATAAGCCACAATTTAAAGGGATATTCGAGTACGATTGTTTAAGGAATGTGAAAATGTTACTCGAATCAATTGAGACCAGTGACTTAATAGATTTAAACAGATCTAGGGTTGGTGTGCTTGTTCAGATAATCAAACCCTAGACCCTGGTGGGATTTAATTAAAAATATAGGAAATGCCTAGGATGAGGTTGATTTAATGAAATTAAGGCTTCAACACACCTAATTGGGTAAGAGGATTGGACAATAAAAATACCCAACTGAAAACTAGAACCAAAATAGAAGAAATTGACCAGCAAGCAAAACAGGGGAGTTTTCTCCCAAACTGAAACCAGTGCCTGGAGATGGGAGGAGTCCAAGTTTGATGTTTTAGAGGGAGAGGGGTTTTTTTGGTACGTTGCACAAAACCCAGATTTCCAAATTTGCCAATTCTCGGTGCAAATTGGTCCGGTGATTTTCCCACTACTAAATGAAGGTTTTTTCAATGTAGGAAATGATGGGCAATGCATGCAGAAAGTAAGTGAAAGAGAAATTACCTGTGAAACATACCCGGTTCTTGTAGATGACCTCATAGATGATGAAGAATGCCGTCCTTTTGATCAAATGAGAGTTTCCAAGTCAGATCTTGATGGGGTTATGCTTTCGTCAATCACCCTAGCGCCTCTTTCAACCCGTCNATGACCTCATAAATGATGAAGAATGCCGTCCTTTTGATCAAATGAGAGTTTCCAAGTCAGATCTTGATGGGGTTATGCTTTCGTCAATCACCCTAGCGCCTCTTTCAACCCGTCCAACCAAAGAAATCAATCAATAAGACAACTGAATCGGATCTACAACATGAAGAAAGCACGGGAAATTAAAAATCATTGAGAAAGAATCACTCCCTAATACACAAAACCTAAGAGCCGGCACAGAGTTAGTCTCACCACCAGTGCGCCTTCCTCAAGTGCGCCTCCTTCAACCTACAGATGGATGGGTGCAAGAAAATATACAAGATGTATCTTGACATAAACTCAGTACAAAAGAATAGCCATACCAATCAACAAATTATCAACACCTCAGAAGAACTCAGAGTGTAATCCCAGACAAAAATCTCTTTATTCAAATTTCGGTGCCATAGCTCATGAATTACAATGGGGGGGTCACCTCTCTTAAATAGTTTCAGAGAGACGTAAACCCTAACTTACTTTTGCATCCAACGGTTTAAATTATAGCATCATCAACGATGGAGATCAACAATACATAGATCAAGTGACTAATTCAAAAGAGGGGGCGCACTTTGCTGAAGGATGCTTCTCTAAAGTGAAAGTCGCATTATAACATAAGATGTGACATGATAACACATAGGATGGGGTCACTAGGGGCTTAATTCACCCTAGGCCCCTTTAACTTCATAATACATGATATAACAATGAAATACATCAATGGCCAAGTTGAGGGGGCACCCCTTGGGGGGATTTCCTCACTGGCTGAGCCAATATAAAATAATTCAGACATCTACTGACTGAAAACTGCTAGAGGTTCACGATGCTGAAACACATCATCTGCCAAAATTCCAAGCCATTTCCTTGACCTAGGAGGCCAAATCAAATTTTTTAGTGATTTCTCTAGTTCATTTTTGCTGGTGCAATCTCTAGAAAATGATAAATCCACCATAACTCTGTCCAGGGTTCAAATTGGGGCAAATTGACTGCTTTGGATGATCTGGAGACATAGAAGAATGGTATAAGTGACTATTCATACCCCCTGGAACATTGCTCTCCTCTAGGAGAACCAATCATACTGCCATCTGGAATCATTAGAGGAAATTTCAACTCAAAATGGGCCTCCTAAGGAAAATTAATAAAATAATAGTTAAAATAATAAAATAATATTTATTAATTTTGAAGGAAGAAAAGAAAAAACTACTTTTTTGTTCGTATTTTCGACATCTCGCTGTGTTTTTACTCAAATTTTGATCGGGAGAGCTTGTTGGATGCGGAATTAAATTCCACATCCAATGAGTACCCACTCAGCATACTTTTGACGGGCCCCGCTCCCCCAAAAATAAGAAATACTTGAAAAAACGTGATGATGGCATCGAGTACCCACTCGGCATACTTTGAAGTATTTCTTGTTTTTGGGGTAGCGGGGCCTGTCAAAAGTATGCTGAGTGGGTACTCGTTGGATGCAGAATTTAATTCCGCATCCAATGAGCTATCTCGATCGAAATTTGAGTAAAAACACAGGGAGATATGTCGAAAATACGAACAAAAAAAGTAGTTTTTTTTATGATACCTATCCCCAAATTTATATTAAAAATTTGTTTAAGAGGTGCTCCCTTTTTGAATTTTAAAGCATTTTAATTGGCTAATACATGGAATTTGTATTATTTTTGGAAGGCCCATTTTAAATTGAAATTTCCTCTAATAAAAATTTGATCATTTGGCCAACAATTACGTGATAATAATCACTTATTAGGAGAACCGGGGCCAAACTCTCAAAAATGAAACCGTTGTATTGGTCCCGGGCATGTTTGGAACAAATATAGATCATGTTGCATTTTTGAGTCACTGCCTTGGAAACCGTGATTGACTTGGTAAACTAGGTTGACCAGGTCAAAGCACCCAGACTGAAGGTGAGAAACTGTATCAATCTAATGTAAGAAATGCTCCAATGGTGTATATCAAAGCCAAACTTGAATCAGTTACTCATAATCATGGTGACAAATAATAACAATAGTGAGATGTACCCATGCTTTTGACGAATCTTGGAACTTTCTGGAATTCTGCTTGTTCATGCCATACTTACAAAGGGTAAACAATGTGTTACAGATGGGTGAGGATGGAAGAACAAGGTTAAGGAAAAATGGAATGACTTTTAACTGACTTCGACTCAGTGATCTATCTGACTGATAAATAATACACTTGTGACTTAACCAAGGTGACATATGTATGACATATAGAAATAGGGGATGGGAGTGTCTCACAGATAAAGTACTTAGATATACTTCCCTTAGACTCTAACAAGTTTTCCTTTGCACTTTATTTGCAATATAGGTCAACCTTCAAAGGCAGGGGCCCTAGAAACCTTATGGGCTCCAGTACTGACAAAGAACAGCCTTTGCAAGCTAGTCTCACCCTGATGCCCTGTGGGGACACATGAGCCGAACAATATACAAGGAGTGAGTGCTCATCATTTTACCTTTGCATTTTTAAGCTAAGTCTTACCTCTGCGTTTTGTTGGACTGAGTCTTGCCTCTGCGATTTGTTGGACCGAGTTTTATGCTCTTGTTTTTGAGCTGAGTTTTACCTCTGCATTTTTGAACTGAGTCTTACCTTTGCATTTTTTAGCTGAGTTGTGCCTCTGCGTTTTTGAGTTGAGTCTTGCCTCTGCGATTAATCTCTGTGAGTTTATCTTCAATGATTTCTATCCACCGTGAACTCTGCTCTCTGCTTGATATCTTCACGAGTTTATCCTCACAGTTTTATTTCTGTGTGATTGCTTATGGGTTTACCTTCAAGATTTGTATCTACGGTTTATCTCAGTGAAAGTTCTTATGGGTCTTACCTCTCTGTGCTGGGTTTGTTTCCTTGAGTGACCGTGAGGGTATCCTTCAAGTGTGGACTATGGTTTCCTCAACATGATTGTCAAGAGAGTATGACTCTGCTCAGTATAACTGGGTGTCTCTTGTGCTAAGTGACTGTGTGTCCTTAGCANGAGGTTATCCTTCAAGTGTGGACTATGGTTTCCTCAACATGATTGTCAAGAGAGTATGACTCTGCTCAGTATAACTGGGTGTCTCTTGTGCTAAGTGACTGTGTGTCCTTAGCATGACTGAATTACTTAAGCATGTGTTTTTGATTGAAACCTCTCTTCCTGTTGACTAAGAGTCCGAGGTATGTTTCTGTCTACTTTAAATCTCTCTCTCAATGTACGTATATGGTTTACCCAGTCTGACTTGTCCCTTCGATGACAAGATCAAACTCAAAACTATCTTAGTATAAGGCGGATCCAAATAATGGTTGTGATTTCTTTGTGTCTCCTGCACTTTATTTATTTATCCTTGTACATGGCATAACATCTCAATGAACTACCTTAACGCAATGACCAGTAGAGCGTTAAAATTAACGCAGTGACCAGCAGAGCGTTAAGTTGAAAGAGATGAAAATTATGTTCTTGCTTTATTACAGTTTAAAGTTTTATTAGCAACACTTCTGAATCTGAATTTATATGATCATGCACTTATGTTTATTACTTGTATTAAAAAATCACTAACCTTTAAGTTTCGACAACATAGGGGTCGCAATAGGGAAGGATCTTCAATCTCACAAATCTCAATCAAACTAGGTTATGGAATAAAATCGAAGGTGGATGAATTGGATGGATGGGGACAAGTGACATGGAACCAACCTAGCACCAAACTTTATAATTTGTACAAGCATGGCATGAGCAACAGTCTTCACATAAAGTCCCTTGATTAGTCATAACATATGTTAAAGGAATAATAGATATAAGCATAGGTCACCATATTCATCCTAACCTGATAAGCATAGGTGTTTGACATACATCATAGAGAAAAATTAAACCAAGGAAGTGTATACTTGATCTCACCAAATATACCTGTCTCCAACTAATAAGCCCCTCTATAACTGTGTGTGCCAACTCTGATATGTTGCTTTGCTACAATGAACTAGATCATCACCAAAAGCATCTCAAAGGACCCCTGATTCTCAGTCTTAGTCAGGAAAATCTGATGAACAAGGCTCTAGAATAACTGAAGTTGTAAAGATCCATGCTAATACCCCATGTGAATAACTGAAGTTGTAACTAAAGATCAATGCATCATGGAAGCCCATCTGCAAATGTATATGTGATAACACCTCTTACAGGCTTAAAACTCAAAGCTATTATTATCACCAACCTTGTAGTTTCCTATGTGAGGTGGATCCAGGATGGATGGTAGAGGGACAAGCAACTAAGGAGGTGGAACCAAGACTACCTAGACTCCCAAATGGATGGTTGTCATGCCAATCGAGGCAGCCTTCACTTTATGTTATCTTAGCCCAAGACAACAAAGGGGGAGACCCGGATCTATTCTCGACAGGAGAGATCAAACCTAGACACCAGATTAGATCAAATGGACTTGAGGTACGTAAGGTGTAAGGTAATGGAAACCTTATATCTATGGATGATGTCCCTAGGTGAACCAAGGCTTTGGATTAGGGTTTAAGAAGTGTGAGGCTTGATCCAAAGTGGGACACAGGTGACCTATGAATTAAATATTAGATCCGGGGTTGAAGTACTAGCAACAAGTGAGGATATTTGCTGCCTTGTGAAACGTGACCAATGCAGGGAGGTCAAGGACAGGATTGGGGCTATCTAGTACCAATGGATAGACTTGATGAGAGATATGACAGTGTCAAAGTACCCAAGTCACTAGGAAGAAAATATATTACAGGAAAAGGAGGCCAAAGAGGGGGTAGCGCTAGGCTTGGAGATCAGTGCTTGTCAAATCTAGGGCAGTGGAGTCACTATCTTCCCAGCTTTGAGGGAAAGCCACGTGGGAAATACCCCAATCTATAAACCCAGAAAGGTATTTGGCCGGAAAAGTCAGATCACAGGAAAAACCAGCAGCAAGATGGATAGCGCTAGGGTTTGGGATGTCAATTCCTTAGATATAGGGTAACCTGGACACTTCCATCTCAGCGTTGAAGGTGAAATGGTAAGAGGATGACCTGATCTACAAACCCAAGTTGGAATTTTCCTTGAAAAATCAGATCTCGGAAAAAGTCAAATAAATGGTGAGGAGTGCTAGGGTTTGGGAGGACAGTTTCTCAGATCTAGGGAAAACCAGGCACTTTCAGCTCAGCATTGAGGATGATTTAGTGAAGGGATGACTCGATCTACAAAACCCAACAACGGTTTGTCCAGAGATCAAGCAGTCTATTTTTAGTGTTTTTTTTGNTAAGCTCAGCATTGAGGATGATTTAGTGAAGGGATGACTCGATCTACAAAACCCAACAACGGTTTGTCCAGAGATCAAGCAGTCTATTTTTAGTGTTTTTTTTGTTTTTTTATTATTTTGGAATTTTCAGTAAAATGAAGAAAAAACAGATGTCAATGGATTGAGATCTAGAAGAAAGGGACGAACTTGTAAAATCTTGTATATTCCTTGATGATGATAATGATCCCTGCTATCTCGATCAATTTCAGAATCTTTGAGCAAGTTCTATGTCCAACGTTTTGCCCCAAGGAGTCAATGCGCCCTCTCTCCTGCACAACAAACGTCAACCATATCAGATTTGTTGCCACATGAGAAAAAAATATAGATGCTATAGAAAAATAGCAAGAATAAGTCATAGATCGCAATGATAGTAATGAAAACCCCCTGATAAAAAACGAAGACAATCCAAGCGAGTTGAAGTCCCCTTGCAAAAACGCCCAAGCTGAAGTCGCCCTCTTGTAGACAAGACAAAGATTCCCAAAAATATATAGATCTTGCACAATTTCTCGAATGCTAGGAAGCAAAAGACTTTCCAATCACCATGTAAGAACACCAAATGCAAAGGAGATCCAAAAAATATCCACAAGAATTTTTTTTCTATTATTCAGATCCAAGAGCCAAAGACCCCTTACAAATGAGAAGCTCTCTCCTTTAAATAGGAACGAGAGAACCAAAATCCTAACCACTTTTCNAATTTTTTTCTATTATTCAGATCCAAGAGCCAAAGACCCCTTACAAATGAGAAGCTCTCTCCTTTAAATAGGAACGAGAGAACCAAAATCCTAACCACTTTTC
>LPNX010945366.1:0-96713 GCA_001517045.1 Pseudotsuga menziesii
GGCAATTGACAACTTGCACATGGTGGGACTCATGGACTAGGAAAATAAGACAAAATAAGTGAAATAATGTCTAAGTGGGTAAATACTATGGGTTGATTATTCTAACAATCACATCTATAAACATGTATGTTAATATTTTTATTTTGTTCTAGTTAGTGTGCATTAAAATAAGCTTCATTGATGCGTTCATGTTCTAGAAGCATCGCTACGTCTAGGTATAGGAAGCACTGGTGCATTGTTTGTATTGAAATGCACTGAAATGGTAGTGTTTTTCTATTTTGAATATATGTAATTTATTTGTATAATATATTTATTAGATATTTTATTGAATGACCCAAGTTTTTTATATAAATAAAATGTGTGGTAAGAGTTCAATGAGCAATAATTCTAATTTGGATGATGGAACCACATCAAAAAATGCGAAGAAGGCAGGCTCTTTGTAGTTTCTAAACTAAATCAATATTTGTGAATTATATGTAAGTTTAACTAATGTGTATTAGTTAATGTGTGTCATGAAGAGCCAAAAAATGAGGAAGCTCGATAAGATTCTTTGCAATCTAAGTGCAGAAGAGTGTAAAACATTGATGGAAAAGTTGCAGAGGGATGAATCAGGTGAATAAAAGAGAAATTAATATGATTTTTTATTGAATATATAGTAAGATTGTACTTAATGTTTTAAACAATCTAATTCACATATGTTGAATTTTATGTAGGTAATAAAACAACAGAAGGGAATATCATCACAAGGAAAAAAAAATTATGGATGATTTAAATGACGATGAATTGGTACTTAGCTCATCTAGAGTGGTGCTGGAAGTAAATGAAAGGGGATTTTTTTTTATAAAACTATGAGGGGATATAGTGGAAAGAATGTGTAGATGTACCTTCCACTTATAATATAGAAATCAATCCAGTCATTCAAGGAATCAGGTTATATGTAAACTATAGGAGGCATTTCTAGAGCAATGGTTAGTGAGACTTGTCAGAATTGCAATAGAAAAAACATACAACAACCAAAAATAATCATTGAGGAAGTAATATTCCTAAACATGGTTTTATAGAATATGTACCTATTACTACAAGTCATTCCTTTATTAATATTAAATCTTTGATATTTAATTTTCATATCCGCATAAAAATAGTTTAATGTCATTTTACATTTTCAGGAAGATTATGAAAATACCAAAAGGATGAATGATGCGATATCTAAAATGTGCCAGTAGGGATGCCTATAAAAATGTACAAGGAGATGGTCAAGAAAATGGACATAATTGCATTGCAGGAGGATCCAAATCAATAATAACGTGCTCCAAATGTATGGCACTACAACATTTGAACCCAAAATCCGACGATGGTTTGTAAACTATTCGACACAATTTTGTGGGTTCTCCGACAAACTCAGAATTATTTGGTCATCGATGGGATTTTATCGGTCTATCTGATGAAACTGTAGCCGTAATTTATCCAATGGGTCAAGGTTGGTTAAATGGCGACAATAATAGCACTAAAAAAATTGTGAAAACAGACACATATTTGTTGGATATTCCTGATGATACATTATCGGATTTAACTACATATTTTTGTCATTTTTTCCTAGAATATCCAATGAGGATGTTATTCATCCGACGGGTTTCATTTTCGGAGGTTGAGTCATATATATGACAAGGGTGCAAATAATCCGTTGAAGGTTTTCATTGAATATATGACGACAGTCTGTACTTTAAAAAAAATATAATTTCTAGTGGGTGGTTTTGTTGAATGATCATGCTGATGAGCTTGTATTGTAGTCCTTTCAGTGAAAACTTATTAACAATTGAACTGAACTCCATTGCAATGAAAATTAATATATGATTATGATTCAATGATTAATATAATAAAACAATCAATGCAAATGGTTTCAATGATTGTTTTATTATATTGATCATTGAATAAGAATCATATATTAATTTTCATTGCAATGGAGTTCAATCCAATTATTAATAAGTTTTCATTGAAAGGACTACAATACAATCTCATCAAAATAATCGTTCAACAAAGTTTGGAAATTTTTGTGCTTTTTAATTGATGTCAAAAATAGAGGAGACAATGTAAAGATCAAAACATATTTGGTTTTCCAAAAAGAAAATTCAGTTTCCGTTAGATGTAGAAACTTGCATCTTGTAAGATAAAGTAAAATTTTAGATCATAGTCTCATAATGTCCCCATCATATTCAAATGACCAAAATATACAAATTTAACAAATCCTCGTAAAAATAAGCTGAAAATAAAGCTAAAAAAATGTTCAAATATAACAAAAGTCTTAAACATATAACATATATAGAAATAGGAAAAAATATAACTAAAGTATGACACTTCAAAAGAGATTTAGTGTGCCCTATCTCACTAAATATTTTAATTAAAATTCTTCGAACTTTAGGAAACCAAAATCCTCATCATCCTCCTTCTTAGATAAGATGTCTGCTACTTAGTTGAACTCCAGAAACACATGATGGGAAGAGAAAAAATTGAAAGTCCCCTAGTCTTTAAACATTCTGCATCCAATAAGAAAGGTATACCACATGTAAGTGTGAATGATCCAAAATCCAGTCCACAACACATTTGGAATCTACACAAATGTGAATCTTTGCACAACCCTGAACAAAGGAAAAATATAACAAACCCCAACATGCCAACAACTCTGCTCTTATATTATTCCCACTACCCCCACCAAACGAACATCTAAATAAATGTGTAGAAGATAAGTTTAAGTAAAAAACCACAACCACAGGAGTTCTCCATAGCTACACCATCATATTAACCAATAGGAAAGGAATCATTAAATTATGGAAATTTTATATTCCTCTTTCTAACACTATGTCTCATAGGCCCATATTCTTGATAGAAAGAAACAAGTCTAATAGCAATATAATCTAATGAAAATATTTTGTCTTGAAAAATCCTTTTTTTTCTTCTCTTCCAAATATGTTGTTACACCTAATTCTCATCAACACCATGTTACAAGATAAGTATCTTATTGTTTGCCTTAAATTCCGTAAAGACTGAAGTTGAAAAGTGAGTTGGAAAGAGTAACCCATTGCTTTGAGACACCATTTCAATTTCCCTATTGAAACTAGTGGTACTAATCTCAACAACACTCTTTTTCCATATAAAAAGAGTGGTTCCACCACCTTCTTCCCATTTACAAGAGGCGGTGCTCCCCTAGCACCGCTTGTCTTCCTCATGAAAGGTGCGGTGCTCGACCTATGAAGGAAAAAAAGAGAGGTTTTGAGAGGATTATCAAAGGTGGCCTTCGTGGAGCCTCATCCCTATGAACTAGGACATGTGGAAATTGATATACCCTATCCTAGGATGATCCCTCCACCTATCCCATAGAATCCTCAACCTACTCTATCCCTTGAATCCTTTATATACTAGCTCACCCCTCATGGGAAAAAGGAGGAATAATGTGTGATAACATCTAAATGTTTTCCAAATTCTATCAGACCTTTGAGTGATTAGTAGGAAAGTTTGAGCTTTGAGGCAAGACCCCATTGAGAAGAGTTCTCAACACCAAGGCATTGGTTGTATACTCTCATTCTTTATATGTTAATGCAAATTTAGTTTCTTTCCAATAAGCATTGTATATTTGGTTTTATGCTTTGTTTATTATTTAACTCCTTGGTCTTTTACATAGGATTATAAATTATCTTATTACTCTTACTTGGTTTGTTTTTGTTGTGTCTATTGCAGGATCTCCGCATAGTTCAAGCACATCCAGGTTCAGACCTTCACAACCCATAACAAGGTAAGAAGAGCAGTCAAATCAAGTGGTTTAGTTAATCGTAGGGAAAATTTCTTTATTCTATAGGTGTTTTGTTCTAGTTATGAGCCTTTCAATCTAGGGAAACAACCTTTTCCAGCATTGGATGGGAATTTCCATAAACAAAAGTGGTGACTCCATTGGTGAGAGTAATCCTTTCTTCAATTTGCAATTTCAAATTCATAGATATACTTGTTAATTTGAGAATTTTGATTTGAATTGGTATATTTTCCTTTGTTTTCCTCTTATTGTTCATGTCCTTGTATTTATTTTCTATTTGAATTCATTGCTCAGGATCTAACACACTTATTTTTTCACTTTTTTTAATGATTTCAACATCTATTTGGCCCCACCACACTTGGGCTGAGTAAAAAGTGTGGCCACCGCACCTTCTATTAAGGCAACTCGTGGTGCCACCGCCAGTTTACCGTGGACAAAAAGCGGTGGAATTGCTCTGTACCTGTTTGAAAAGAGCGGTGGTCTGACTGCTACCACTTTGTACTGATCTATCAAAGAGTGGTGCTAGGTAAGATATCATGTTCTAGTTCTAAATTTGATTTTTGGATGCATTTTTTTTCAGTTTTAGAAGTGTAGTTTGAGTGTCAGAGTGAATTTTGATTTCCATATCTGTTACTTCCTCTTTTTGGATTGTTTTTGGCTTATATTTTGAGAAAAATGAAGTGCATTTAAAAAACAAATTCCCATATTTTGCATTCAAAGAAAGGGTTTATGTTTCATGCATTTGATTTTACATTTGTTGCTTTGCTTGAAACCTCTTTCTCCTTTCTATAGATAGTATTCATTGGAGTTGGAAAAAATTCATTTCATTTTTGTGTACACGTTTTGGTTTTGGTTTGATTTCTTTAGAATTTGAGTGTTGAATTGTGTGTATGATTTAAAGATTGTGTGTTGATTTTAATCTTTATTTTGGGAAAATAAAAGGTCTCTCTCCTTTCCATAGATAGCTTTCATTGAATGAAAAAGACTTGCATACTCATACTTTCATGGTTTTGAGTCAGGTCCAACTTTCCATGCATTCACTTAATCGTACAAAATAAAATTAAGTGCTAGTGTAAGTTAAAAATATTTAGAAACTTGTGTGTTAGGTTAGAGACTTGTTCCAACGTCTTTAAACATGAGAGATGTTTCTTATTTCCTGCACTGCATCCTAGGGATCGTGTGGTTCTTCCACATACCCTTGAGGTATATCTAAAGGTACTTCATGTACTCAATAGTATATATGAAGGCCCCTTTCATACGGTTGTGCATTAGAAAACAATACTAGGGAGTTGAACTCCCACGTACCTTGAGTATATCAGGAGACACTTTTAGGGATCCTAAGACCATCTGATAAAATCCCTTTGACCATCTTATTGTCGCAATACACTAAGAACAACACTCAAGGAGATTACTATGCATGTACCATCTAGGTAGTTGGGTATTTAAGAAAGGGTATGGTCCCAATCCTCCTTGTCATGCTCTACTGTTGGAGCCTTCAGTATATAGCTAGTTGTGATGGTTTGACAATACTGTGAGGATCCTAAATTTTTATCCACTCCTTTCACATGTCTGTTTGTTGTGTTAGATTTAGTATCACTTGTTGCATGTACAATTAAAAGTATTAGAAAGAGAGATAGATTTATTATAGCTATGACCATGCTTTCCGGTACTACCAACCAAGAGGTCCCTTCTCAAGGGGAACTTTTTGTTTTTCCTTCATTTGGAAATGTTGGTCTTCCTCTCATGGAGACCTTGAATATTCTCAGATTGATTATAGGATTACCTATATGGTTATTCTCTAGCTTGGTGATTCCAATCCCACCTTATGTCTCGGATGTTAATTCTCCTTCACAAGAACACCAACCTCCTATGAATCTTTCACCTTCTTCTTTAGATGTGTCTTCTCCCCTTTCTCCCTCTTCGTATATTGAAATTTGTAGTACTAGTAATCAGGTGAATAAGAAGAAGAAGAAGAAAAGGAATATTAATAAGAATAAATAAAAACTATTGACTGATTTCCAACCAACTACTCTTCCTAGTAAGAGTGTTGAAATACCTACCAAAACTACTTGTAATCCAAAATTCCCTTGCAGGCTTTGTCAGGGTGATCACCTTCTAAACAATTGTCTTCATATTGCCCAAGTTTTGGAAGTGTGGTCTAATGGTTCCCAACACACCATGTCATCATGCTCGGGTCATCATACTGATGATACCCCATTGATCAGTGACTATGTGGTTAAGAGTATAAAAGGAAAAGTCAAGAAAACTTGATTGTTATGCAAGGACATAGACCTTACTTACCTTTGTCCTCTCATAGATGAAGCTTAAAATTTGTTGGAAGATATTGCTGTTCCTCGTCAATGGATTCCAATAGGTTATCGTAAGTTTTCTCTTGACCCCCCACTAGTTTGCCAAGTGGTAAATTCGGTTTCATCCGTAGTTGATCCCACTCTTCCTTTGAAGAGTGAAGTTAAAGTGGTCGGGTTGATGTCTTCTCCATATGTTCCCACTCTTTCACTTGAGAGTGTTAATACTAAAGTAGTCACTTTGACATAGTCTTCATCTTATCCCTCTCTTCCAGTTGAGAGTGAAATGAAGACATCTGAAGTTTTCGTAGTCAATTCTGATTGTTCTACACAAGGGGAAATTCTATCTATTTCAATAGAAACCTCTCCAAGTACTAAGGTTATTTATTTTGATTGGAGTAATATGACATAATATTGTATTCCTTTGAGTGTTCCTTTCCATATTTTTGTACAAGTTGCTTCTAGGAGCATGCTTCACACTATTGTTGATGAAGGCACTTCTGTTAGTATTCTATTCTCAACTGCTTGGAAAGCTATAGGTTCTCCTCACCTTGTTCCAACTTTCGACCATATATTGGATTTTAATAGAAGACCTACTACACCTTTAGGGATCCTACCTTATTTTCCTATTACCTTATGAGGTAAAAATGTCTGCATTGATATTATGGTAGTCAAAGGTCCTTTAGATTTTAATATGATCCTTAGACGAGATTATGTGTACGCCATGAAAATTGTAGTGTCCACTCTCTTTCCAACTTTCCTTTGTTAAATTCGATCATCATATGACTTGAATTCTAGTCATCCGACTTCCCTAAATGTACCTCATGTTCTTGTGGTTCCTTCCCCTTCATAGGTCGTGTTTCTCGACTTCATACATCACACTGAATTTTAGTCATTTGGAAATTGATAGCTTCTTCCCATCATAGGGAATATTTGGGGGCATGTCTCCAGTATTTGGAAATCATTATGGAGCTAAGCCGCTAAATTTTTATGTAATGGGGGAAACCTACCAACCTCTGGGGATCATTTTGGGTAAGAACTGAAATAGGCATCCTGCGAGTAGAGTTCCTATTCTATGTCAAGCTCGTTAAAAAATGAAATAGGTGTTTTTTAGCATAGTTTTCTCCTGGTTTTAATATCTTTAAAAAATAAAACCACTCCTTAAGAATAGTTTACCTTTTGGTTTCAATCTTGCATAAAAATGAAACCATACCCAAGCATACTTCCCTTTCTATGTCAAGCTTGTTAAAAAATGAAATAGGCTTTCTCAAGCAAAGTTTACCTTTGGTTTCAATATTGTGTAAAAATGAAATAGGTCATCCCTTTGAGGCGAGTCTTCCATCCTTTTTAGGACTTGAAGCTTCATTTCATATGTTGTTAGATCCTTTTTATTCCTTGGTATCTGGTTAACCTTTTCTTAGTAGTATCCCAGAGTTTTAATATTGGTGAAGAAAAAATGAGTAGGTAGATGAAACGAAGCTTGGGGGCATCTATTCAACCTCTTTATGTTGAATATAATCCACTGGATAGTTTTTACTAGGGGAAAGTATTGACCTCTAGACATCATGTTGGGAAAATATTGTCAAAAAGACTCATGTTGAGCATACTTTCTTTTAGTTTCAAGGTCGCTAAACCATGAAACAATGTATTGAGCACAATTCATTCTCTATTGCAAGATCGTTAAAAAATGAAGTAGATACTAGGAGCATTCTTCCAACCAATATTTGAGCTCGTTAAAAAAATTAAGATGGTGTCGATCATAGTTCTTTTTCCCGTTTCAAGCTCGCTAAAAAATGAAGAAAACCCTTCGAGCTTACTTTTCATTTTTTGTGCTTTGGTTAAAACATGAAAAGTGGTTTGAGCTTACTTTATCGCTTTTTCGTTCTCTGGATCCAAACATGAAAAAGGTTCCAAGTGCATTTTTGAAACCATATTCGTTCTCATTAAACATTATTACAAAGGTTTTGAGTCTACTTTTATCACTTTTTCGGGCTCATTAAAACTGTTTTCGAAAAATGAACCCTAATGGAGTCCTCTTTAAACTATTTTTTGACTCTTAAAATGTGAAAAGATCTCCGAGTGAACTTGTCACCTTTACTACTTGTCCTCTTTAAACAACTTGTATTTTCAAAGGTAGTTTTCCCCTTTTTCGGTTCAGAATGACTATTTACGAAAAATGTATACTTTAGTCGTTGACTAGAAGGGTTCTCCACAGTATTATTTTATATTTTTTCAAGCCTGAGAGACTAAATTTTACGAAAAAAGGACCTTTCTGGATTCTTCTTTAGTCCCATTCAAAGTCCAAACTCTCTAAACATGAATGAAGCTAAGTTTCCTTTTGTTGGACTCATTAAATCAAACAGTGAAAGACACTTTTTGGGAATGAACCCCTCCTTTCTTGGGTTTAGAAAACATATGAGAATGGACTTATCTAATGATAAGATAGAATGCATATTTGTTACCCGCTTTTATCTCGTTAAAAAAGTAAAGAGGCACTCATCAATCATGATGGGGAAATTAAGGGAAGGGAACTATGTTTCATTTGTAATAATGGTGGTATTCTAGTCACCTTTGAATATGGCACATGTCTACATTTCATTTCAAATAGTTGGGTATTTAGCTTGTCTTTATTCGATCCAATTTCACAAGTCATGTTACTCCTTTTATTATTTTCAAAGAATTCATTGTCCAGCATCACATTATGTAATTTTGGTACAACCTCGTCAAGTCAATGCTACCAAGTCTTCAGTCGTGCCACCTGTTGTTTGAAGGAAAGTTGTGTTGAGAGTTACCCTCTGCAGTCAAAACTACATCCATTTTGTGTTAGTTACCTTTGAGTCAGTCCCGTGGTTACTTCATATTCAAATTCTAGAACTTTGTTCTAAGTTTCATGTCATTGATGAGGGATTCATCATGGCCCTCCTTGATGAGACTATTCCTGTCGACTTCAACACCTCTTGTAGGAATTATTCTTAGAAACAATTCGGTACCTTGAGATCTATATACATCAATGACAGATTTCCTCTCTTTTGACAATAGGTTTACATCATTGACCTTTGATCGAAATATTCATCTGAGTGTTCGACATCAATCCATCTATTCACATTCATAGGAATTTACTAGGGTACCTTGGGAATCATTAAAATTAATGGTGATCTCCCTCACACTTGTTAACAGTTTTCATCATTGACCAGTAATCAAGTGGTTTCTACAATGTTCGACTTCAAGACATTTATTCACATGGATAAAATCGTACTTTGTTGATAATGAGACAAAGAACCTGAGTTTCTATTGAGCATTCATTTCTTTCCCCAGGTTGTGATGGATTATTTGTATGAGTCATAACATGGATCCACATTTGTATGTTTGTGGCTGTGCTCAGATTTGCATATGTTTGACATAGATCTACATTGCATGTCTGGTAGGTATGTCCAAATTTGAGTCTTCTTCACATGGATCTACATTGTATTTCAAAATCAATGACTGTTTATATCTCACATGGATCTGTATTGTATTGGTCGGAACCCATGTTGTGAGTCGTTTGGATATGTATCAAAGTTTAAATGTATTGCAAAATCACCTTGTTTGTTTATGAGTTCTGACCTTTGGACATTTTCCTTGAAGTGATAACTTGTTCCTACAAATCATTTTGCCTATCCTTTCCCTCTAGACTCATGCTTTGGGGGGGATTCTGTTACACCTAATTCTCATCAACACCATGTTACGGAATAAGTATATCATATTTTTTTTAAAAATTCCTTAAATACTAAAGTTGAAAAGTGAGTTGGAAAGAGTAATCCATTGCTCTGAAACACCACCGCACTTTCCCTATGTGAAACAAATGGTACTCATCTAAGAAACACTCTTTTTCCATATGCAAAGAGTGATGCCACCTCCTTCTTCCCATTTACAAGAGGTGGTTCTTCCCTAGCACCGCCTGTCTTCCTCATGAAAGGTGTGGTGCTCGACCTATGAAGGAAAAAAAAAGAGGTTTCGAGAGGATTCTCGAAGGTGGCCTTCATGGAGCCTCATACCTATGAACTAGGACAGGTGTAACTCAAGATCCCCTATCCTAGGATGATCCCTCCACCTCTCCCATATAATCCTCAACCTACTCTATCCCTTGAATCCTTTATATACTAGCTCACCCCTCATGGGAAAAAGGAAGAAGAATGTGTAATAGCATCTAAATTCTAGCCAAAGTCTATCATACCTTTGAGTGATTAGTAGGCAAGTTGGAGCTTTGAGTCAAGACCCATTGAGAATATTTATCAACACCAAGGCATTGGTTGTATACTATACTTCTTTATACTGTAACACAAATATAGTTTCTTTCCCATAAGCATTGTATATCTAGTTCTATGCTTTGTTTATTGTTCAAATACTTGGTCTTTTACATAGGATTATAAATTATCTTGTTACTCTTACTTGGTTTGATTTTGTTGTGTCTATTGTAGGATCTCCACATAGTTCGAGCACATCCAAGTTCAGAACTTCACAACCTTTAAAAATTTAAGAAGAGCAGTCACCTCAAGTGGTTTAATTGATCCTAGGGAAAATTTCTTTATTCTGTAGGTGTTTTGTTCTAGTTTTGAGTCGTTTAATCTAGGGAAACAACCTTTTTCAACACTGGCTGAGAATTTCCATAAACACTGCTAAGCTATAAAATGGGAAAAATATTAAAAGATGTAGAATCCCAACTAAGACAAACTGTCTCAAAAGTGATTCCTGTATACTGAAAATCACAATGAATTAATTGCAAAGAATAATTCCAAAGAACTTGATAAAAAAGGAAAATGCCAAAATTGGTTGGTTTTGAAATCTTGGCCTATACATAAATGAATAAAAATATCGACAAAATTTCACATACCTAGCATCATTCATTCAAAATTTGTATATTATAATGATTATTAGAACAAAGATCTTGAATAAGTGATGGATTATGTAGAAAGCTAATCAATGGTGCAACCATTTTTTATAGAGATTTCAACCTTGCAACTAATTTGATATGCATGTATGCCATGTATGCAAAAGAGAATAAAAATGAAGCATTGAGCATGAGTGGTAATCATGGTTTCAAGTTTGAAATATGCTTAATTATGAAGACCCAAATTAGAAAAAGGCACATCTACTTTCAGAATTCAAGGGTTACTTAATCATCAAGCAAGTGTGAGAAAACATGAGACATTAGGGTTCTAATTTTTAGGATATTTTTAATGTTTTTCCCAAAGAAATAAATCCAACATAATCCCCTTTCCCTGGATGAAAAATTTAACATGTTCTAGATCAAGCTTGACATTATTGATTATGTGTTGTCATTGATGGAAATATGAAGACAAACTTGTCATTCTTATTGATTGGAGAAAGATTCACACTACTCAGACATTGAGCAAGAATGAAGAAGCTGAGAAGGTGATAGTGTTGGTCAAAGGGTAACCATAAATGTATCATGAATTAATGCGATGTCATATTGCATCTATTATGCTTGATGGCATGGATGGAAGCATAAGAATATTATCTTTCCATACCTTAAATCCACCTAAGAAAACTACAAATGAGGAAAACTTGAGAAAAAGGGTGTGTATAATTGGCAAAGGAATCCATGTGTCAAAATTGAGCGCAAAACAATCAAATATGTGCTCTTGGCGTGCATTGTACTGACTTAGGCGTGCATTTTTTGAATATGGCTATCAAAAGGAAGAATTTGGTTAGTTGAAGGTTTTAGCGTGCATTTTTCTTGAACAAAGCGGGCATATGGAATTGGAAAGACATTGCTTGAGTAGATACAATACTGATGAAGTTGATATGATCCCTTGGCATGCATTCTTGATCCCTTGGTGTGCATTTGGTGACCTACAAGTGCATTACCTAAAAATATACAAAAAGATGAGTTTGGTAGATTCAAATATGAATATAATTTGGTATTGAAATATTATGTAATAAAAAAAATGTACATATGGAGTAGATAAGTATACATAATACCCTTTCCTTGGACTACAAATTTAACATGTTCTAGATCAAGATTGGCATTATTGATTGTGTGTTGTCATTGATGGCAACATGAATGACAAACATGTCATTATTATTGATTGGAGGAAACTACACACTAGTCAGACCTCGAGTAGGCATGAATAATATGAGAAGGTGACAATTTTGGTCAAAGAGTAACCATAAATATAGAATGATTGAATCCAATGTTAGATTGAATTTATGATGTTTGATGAGATGGATGGAAGTATAAAAATATTAGTTTTTCCAGACCTTAAATCCCCCTAAGAAAACTGTAGAGGAGGAAACTTTTAGTACATGGGTGCGTATCATGGCCCAAGGAATCCATGTGTTAAATTTGAGCACAAAGCAATCAAAATATGTGCTCTTGGCATGCATTTTCTGAAGATGAATGCCAAACGTTTGAATTTGGTTAGTTGAGGCTTTTGGCATGAATATGTAGATTATACTTCTTGTCAAAATGAAGCTCCTAACAAGCGGTGGATTAGGTATAAAGATAATCAATGTTGGATCCATTTATTCTAGAGACTTCATCCATGCAATTACTTTGACATGCATATCTGTCATGTCTGCAAAAGAGAAGAAAAATGAAGCATTGAACATGAGTGATAATCATGGTTGTAATATTCAAATATGATTATGAATACCCAAATTAGAAAAAGGAACACCTAATTACAGAATTCAAAGGTTGCTTAATCATCAAGAAAGTGTGAGAAAACATTGTACATTAGGGTTCTAATTTTTAGGATATTTTTAATGCTCGTCCCAAATAAATAAACCCAACACAACCGCATTTCCTTGGATGAAAAATTTAACATGTTCTATACCAAGATTTGAGTTATTGATTATGTGTTGTCATTGATGGAAGAATGAATGACAAAAATTGAGCATGCATGAAGAAGCTGAGAAGGTTACAGTGTTGGTCAAAGGGTAACCATAAATGTAGCATGTGTTAGCACATATAAGTTTTGGGAGATTTTTTAAAATACTTTGGTGCTGCTACAGTTTGAAAAAATGAAATTTTGAAAAGGGATGGAGCTAAGTGTGGGAACACAAATGACCAATGACTATGACTAAAGGTTTAAAATAAAGGGTTCCAAAGGTGATAATTATAGAAGAGGATGGTGGAGTCAAGTTAAAGATCCATATAAATGAGGGCACTGACCATAAGCTTAAAACAAAAGGAGCTAGAGGAATTGAGTCTAATCAAGTGATACCAAATGCTATGACCAAATGGAAGTAATAAGGTGCTTAACATTTTCAAATTCATGAGGTGATAAAGTGAAGTGTTGGATCAATGGTGCAGATTAAAATTGGGCTCCATCAACGACGATTTTGCAATTCACATATCCAACTTGCACGAGGTTTAATTTTTTTGAAACGGTGCATAATTTAAACCATGGTTTGATTGGATATTACATAACATCTACTCGTGCATTTCTCTACCAAAGGTAGTTCTGAATAATCCTCCCTTTCCAAAATCTGAAACCACTTTTCATAGGTTAAAAAGTGTATTTTGGGAAAATAAAGGGGGTTACTTTATTATTTTGAAAAAGAACCTGTACGATAATGACAACACACTAGTTTCTTCCTCCAGTCAAATTTGAAGTCTTGAAGATGTATCTGACATTCTTCTATCATAGGTATTCCAAAGAAACTATACAAGCTTGCAATTGATCTCCCATGGATTAAACTCAACAGTTTGTTCCGCTTTGTAAGAACATGGATGAAAAAGAAGAATTTATTGTTGATAGGGATGGGAATATTTTTGACCCCATTTTGTTTGTAGGAACTATGTCTCAGTCCAAAGAAAAATTGAATGAACTTAGCTCATAGGGTGTAAATGTATTGAACATGTTTGGGTATTTTTTGTATCATTTTACCCTGGAACCAACCCTTCCCTTCCCTGAATTCATTGGTTGGTGTGTGGTCAACTATTCTCAGTCGGAGAGGGTAATCATGAATGCCAATGGATTGTTGGACACTATTTTTGGCACCTATTTTCACTCCATAACCCTTCAAGTCATCTCCTTAATCCTTTAAATTTCATCCATAAACCCCCATGTTTCATCCATAAGGCCTTGAAATTCAACAAAATAAGTTATAATTTTTGTTTCTCTTAATGAATTGAATTTTGTAATTTTTAAAGCATTTAAATCAAAATTTCAATAAAATTACAGATTTTGCTAACTTCCTGTAAATGCTCCTAGCTTTGGATATTTGCAGGATAGCTAGGCGCGATATGAAACAATCAGAAGAATCTTTGATGTCCAAGGATGTATTAATTGCTAATGGATTCACGAAAAAGGTTTCACAGGTGTCGAGTCAATGCTGGTCAAATCCAACCACTTACACTGCCATGAAGCATAAAAATAGGGTCGTTTTGATTTTGTAGAGATTTTTCCTATTATCGTGGATCTGGAGAACGAGCTTAGGGGTAATGGTGAGATGTCATTGATAGTTTACCAGTATTATAGCATTTCTAGTTTTAAACAATCAATATAAATATTTGAACCTTTTATGTAATTTCCATCTGACGAATGGTGAAGATCTGCGTTTGAAATAAAGACTTCAAGAATTTGAATAGTTGTGTGTGTTAAATTTCATATGCTATGAGATTGAATTTATTGTTAAGATTTTTGTAAACCTACCTGTGTGTGAGTGAAGCAATGGAGGGCCCACTCTTCCAAGCCTGTGCACTCATTTATTTTATCACTGCATATTGGTATGTTTTTAGATTTTCTGTAGTGTTCTATTAAATATTTTAAAACTATATTTTACAATTAAATTTCAGATTGTGTGATGCAAATAGGTTTTCATTGATTGACAATAGTATATGTTTTTGTTTAATTTCTGTAGGTCATTTCCATCTCTATTTTCATTGGAATACATACTTAGTTGTTGAAATATCTAAAAACATTGTGAACTGACTTCTTGTAAAAGAATTCAATGTCTTCCTTCTTTCAACAATGAAGTAACAATGCTGTAGATTTTTATGATTTCGATATTTTAAGTTTTAGAATATTTCATATTTCAGGTGTTGGTGAGTTTAAAAATTCTAATGAATACACTTTCCGTAAGGGAGTTTGGTATTTTTGATCTTACATCATTCAAATAGTTCTAGGTTCAATTCCAAAGCATAGCATGTTTTAAAATAGTCTAGTTCTAAGTCCATAGATTATGGATGTGCTTCTAAGTCTTAGGATTCCTGATTGACAATTACAATATAAGATCTGATTTACGACAGTAGATTGGGCCAACATTTGGAACCATTGCCAGGGAAGCATATTTAGAAATAGACTTTGGAATTTTATTTTTCTTTAAAAAAAATTACAAAAACAGA
The DNA here is from genome assembly GCA_001517045.1 of Pseudotsuga menziesii. Lineage (NCBI taxonomy): Eukaryota > Viridiplantae > Streptophyta > Pinopsida > Pinales > Pinaceae > Pseudotsuga > Pseudotsuga menziesii. The sequence goes on from LPNX010945366.1 coordinate 15,458, forward strand.
GAGTAGAATTTAGTTTTATCTTATGTCAAGACATAGCGATGAAAAAGGAAGATTTGTAAAAAAAAAAACCCAAAAATAGAGATAACGAGAACTTCTTCATCTCAGAAGAAAGGATTTATTGCAACAACTACCGATACTTTCAAAATGGCTGAGGAAGAAACCTCTAAAATGATTAGAGGAGGACTAACCCCAAAACAACGTAGAGAGTATGAAAGAAGGATGGACATTGAAAGAAAATAAAGAGAAATTGTTGAGGAAGAAGTATTAAGAGGACCAATCGCAAAACAATGAAGAGAGTATGAAAGAAGGTTGGAAGTTGAAAACAAAAGATGAGAAGATAGAAGAAATGAAAGAGTGGAAGATAGAAGAAATAAAAGAGTAGAAGATGGAGGAAATGAAAAAGAACAAGAGACTACTTTTAGATTTCCAATCTTAGATACTAGTATCATCCTCGGAGAAGAAGTAAAAATGAAAAACATTCCACCATCTATTTTACCTAACTTTTATGGTATGACTTCTAAAGATCCGGATTCATTTTTATTTGAGTTTGATATTTTATGTCATACCTATGGATATACTGATGATACACATAAAATTCACTTCATTCTTGCTACTCTTAAATCTATTGCATTAAAATGGTTCATGGGATTAGGAGAACATACTATAGCCAGTTGGGATGACACGAGAAAGATTTTTCTTAAGAAAGATCAAGCATACTATAGATCTAAAGATTTGAAAGATGATATTTTTAGGATGTCTCAATAAGAAGATGAAAGTTTAGAAGAATATCTTGAGAGATTTCTGTATAACCTACAAAAATCCAAATATAATTCTTTGACTTCTAATATCATATGAACAATATTTTTGAAAGGTATACGAGATGATTATCTTGATATTCTTAATGTAATGGGGAAGGGAGATGTTCCATACTTACCATTTGATGACATTACAGAGTTATGTCAAAACTATTCACGAGGAAGAGCCATAAATGGAAAAAGGGATGTAACTTCAAAAATAACTAAATGGATAATAGTGAGTATGTCAAGAGTTGATCTTGGAAGCTTATTAGAGGATTTCAAAATTGATCTTTTGAGTACTTTAGGAACACAATTTGAATTATCAAAAACTAAAAAAAGACAAGAACAACAAGATCAACAAGATTAAGCTCTATCAAATTTCTGTCCTAAATGTAGAAAGAAACATCCATTGAAAGAATCTCCTCTAAATAATGTTCAGATTTGTGGATTATGTACAGAAAATCACAACATTGATGATTGTTCTAGGTTGAAATAATGACAAGCAAATCGAGTGGAAGAAAGCCAAAGCATGGAGTCTCTTTACCTTCTAGCACAGAAAAGACCATGGAAGCCACGTTTTCCAGGTATGTCTCAAGACCCTCTGCAATAATTTTTTCCAAGTTATCAATACCCTGTTAAAAATTCATGGAATGTGAAATATCCCAAATCCCAATATTTTCTATTTCTAAGCAAAAGGCTGATACAACTGGGCATGCAAACTGCCATGCAAAAATCCCTATTTTATAGGAAAAATTAGGGTTAGGGTTTGTGAGATAGACTGAACACTTACCATTAATAAGCCGATGAAACTTCTTTGGATAAAGTATGCAAGCCCCGAGAACTGGATCGGAGATGGGCAGACCTCTTCTACTCACAGTGAACCCCCAGCAGCAAGAACCCCAGTCAGAAAAGGGTGACGCTATTAGTGAAGGAGGTGTCCGATGAAGCTGCCTATTTGCAGGACTGGTAGCCTTCCTGTGCCAGAGAGAATTCCTGATACAAGAGTGATTTCTGAGTCCTCTAGGAAGGATAACGACTTGCTTCTGAGAGACAGCTACTCACGCCCCTAGAATCCTGAAACTGATGATAACTGTTCCGGATGAGCACGGGTGGATTTGATAATCATCGGGTACCGGAGTATGATGCTGATGATGAGAATGGTGCCTGAGTTTTAGAAGGAAACTGATATCTGAAGGCCCCACAGCTGATTAGGGATATTCGGCTGAAAACCCCCCTTTTACGGCAGCACACGTGTCCCTGCAACGATCTATACCATATGCTAGATAACTGATGAATGAATGAAGAAAAGTGGTGAACCTGTATGGCTTACCCTGAATAAGACTAGGACAGATGTTTCACTGCCGAAATCCCATTAGCTGAAGACTTCATCTCCAACCCCAACTGCTGTGCGGCACGCTGTGCTGCTATCCAAGAGCTCCCAAAAATAATCATAATCAAAAGTGAAGTCTCCTTTTGCTTTATCCTTTATTTATAATGTTCAATTGCAAAAACCCTAATCTTTGACCTAATTAGGTCACTTTATCTTGTAATTTGATGTTGACTTGCATGCATGCGGATGGAGACTTAAAGAGTGCATGCATCATTAAATAATGTTGGGATGACATGCACAAAGGTGGCCTTTGGCCCCAGTGGCCCTTCTTGACCTAATGATGATTCCCTAGATCTTCTATGGATGGCATCAGTCCTTAGCTGATCCCCTAGCTGTCAGTAACCGCTCGAACCCACAGGAATCACATAGGTTAGCAGTTTTGGGCCTCAAGGCCTAATTGGAAGGGGACATTATAGTCCTCCCCGCTTGATATTGCTTGTCCTCAAGCAACTTCAAACTGGGATGCTGCAATACCTGTTCACCTTCCCAGGTGGCATCCTCTGGCGGTAGTTCCTTCCATTGAACCAAGTATTCTCTGATTATCTTGTTCTTGAGATTCCTCTCTCTAATCTGTATGCTCCATTCAGGAATCAGTATCAGCAGTCCCTCATCATATAAAGGAGGCGATTCGGTGGATGGAGCAATGTGTTTCCCAAGGGTCTTCTTCAGATTAGATACATGGAACACATTGTGAATTTTTCTTTCTGGTGGAAGTTCTAGTTCATATGCCACCTCTCCCACTTTCCTGATTATTTTGTATGGTCCATAGAAGCGGGGTTTTAACTTCTCTACTCCTTTATTCTTAAGTGAGGACTGTCTGTAAGGCTGGAGCCTTAAGTACACTAAATCCCCTACCTCAAAGCTCCGCTCAATCCTATGTCTGTCGGCATACAACTTCTGTTGATTCTGGGCTGTTTGTAAATTCTCCTTCAATATTTTCAGAATGTCCTAACTGTCTTGTATCTAATCCTTAGCCTTAGGAGCCCTACTATCTCCAAATTCCAAATTTGCATAGTCCAAAGCCTCGTAACCATATATTGCCTTAAAATGAGTCATCCTAATAGACATGTGATAGGTAGTATTGTAGAAATACTCTCCTAGGTGTAGCCATTTGATCCAAGTTTGTTGCTGCCCTGCTACATAGTTCCTTAAATACCCTTCAATCCACTTGTTGACTATTTCTGTTTGCCCATCACTCTGGGGATGATAACTTGTACTAGTAGTCAGTTCGGTCCCCACCAATCTGAACAGCTCTTGCTAGAAGGCACCCGTGAATCTGCTATCTCGATCACTGACAATGGTCTTAGGTAACCCATGTAACCTGAAGACCTCCCTGAAGAATAACTCAGCTACTTGAGCTACCGAGTAGTATGATGATATCAAGAAGAAATGTGCAAACTTGGTCAGTTTTTCAACTACTACATATAAACAATCTCACCCTTGGACCTTGGGCAAGCCTGAAATAAAGTCCATGGAGATGCTCTCCCACTTCTGTTCTGGAATTGGCAGTAGCTAGAGTAACCCTGCTGGATGGGTGTTCTCAATCTTGTTCTGCTGACAGATGCTACATTCCTGGACATGCTGCATAATCTCCCCCTTGAGGACCTTCCATGAGAACCTCTCTCTGATCTACCTGTAGGTCTTTAAGAAACCTTGATTCCCTGATAAAGGAGAATCGTGGGCTGCCTGAATGATCTTTTTCCTCAATGTGGATTCTGGAACGAGGTATATCCTGTCTTTGTAATAGATGATATCATCCACAATCCTGTACCTATCATCTTGAATTTGCCCGTCCAATAATTCGCAAGCGAATTTATTTTTGGAGTATTCCACTAAGAGAAGTGCCCTCCAATCCGTGGATATACTACTGAGAGATAATGGGGCTGGACACCTGGATAATGCATCAGCTACTACATTAGTCTTACCTTTCACATATTTGATCTCAAAATCATAGGCTTGTACCTTGCTGACCCATTTCTGCTGTCGCTCATTCAGTTCCTTCTGCTCCAGGAAATACTTGAGGCTGTTATGATTGGTTTTGATTTTGAACTTACTTCCCACCAGGTACTATCTGAATTTTGTGAGAGCATGCAAGATGGCCAGCATCTCCTTGTCATATATGGAGTAATGGCGCTCGTAGTTATTCAGTTTACGGCTCTCAAATGCAATAGGGTGATGATTCTGCATCAACACTACTCCTAACCCTTCCCCTGAGGCATCACATTCTACCACAAAAGGTTGTGAGAAGTCTGATAATGCTAGAACTGGACAAGAACTCATAATAACCTTCATCTCCTCGAAATTTTTCTGTGCTAAGTCTGTTCAAGTGAACGCTCCTTTCTTGGTGAGATCTGTGAGGGGTGTTGCAAATTGGGAGAATCCCTTAACGTATCGATGGTAATAAGTGCACAGACCTAGGAACCCTCTCAACTCTGTAACTATTTTTGGCGCAGGCCAATCTCTGATAGCTCGGATTTTCTCCATGTCAACCTGTACTCCTTCTGCATTGATTACGTGTCCTAAGTACAACATTTCCTTCATTCCAAAATCACACTTGGACATTTTTGCATATAGTGAATGCTCTTCTAAAATACTCAATGTTTCATCCAGGTGTTTCAGATGTTCTTCCCAGGTTTTGCTGTAAATCAAGATGTCATCAAAGAATACAAGCAAAAACTTACGTAGCTGTGCTCTGAAGGTGTGGTTCATGCATGACTGGAAAGTGGCCGGAGCATTGGTAAGTCCGAAGGGCATGACCAAAAACTCATAGTGACCATAATGATAGTGGAAAGCTGTTTTGGAGATGTCCTGGTCCCTTACCCTGATCTGAATGTACCCCGAGTGAAGATCGATCTTGGAGAAGTATTGAGCTCCCTGAAGCTCATCCATGAGTTCGTCAATTCTGGGAATTGGATACCTATTCTTAATGGTCTTTTTGTTAAGTGCTTGATAATCGATGCAAATTCGTAGTGTACCATCCTTCTTCTTGACCAGTACTACTGAGGATGCAAAGGGGCTAGAACTGGGCCGATTATATCCAAGCTCCAGTAATTCTTTGATGGTTTTCTCAATCTCATCCTTGTACCTTTTGGGATGCTGGTAAGGAGTGGTGATGACTGCTTGTGTTCCCTCCTCTAGCTCGATGATGTGTTAAAAACCTCGGTCTGGTGGTCTACCTGATGGAAGGTCCCGAAAAACCTTTTCATGTTTCTGTAGCAAGGCTTGAATGTCACTTGGGTGTTGTGTGCTGGTCTCTGGGGGTTTCCTGAAGGTGACCAAACATTCTGCATCCCATTCTATATCATCCTATCGGAGCACTACCTCCATTCTCTGTGATGAGGCCGGTTTTGGGGGATAAGTGTTCATGCCCCTCAAAACTACCCTTTTGCCATCTGGCCCCTGGAACTCCATTTCCATTGCCCTGTAGTCTGTAGTGTATTTCCCTATAGAATAAAGCCACTGAACACCCAATACCACATGAGTATCTGCTACATCCACTACATAGAAAGAGTCTGTCATCTGATAGTTACCTAAGGCAACATTCAGTTTTGGGATCCAGTAGTTGCACTCCATGCTGGAGTTCCCGGCTACTGCTACAGTGAATCCTTCAAAATTCTTGGTCTGAATACCTCTCTTGGATACCCAAGAGGAGTCAATGAAGTTGTGGGTGGCTCCCCCATCAATCAATACTCCTACTCTGTGACCCTGTACTACTCCCCTGACCTTGAGAGTATGGAATCTTGGTACTACAGATAATGTAGCAATGACTCCCTCTGGTGTATCACCCTGGTGTGAATCCTCTTATGTGGCCTCCTGCTCATCATCCTCCTCATCACTGTCTGAATACACCTCAATGTAGTGAGCCTTCGCCTTCCTTGCACACCTATGTCCTGGTACCCATGGTTCCTGACAGGTGAAGCATAGCTTATTCCTTCTCAAGTCTTTCCTAGTGTCCTCATCTAACCAAGTTTTCTTGGGCCCATCATGTTAGAAAGGTTTCCTGTCCTTGTCCCTAATAGGAAAATTGGTTTTAAGTGGGAATTTTTTTTTGGGGACTGAATCCTGAAGATCTCTTGCTCTGCTAATGGAATCCTTTAGAGTGATGGGTTTGTAGGCTTTCACCCATCCCCATAGTGGCTCTGTGAGGGCCTCAGTGAATAACATGGTCAATCTACTTTCTGACACATCTGTTACCATAACAGATAGCCTCTAAAAATATGAAATGAAAGCTTCTGCACTACCGGTCTGCTTGAGTTGAGCCAACTCCCTGAAATGTATCTCTGGATCTTTCCTGTCAAACCTCTGTATGAGCTTCTGAGTGAACTCACTGTAGGAATGTATGGTGTTGTGACCCAATGTCACCAATCCATGGTACCACCATTCATGAGCTTCTCCGTCTAGGTGAAGCGTAGCCAATTTAATGGTGTCTATCTCTGTCACGGGGTTGAGTTGGAAATAGATATCCAACTTCTGAACCCATATCCTCGCTGATCCTCTGTGAGTCCCATCAAAGTTTGGGATGGTCAACCTGCCCAAGGTCTTCTGCAACTCATAGTTGTGATTGAAACCCTTGTTGAAATTATTGGGCCTATTCCTGCTCTTCATGTTGCAAAAATATGAAAAAGACATGGCAGCATGAAACTCATCCCCTAAGTCTCTATACTCCTGTAGATAAGCCCCAAAAGGCTTGCTAGGTTCTACCTGCATGACCGGGCCCCCTATTGTATCTGCCAAGAAGTGAGGCATGGTAGGCCTAATAGAAGGTCTGTTGTATATATGCAGAGTATTTTGAATGTTAGTGTACGCTACCTTTCCACTGCTGCTTGTAGATCCCCGATCTACTGGTGAGGGAGGTGTACTGTTGAGACCTGTTTCTGGTTTCGCTGATAATCTATTGATTGCATTGAGGACATCTTTTTGTCCTTTGGCTAAGTCTTGCAATGTAGAGACCAAGCTGCAAAACTCCATTCGATCCTCTTCTTCTCCCGTTCCTTTTCCCCTATCCGAATGTATACCTGTTTGTTCCATGTCGGAGTTGGTATCTTCTAGTTGGATATCTTCAAATTCTTCTGTGTATCTACTCTTCCTCCTCCTATAGGTTACAAAAGGATCTCCTTCTGTATTCATCTACTTTTCATTTCCTAAGCCCACAGCTGGCCAAGAAAACAGCTTTGATACCACTGAAATATCCCAAATCCCAATATTTTCTATTTCTAAGTAAAAAGGCTGATACAACTAGGCATGCAAACTGCCATGCAAAATCCCCTATTTTATAGGAAAAATTAGGGTTAGGGTTTGTGAGATAGAATGAACACTTACCATTGATAATTTGGTGAAACTACTTCGGATAAAGTATGCAATCCCCGAGAACTGGATCGGAGATGGGCAGACCTCTTCTGCTCACAGTGAACCCCCAGCAGCAAGAACCCCAGTCAGAAAAGGGTGACACTATCAGTGAAGGAGGTGTCCGATGAAGCTACCTATTTGCAGGATTGGTAGCCTTCCCATGCTGAAGATAATTCCTGATGCAAGAGTGATTTATGAGTCCTCTAGGCAGGATAGCGACTCGCTTCTGAGAGACAGCTGCTCACGCCCCTGGAATCCTGAAACTGCTGATAACTGTTCCGGATGAGGACGGATGGATTTGATAATCACCGGGTACCGAAGTATGATGTTGATGATGAGAATGGTGCCTAATTTTTAGAAGGAAATTGAGATCTGAAGGCCCCATAGCTGATTAGGGCTTTCCGGCTGAAAACCCCCCTTTTACGGCTGCACATGTGTCCCTGCAACGATCTATACCATATGCTAGATAATTGATGAATGAATGAAGAACAAGTGGTGAACCTGTATGGCTTACCCTGAATAAGACTAGGATAGATGTTTCACTGCCGAAATCCCATTAGCTAAAGACTTCGTCTCCAACCCCAACTACTGTGCGGCACGATGTGCTGCTATCTAAGAGCTCCCAAAAATAATCATAATCAAAAGTGAAGTCTCCTTTTGCTTTATCCTTTATTTATAATGTTCAACTATGAAAACCCTAATCTTTGACCTAATTAGGTCACTTTATCTTCTAATTTGACGTTGACTTGCATGCATGCGGATGGAGACTTAAAGAGTGCATGCATCATTAAACAATGCTGGGATGACATGCACAAAGGTGGCCTTTGGCCCCAGTGGCCCTTCTTGAACTAATGATGATGCCCTAGATCTTCTATGGATGGCATCAGTCCTTAGCTGATCCCCTAGCTGTCAGTAACTGCTCGAACCCACAGGAATCACATAGGTTAGCGGTTTTGGGCCTCAAGGCCTAATTGGAAGGGGACATTACAGAATGCACCTATGCCTTGGATAACTTTTTCTCCTTAGCCAAACCAAAACCATCCTGCTCAAAATTGGTGAGGATATGATCATGGAAACTAAACATACCAGTAGGCCTATCCACAACCTTACCAACATTCTTTTCCTTACCCACAATACTAGGAGAATCAACCTTCATTTCCTTCATAGCCAAATCCTGCTTCTCAATTAACCCAACCTTAACAAATTCAACTACCATCTAACCAACCTCCGCCTCGACCAACACAATTACCAGTCCAACCAGTAACAAATCCTATTAATAGAGTGGAGAAACCCATGTATAATATTGATGAAGGAACAACATTTTCATACTCATTCCTTCCTATTCAAAACATCCACTTAAGGTTTGGAAATTTTTTGGAAAAAGAATCCCCTGTTATCATAGAAGAACAAACAGAAAAAGAGAAAATTCCAAAAAAATCTAATACATAAAATTTGCAATTAGACAAACAAAATCAGAAGGATAAAATGTTAATACCTCAAAACCTTCTTTTCCAGAAAGGTTAGTTAAGGAAAAATTATCAATTACTCTTCCTGAATTTGATGTCTTAGATGAATTAACAAATCTATGTGTAAAATTCCCTTATTGCAATCTATTAAAGATATCCCAATCTATACAAAGAAAATTAAGGAGTTATGTCTAAACAAGACTAAAAAAAGAAAGAAAGATCCACCAACAATCCATGTAATTGGAAATTTAGCAGGCTTAATGTCAAATACTATTTTTGTTGAAAAATATGTTGATCCAGGAATACCAATGGTAACAATAACTATCAACAACTTTTTAATTTCAAAAACATTAACTGACTTAGGTGCAACTATTAATGTAATGACACCGGAAACAATGAAATATCTAGAATTGAAAAATCTTAGACCAACCACTACAATCTTAGAGCTAGCTTATAGATCTAAAATAGCACCAGAAAGGATGCTTGAAGATATCATAGTCTCTCTGGATTCCTGGGAGTATCCAGTAGATTTATTGGTTCTTCAACCAAAATGTAATTTAGGGGGACATCCACTAATTCTTGGAATCCCTTGTTGGCTACAGTTGATGCTTTTTTTGGTTGTAGAACATGAAATATGATCATTTCACATGGAACAGAAAGAAAAAAAATTACACTTTATCCTTTTGCTCAAATACCTTCTATGACATATCAGTTATCCTGGATTAATGAAACAAAATAACAACATGAAGAATTAATTTGGCCCATCTTAAGTATTAATCAAGTTTTTTTATTTTCGAGAGAAAATAATGAAGATTTGCTAGATTACTTTATTTCTGAACCAGATATCTCTGAACCATTAAGGAACATGCAATATATTGTTGCTGATTAGGTCTTAGAAAAGATTTCAGGAAAATTGCACATTTGATTCTTTGGAAACATAATTTGATGATATTTTTTATGTTCATTCAATAAAAAATGCTCAGAGAAAAAGCATCAAAATCAGTCCTGGGAAATACTTGAATATTGGTGCACATCTTAATTTATCATAAGAAGAACATTTGATTGCATTATTGAATAAATATCACAAGGAATTTGCTTGGGAATACACTGACATGCCAGGAATTCATCAGGAAACATGTACTCAGCATATTTTCACAGATGATAATATAAGACCTTTAAGGAAACCTCAACGAAGAATGAACCCCATACTGAAAGAAATAGTTAAAGAAGAATTGCAAAAGTTATTGAAGGTAGGATTTATCTATCCTATCTCTGACAATCAATGGGTCTCTCCATTAGTGGTTGTTCCTAAGAAAAATGGAAAGTGGAGAATTTGTGTAGATTATAGGGAGCTAAACAAAGCAACACTTAAAGATTATTTTCCATTACCATTCATTGATCAAGTATTGGATGCACTAACCGAAAAAAAATATATTTTTTCTTTTTAGATGGATTTAGTGGATACAATCAAATCAAAATTGCATTAGAAGACCAGGACAAAACTACTTTCACATGCCCCTGGGGTACACATGCCTATAAACTTTTACCTTTTGGTCTATGTAATGCTCCAGCTACTTTTCAGAGAGAAGTCCTGGCTATTTTTGCTGATTTAATTCATGAATGCGTAGAAGTATATATGGATGATTTTTTTGTGTATGGAAACACTTTTGAAGATGCCTTGAAAAATTTAGAGAAAATCCTAAGAAGATGCATAGAATCAAATCTTTCCCTTAGAAATGAAAAATGTTTCATGATGTTAACTTAAGGGATAGTATTAGGTCATCATATTACATCATCTAGAATAAACGTGGATCTTGCAAAAATACAACTCATTGTGAATTTATCAGAACCAAAAAATCAAAAGGACATGAGAAGTTTTCTTAGATATGCAGTCTATTACCGAAGGTTTATTCCAAACTTTAGTAAAATAGATTTGCCATTACTCAAATTTCTTTCCAATCATTTACATTTTTATTGGGATACTAATTGTCAAATTTCCTTTCAGAAACTTAAAGAAAAGTTACCATCAACACCTATATTAAGGGGGCTTGATTGGACATTGCCATTTCACATCTCTACAGATGCATCAAATACTGCAATTGGGTAATCTTTGGGTCAAAAAGAAAATATTATGACTTATGATATTTACTTTATTAGCAAAAATATAACCCCTGCAGAATTGTATTACACAGTTACTAAGAAGGGCGGTAGATGTTGACAGTAGTACATGCTGTGAACAAATTTTGTCATTACATTACTGGTTATGAAATATTTGTCCATACAGATTACTCCGCCTTAAGATATTTAATGAACAAGCTTATAAATAATGGATGGATAACAAGGTGGTTGTTGTTGATGCAGGAATTCAACATTACTACCCTAGATAAACCTGGAAGGGAAAATCAAGTGGCATATTTTCTATCTCAATTAAATAATTCCGGTGAGGTTGTTCCCGTTTTAGGTAATTTTACCGATGAGCACTTATTTTCTATTTCTATTATAACTCCATGGTATGATGATATAGCTAACTACTTATCATCATTAAAGATACCTCCCTCTATGTCATCAAAAGAAAAGAAAAGTGCTAGACACATATGGGTGAATGGAGATCTTTTTTATATAGGATATGATCTTATCATTAGAAGATGTGTTAGGCAATATGAGATTTTATAAATTTTAAAAAATTGTCATTATGAACCATGTGGTGGCCATTTTGCATACAAACAAACATCATATGAAATACTCAACTTAGGGTATTACTAGCCATTTATCTTCAAAGATCCCAAGAAATATGTTAGAAGCTGTAATATTTGTCAAAGGATGGGAATACCAGTACCATCTGATGAGATGCCACTCCAGCCACAGGTTCTCATAGAACCATTTGAAAAATGGGCTCTTGATTTCATCGATCCAATCAATCCACCATCAAAAGGAAAGAGGTACATTTTGGTATGTATTGACTATGTTACAAAATGGGTGGAAGCTAAAGCATTACCAAGAGCCACAAAACAAACAATAGTCAATTTTATCTTTGAAGAAATATTTGTTATATTTGGAGTTCCTAGAGAAATTGTTACTGATCAAGGAGTACAATTTACTTCTAAGCTGGTGCAAGAGATAGCAGACAAGTACAAAATCAAGCACTAGAAATCTACCCCTTACCATCCATCGGCCAATGTCTAGGTGGAGTCTACTAAGAAAACTTTGGAAACAATAATGACCAAGATAGTTCAAATGCACAAAAAATATTGGTCATACAAGCTTCACGAAGCCTTATGGGCATACATAATAACTTGGAAAATCAGTACTAGTTTTACTCCCTATCATTTAGTATATGGTAAGCAAGTATTGTTACTATTTGAATTTAAAATTCATACTTTTAAAATAGTAATTGATGTAGGAGTAGAGATTTCTGAAGCACAAAGAGAAAGGATAATGGAGTTAAATCAATTAGATGAAATGAGACAAGATGCAGTAGAAAAAAATATTTTACTACAAAAACAAAGAGCACAATGGCATGATAAGTTCATCAACAAGCAACAGTTTCAGGTAGGGGACTGGGCCTTATTATTTGATTCCAAGTTCAAAATTTTTAAAGGAAAGTTCACAACTCATTGGCTTGGTCCATATGAGACTGCAGAGGTATATGAAAATGGCTCAGTCAAGTTACAAACAATCGATGATGAAGCAAGTATATTCATAGTCAATGGACATAGGCTAAAACTCTACAATAAGCCTGTCAACAAGGAATATTTTCAACAACATATTTCTCAACAAAGAGAGATGGAGGTGATGGACAAATAAACTGGTGTTTCTCCTTCACTTTCTTCTTAAAAATTATGATATATAAAAAAATAGAAAAACAAAGAAAAATAAAAAAGAAAAACAAAGAAAAACAAAGAAAAACAAAGAAAAACAAAGAAAAGAAAAGAAAAACAAAGTTTAGTTGTGAAAACCAGGTGACTGGCACAACATAAACTCAAATTTTCATTGGAAATCCAAGTTTACTTGGCCATTGGAAATTCTCAATTTTTTTTTTAATTCCTAGTTTGCATTACATTTCTATTTTTTTTGTATGAATGAGTTGAGGACAAGTCAATAAATAGGGTTGAGAGGGAAAAACATATCAAGTTTTATTTTTTCTGTCAATTTTTGGAAACCTTCCAAGCCTCCTATAGATGTCACAATTTCATTTTACATTTCAACATAGTTTCATTCGAATAAAGAACATAAGTTTCCATATTTGCAGAGGGACCTAAGAAGAAATTGCAGCAATAATAAAGCATTTCAGCCTTGCAGAGGGACCTGAATTTTAGCTTTACAGAGGGACCTGAATTTTTAGCCATCATACTTTGCAGCAGAAGGATACACCAAGCCACAGGATCCGAAAAATGATTTCATCAGAGGAACATGTGAATACATTAAGAGAAGCATCAAGCACATCTCAACAATCCAAAACAGTCACATCAAAACAGCATGAAGACAACAAGGGATCAGCAAGAAAGTCCATAAGAATTTGATTTTAATGCTTTAAAAGTTTGCATTTTTCTTAATTTTGAGTAAGTGACAAAATACCTATTACCCTCACAACCCTGATCATCTACCCATTCACTCTCAGCCTCACAACCCTGAACATCCACTACCCTAGGCATAAAAAATAGTAGTAAAAAACATTGCAGATCCTTGATCTCATGCCTAAACTACATACTATAGGAAAACTTCAATTTCATTTTCAAAAAGAGTCATAAGGAAGGGTTCTTTGACCTATATAATTTCTAAGGTTTTCATATATACCCTAAAGTCAACATATGATACATTTAAAAAAAGGTATGTATGGGTAATAAAAATAGAAGAAAAAAATTAGTGGGAAAGTTCAAGACATGATTGCAAAAGAAGTGGGAAATGCAAGTTTTAAATATGATTACAAGAAAATGGGGAATCATTAACCCATTTCCTCACCCCCACACAATCTGCTCTAATTTCCAAATTCACGGTAGCGATTGCATATGAGCAGGAGTTTTCCTTGTCTCAAACAGTTTTGCTCATTCCCAGGTTTAACTCTCACGATTACAGAGCTAATTTGCTGAAAAAACAGGAGTTGTTGAGAGCCAACCCTTTTCTGTGTAAACATAATGTGCATAGTAGAGGAGTATGCAAGCATAGCAGAGGAGTATGTGTGCATAGTAGAGGAGTATGCAGGCAAATAAGAGTAGTATGTGAGTGTAGCTATTGAAGATTGGATGCATGCAGGAATAATTGTGAAGCAGAAGTCGCCTCAAGAGAGGTAAGGGACAATTTGAAAACAAATATTTTTTTCCCAGTTGAAATTTAAAATAGAACTAAGCATCAAAGCGACATTCCAAGCTAGGGTAGAAATTCTGAGTTAAGTTTGCTTGAATTTTCCTTTGCATAAGGAAATTTTTGCTAAAAAAAATGGTTTCTAGGATAGAACCAGGAAAATTTTTCCCTCTACCATTCATAAAAAATCTTTGGAAATTTTTGACAAGAAACAGTGGATTCTTTTCTTTGAAAAGTTTGATGGATACAATGAAAAAATTAGCTTATAATTTTCCGGTTCATTTGACGGTGAGAGGGCTATAGTAGGTAAATTTTCTTTCAGATTATCTGAGGATATTTTGGCACAAATGATTGGATTACCTCAACAGGGAGAAAGGTTCTTTAAAACAAAACAGTTTGAGGAGAAGGCATGGATACCTTTATTATGCAGATCAAGGGAAGGCTCAGTAAAATGGTAGAAAGGAGTACCAAGGAGTTGGTTGATTCATCCTTGGGATGAAGTAGCATATGTCATCTAGAAATTCATTACTTGTGAAGGAATATTTAGTGTCATATATCTCTATCACATTAAATTGATGCAACATTTGAGGGGTGACTGTGAGATTAACATACCCTATTTTATGCTACAGAGCCTTTTTAAAATGGCTAAAGCTGTTCAAAAACATGCCGAAGACACTACAACAAGCCCCTTTCAACGTGGACTCATCAAGATTATCCTCATACATGAATTACAAAAACAAAATTTGACATAGCAACAATTTGTAATTCATAATGAATTTGAAGAACCAGAAGAGCTGCTGGACGACAACATAATTTCAACCCAAAATTTGACACCTTGCATGTCTGAAATCTGACACTTATCTGTCGCATTTTTGACACATACACTTTTTTTAACCGTTAGTGGCGTAATGTCGGATCTTCGACATTTTACTAATGTGGGTCGAAGATCCGACAGGACATTGTGTCGCATATTCGGTCATTTTTCCTTCCAAAGTGCCAATTAAAATTGCATAAACCGTTAGAAATATGACGTCCTCCAACCCTTGAAGCGTCGGTCGTCCGACGGACAGAAGTGTCGAAGGAATGGCACTGTTGACGGTATTTTTATCCAGCTCATGTTGGATAATTGACGCATGCCGACATTGGAAGAGTCAGCCTTCCGATGTAGTTTGACACTTTAACCGTCGGTCGTCCGACGAGTGGAAGCATCGGAGTCATGACACGGCTATCGGATGTGTTTACTAGAGTGTCAGAAGCACGTCGGAAAAGCTACGACTGTTGATGGATTTAAAAAAAAAATCCAAAGATTAACTATGAGTTCATGCTCATATATTTTGTCTTTTGTAGAAATCAACACATAATATTCCTACGGTGTGTCCTCTTGAAAAAAATCTAAATCAACCAAAGCAGCCATCAAAATTCATTAGCAAAACCTAAATCTAAAATTGCAATTCTAAAATTTCAACTGTCTTCCACATAGAATCAAAATTTTAGTTAACTGTGAGGCTACCCTCATGTTGACTGAATCTTTGTAGGTAATAGTATTTTGTATCATTTCATGGTCTTATTGTTGCTTCCATCATCACATAAATCCACCTACAACATGTCCTACTAACATAGATCTCAAACATCTAGCAGTCAATGGAAATTTCCTCACTTAATTTCTTCATTGCATAACCTCAATAGTATGAAATGAATCTAGAATTACACACAATAACTCAAATATAAAATCACTTGTTGGAATTTCTATGCAATGAATTATCACTTATGCATGTAACAATAGCACAAACAACATTCTTAAAATGATTTCTAAAGGTTATGCTAACTCAAATCATGCATCGACAAATTGAGTATCCTAGAGAATACGTAAGGAAGAATTTTAATAGTTTTCTTAAATTTCTTTGTTTTTGAATGATGGACAACAAAACAGTATCCAACACACTTGAGTCCTCACAGGACTAGTCAAATGTGTATTTTTATTTATTCCTTGGGAATATCAAATATAGTGATTTTAAAACACATCTTAGAGAACAAAGAAATCATGGATCTGATATAAATATAAGTTAATAAACAAATCCTTTTACCTTTCAGTATAAATATGATTCATGAGTCCTAACTAAAGAATTAAAAGACACTTATGGGAAATTGACCTCAACTTGACAGCTGTTAGAATTGACCCTAACTGAACTATCTTAAATGTTGTTTCATATAAAACCCCCCAAAAAGTAAAAACAATACTAAGTTTAAACTTGCAATACCTTACTCTCATGCAGAAGGTGTTCATGATGTCCCTGTCCAAGGTTTCGAGAAGACTAATACCTGAGAGAGAGAGAGACATAGGTAGTTGTAGGGTAGAGTGAGACAAATATAGACCACAAGGTCACAGATCAATACTGTCAACTTCAAAACATATATAAAAAACAACAAAATCTATTTACATTTGTAGCAGCTATCGACCCAACAACTCTCCACCCACAAAAATCAAAATCCCTAATCGAGGTTCTACACCCAGCTTGATGATATTCAAACTACATTCAGTTAATTTTTTTAGACCTTTATGGCCACAAACAACTGCACCTAACTGGACTAAATTTTTAATAGCTACACTTATTGCCTCATGGATTGGGGCTTGAGGTCCAAACTCCACTCAGCGGCATCCATCCACATTATCTATATTGACCAAAGAAACACCTTATCCTACTGGCCTGCAAGCAACAAATACAGTAGAGACAACAATTTACCTTCCCAAAGCTAAATCACTATGTATCCTTGCTCAACTGCCTTTCAAAGACAACGATTCCCTCTGTCGTTACTTAGACAACAAAATAGTGACAAGTGGATCCCCGGGAGAGGCTGGCAATGAAAAAAAAACATTGATCTCCCTTATAACCCAATTTATCCAAATTTATCATGCATTTCCCTTTGTAATTTACTATATAGGCTTTCCATTTTTATGCTTTGTGTTGTTGTTGTGTTTTCTACAGGATGGGAGCATGAGTTTATAGCATCCAATCCTTTTGCAGCGATTGAATCCCTTTATTTTCCTAGAGAGATGGAAACAAAGCTTTTATGAAAGATTTATTTATAATAAGACCAATGATCAGTGGGTCAATGCCTTTGATGAAATGAATGGAGTCTATGAAGGCTTTGGCTGCTAAAAAAAATAGATATTGAAGTCGAGATATCTCACAGTCTAATAATAAAGTATTTGCCGGAAGAAGAGAAACTCTATAAGGCTTCACAGTTGCTTTTTACTACAAGCAAACATAATGTTCTATTATAACCAGCATCGGTGGCTAAGTATTAAGCACAACTATTACCATCTAACTACTTTGCATTAGCTATTATGCACGGGGCAAGGAATTCCTTATTGTCTATGACTTCGTACAAAGAGGAAATATTTAAGAGGGCCTTCATATTGAAGAGAATAAACCGATTATTCCATATAAATATTGGTTTACATTGGTTGTGGAGTTGCAGGAGCATTAGATTGGCCCACTTTTGACAAGCAAAATGAAGCCCACGAAAAAGTTGATCACAAAAATAAATTGTATGTTTTTTCAAAGTTTTTGCTTAAAACTCCTACTATAGCTTTGTTAATGCATTCTAATGATATAGGCTTGCCTATGGATTCACAGGGGAAACTTATCAAATATATTACTATTTCTTCTTTGGATTTATGGTAAAATGATGGGTGAATTCTAGGGTTTCATCACATGCAAGATTGATGCTAGCATTGTTGGAAGAACACAAGCACAAGGAGGATCTAGGGTTTTCTTGGTTGCTCCATTGGTAAAGTTTGGTGAAATTATGCTTCTATGGATTGAATGGTGGTTGTAATGCTGTGTTTTCTCTGAATTAGGGCTTTTTACTAGCTTTTGTCAACTTTTACATGTTACAATTGAACATCCTCTTGAAGGAATTTTCTCTTGTTTGTCCTTATATCTATGATTTTTTCCCTAATTAGGATCCTCCAACAAACCCTAGAGGTAAATATAGTAGTATTTAATGTGTAAATATACGCATTTACGTGATTAGTGTAGTGTTAGATTAGATCTGTATTTTTATAAACTAGAAAACCTTAGAAATTTATAAAATTCAATAATCCAAAAATAACAACAATTTTCAAATTGGAAGCCACCCTCAAATTTTGGTCTGCCTATTTAGCCCTAGATCCTCTAGTGCATTGCCTATCTTCTTGTTTGCATCCCTGAACTTGAGAAGCAACCTAAAAAAAATAGTCAAAAGTCAGATCTAGGGTTTCATACTTGGCATGTTTTAGGGGTTAGGATAATTTGGCCTTGATAAAAGGTTACTTTATGCCTTACAACGACCCCATTTAATTGTTTAATAGGGAAATTTAGGGACTCTTTCATTACTGATCATGTTAGTATCATTTCTAGCCCTAAAACCTATCAAAAAGACCTGCAAAATCAACCAAGTTAGGGTCATATTTGAGTTATGGGGAAATCTCAACAATATAATTGAATTTTGCCTTCCCAAAGCATTGTTTTTAGGCTAAGGAGTACTTGTATAAACCCTTAAAGGGATGGTTAACTCAGTTGGTAATTCATGTTGATATACTAATGTGTACAATGGGGTGAAAAGTTACAATGGAAACTGAAAATACCAATGTGTACCATGCCCAACTCACAACCTATAGGGATAAGTACAAATATAAACATAGGTTTACCACTGCACAATCAACCATTAAAGTTGAACAAGATATGACATTAATAAACAAATTATAAAACTACTGAAGAAAGATAAACTGGGGCAAATAACAATATACTCATGCGGAATAATAGGGAAACAACACTTCAGATACCATTTTCCTCACAAGTCTATCTATCTTTTTCTGTCTTTTGACCTTTCATATTCCCATCAAACTCAAATTCCTATCAAATTTCTTGTAATGAAATGCCTACATTTAATTTTGTTGACCTAGCTATATGGTATTGGTAAAGTATTACCAAGGGGCCAGTTATCACGATAAATCAAAATATTTAAGGTAATTGTTTAGATCAAATATAACAAAGTTCACCTCTATGTGTGTTAATCATCATCTTCAACTAAATGTATGTGTGTGCACATGCATAAATACCCAATACACAACTCAATCAAACAAAAGAAAACATATTTATACCTTGATTTCTGGATCTTCACACTGTCTTCTTATGCTTTACCTTTCAAAACATCATTCAACATACTTCATTTTTTTTCTTATTGCAATAGTTTCATGTTAGAACCCATCAAATATATTTATGTTTGTTTATGAAAATAAAAAAACAATCTAAATAAATACAATTCTAATACAATGTAAACTACAATACTATTCAACTATTCAAGTAAATTAATTGTTAAGAATATATCACCTGATAAAACATGGATAACCAAAAATAATATGTATATAAGGCCATCGATCTAATCAAAAATCCTTTTCTTGCCTCTTAACTATGGAAATGTTTCTCAACGCTATCTGTAACAAGTTACAATGGAGGACTCAAATAGCAATAGTGAAAATTACATAGTAAAAATATAGAAATAGATGTTTTTTAATGTATTCTTCCTTACCATTCATTGAGCTCCTCTCTGTTTCGAGAATAATTTAATATTCTCTACTAAACAGGACCAACCACATGAAGGTGGAAGCTCTTATGGCCCCTCCCCCCCTCACATGATCACTCTCAACTCCCCAAACCCAATGCCTATACTTGCAAATAACAATTTATTTCACTATTTCACAAAGCAAATAACAATGCATCTACAATGCAAATTATTTCACTCAATAGTTGAAAAATGATTTCATTAAATCATTCTTTAAAACATTCATTAAACCATTCAATCATTCAACACCTGAAAAAACCATTCATTAACTCATTCATTAAAACATTAATTTAGTCAATGGCAGAAAAAAAAATCTGTAAACAATTCAGTAAAGCATTCATTCATAAAACAGAGGAAAAAAGCAATAATTTTTTTTTTATAAATAAGAATTACTCAAAAAATTTTATAATTAAGAATTACCAAAAAATGTTCCATTCATCGAGCTGTACATGGACTAATCAGCTGAGAAATTTTTTTCTTCCTGTGCATGAAGACTGATTTTGTGCTATGCTTTCAAAAATATATTTCAAATTTACAAAAATTTTTAGAGCGATGGATTTATAAAAGGCCTATGCGGATATTCCGTGGCCTTGGAGTCCTGTGTTTCCAAAATTTTCCATTCACCCCATTGCAATGTCAGACCCTTCTTTGAGAGCCTGTCTGCCTCCTTATTTCACTCCCTGTAAACATGAGTGAAAGAGATTGATTCAAAGAATGAGAGAGAATGGGTTGTCTCTTCAAATAATGCATCTAGAGAAGAAGTTATACATTTCTGTATCTTATTCATCTAGTTTATAACCACCATTGAGTCACCATATACTTGTAATTGTTTGCAATTTCTTTCATTGGCAAAATAGAGAAGTAATTTCAATGTCATGAGTTCTGCATAGTTGTTGGTTCCAGTTCCCAGGCCCAAAGAAATTTGAAAAAAATGACTTTGATTTAGATATAAGCATGCACCTCGTGAGTTTGTGCACTAAATTATTGTTTTCTTCCATCTAATTGCTAGACCTCAAGAGTGGCCAATGGCACTTTGCGCTGTGAAAGAGTATTGCGGAAGAAGTGATGTTAAACTAGTTTCAACTTCCAGCTCTGAACCCATTGTTTCTTGTAGAAGGATGACTTAAGGTGATAGAACCTCCATCATCCTTTTTAGGGAAAGCTTTTTTCGGGTGCTTGCCAGACCCCTGCATTTTAGGGAGACAAATTTCATTTGGGCACCCCATCTGGGGTTTGCACTGCTCTAAGCGCCCCAAAAATGGTTTTTTGTCTACCACTTGCCTGATCCCTAAGCACCATGCTCTGGGCCGTAGAGAGGTGAGATGGTCTTCCTCTCCCTTTCCCTTTGGATGTGATCTTGGGATTTACCCCTATTCCTTTTGTAGGGATTTTTGGTTTTTGAGGGATTGGAACGTCCCTTGAACGAAGGTGGAAACAAATAGAGGAGGACTGAGTTGGCGAGTCATTTTTTATGGTGGAAGGGGACACTGCCTGGTTTGAATTGGAGGTACTTTTGAATGCGAGGAAGGAGGTGCCATTTTTTGGGGGAGGGGGACTATTTGTGATAGGGGTAGGCAAAGATTTTTCCTCATTCAAAGATAAATCATTCAGATGATTGCTAAGGGAAGAAGTGTTCATACCCAGTGGGGAAGACGCGATCAGACGCTATTCCATATGTTGAGGAGGCCCTTCTGCTTCTACTGCTCCTGCTCTTTCTGGTTGATCCAATGGTTGTTCTATACCCTCCGCTGCTGCTTCCAGTCCTTCCAAGTGATCTAGCAACTGTTCTTCGGCTTTTTTCATGGGGTTTTCTTCCGCCAGTCCAGGATTCGGGATGTTTTATTTTGAGCTCAAGGCCCCTGTTTGCCTAACCCATTTCTTTCTGCTGAAGGTTGTGGGAATGTAGTTGGGACAGTTTCTTTCCAAGTGTCTTGTCTCATGACATCTGTGGCAACGAAATGGGAGTCCCTTGTAGTCTGGCAGCTATTTTTTTGTCTTGGTTTGACAAGTCAGATTTAAATATTCCCTTAGGCTTGTTCTGATATTCAGTGAAAATAAGATCCTCGCAACATTCCGGATTTTTGTTTGCTAGTAGGATAGATCCACCTCAATGAAAGTCTCCAAATCCTTTCCAATGTCACTGAGTGAGGCTAGGTTCCAAAGTTCCCAAGGTAACCCTGGAAGGTGGACCCATACCGATATGGTGTCTAATCTTTTTGTGTCTGCATCGAACAGAGGTGTCCATCTTTTAAGATGGAAAGGGGTTTTTCCATATGTTTAGACTTTCCTGAGGATGTGGTTTGCATCCTCTTTGCAATTGAACCGGTATCCGAACCATCCCTTTCTTAATGGTGTGATATCCAAGCTTCCACCTTGCAGCTCAGTCTAATTATGTCTAAACCAATCTTCCATTTTCCCCTACATTGGGTTTCATCCTTTGATTTTTCCAACAAGGGCCAGCCCATCCATCTCCTATGCTTCTGTCATGGAAACATTTACACCGTAAACTAAGTTACATTCTCCTCCGGACGAGTTTATACAGTGGGTTTTCTATTTTTTGGAGCTGGGGAAGGATTCCTCCAAGCTTTTATCAGACGGAGCATCTTTGCTTCCTGAGTTGGGGTTTATCTAAGGGCTTCTCGAAATATCATTTGGTGACTGTACCTATACCTATTCTATGATGGATGATGTTTGCACTGCTAGTGGGTTGCCTCCTCTATTCAGGGCTTCCTCCGAAGGTGGATATTGAAGCTCCGATTGAGGTAGATCACTATGAATGGCTTCTGCATTCTGAGAGAGCTAGTTTTCCATTTAAAAGGGTGAAAGGTGCCCCCCCTATGGCTAGGTTTAATGACCTTGTTGCAAAAATACCTAACATCCCTTCTTCTGCGGGTGATGGCGTGTCTGAAACCCTAGCTTCTAGTCCAGCTGGCAATTTTTCAAGGGAATTCTGGACAACTCCTAGTGATGAGATTACAGGAATTTTCGGACGTGTGAAGACATGTAAGCCATGCCATGGGTCAGCTGAATAATCTACCATGTCTTCTGGTAAAACATCATCTGTCTCCATACTGATCACAGCCTTCCTTTCTGTTCCCATGTTCCGGCAAAAAACCAAAAACCAAAAACTGTTCCTTCCTGTAAAAATCAATTTAAAATGCCTTACCTGTTGCTGTCCTCTATGGAGCCCCCATGGGCTCCCGATTTATGAGATCCGCATAAAACCGCCGCAGGTTTGAATCCACCGCAGACTAATCATTCCATTACGATATTTTTATTATATATTTATTAAAAAAATTAAAATCATGTAAACTTTAATTATTTTTCTATAAAAAAATCTATACCGCCCGTCAGATATCTGACGCTCCAGTGTCGGATAACCGCCAATTTTTCTTTTGCAGACGTCGAAGAACCAACCCTTGTAGTGTTGGTTCCCCGACACTACCAGGGTCAGAAATTTGACTCACTAGTGTCGGATATTCGACGGATCTATAAATATTTTTTTATCGGCGTTTTGTTGATTGATTGCTGTCCGACACATCCATGCGAAATGTCGGATGATGTCGTATTCTAACATTAGAATTCAAGTTCAAATCCTATTGTGGAAGAAGTATTGAAAGAAGATGAAGTATTAATGATAGCATACATTGAAGATGAAATACATAGCTCTAAGGAAACGAGCTCAAAAAAACCTAAGAGAAGAATAAGAACAAAAAGCATGGTAAAAGAAGAATTACAATTCCAAGAAAAGGACAAGATATTCACCACTTATGAAAGAAGATCAAGGAAACATCAGCAAGGTCAGAAGAAACAAGCAATAGAAAATGATGATGAGGTACACCAAAGGAATTATGTATACATTCAATATTTGGAAATTCAAGAGGAAATTCCAATAGGTGAGATTGGGAAAAATGATGAAGAAGTGAATACCATATTTAAAAAACAGACTGCAAAAGAGATAATGTAAATAGATATTCAGACAATTGAAAAGAATTTAATTGACAGGAAAGAGAAAAATAATGAGGATGCAACCATCATTTCTGCGGTATTTGAGCAACAAACTATAGAAAAGGAAGAGAAAAAGTATTCAGAGCAGGAGAATGAAGAATTTAAGAAAAAATATGAGGAGTTTGGAGTGGACACTATTTCCACACAACCTACAAAAGGGATGAAAAATAAAAATTCTTCCAAGAACAACAAAAAGATTGAAAAGTTAAAACTGGAAACGAAGGAATTGGAATTAGAAAATGAGAGATTGAGGGAAAACAATAGAAAGCTTAGAGTTCAAAACATTCAAATATCTAAACAAGCATATAAATGGTATCAACAAAAGAGGACATTCAAAACAAAGTATTAGAGATTGAAGATCCTTCATATAGCTCAGGCTATTGTTGATCCATCATCACAGACATGAGAGATGTTAGAGAAACAGTAGCAGCAGTATAAAAACAATTTTGTGAATGAGGATATGCAAGTTCAGTTTTGGAAATACTTTTTGTGCATGAGTACATGCAATACCTTCCTCTTGGGGGAGATGTTGGACACTATTTTTGGCACCTATATTTTATCCATAACCCTTCAAGTCATCTCCTTAATCCTTTATATTTCATTCATAAGGCCTTGAAATTCAACAAACTAAGGTATAATTGTTGTCGCTCTTAATGAATTGAATTTTTTAATTTTTAAAGCATTTAAATCTAAATTTCAATAAAATTACACAATTTTATAACTTCTCATAAATGCCCCTAGCTTTGGATATTTGTAGGATAGTTGGGTGCGTTCTGAAAAACTCAGAAGAATCCTTGATGTCCAAGTATGGTTTAATTGCTAATGGATTAACGAAACAAGTTTCACAGGTGTCGAGTCAACGTTGGTGAAATCCAACCACCTGCGTTGCCATGAAGCATAAAAATAGGGCTGTTCTGATTTTGCAGAGATTTTTCCTATTTTCATGGATCTGGAGAATGATCTCAGGGATAATGACGAGATGCCATTGATAGTTTACCGGGATTATAGCATTTCTAGTTTTAAACAATCAGTATAAATATTTGAACCTTTTTATGTAATTGGTATTCAACGAATGGTGAAGATCGGCGTTTGAAATAAAGACTTCAAGAATTTGAATAGTTGTGTGTGTTAAATTTCATATGCAATGGGATCAAATTTAGTGTTAAGAGTTCTATAAACCTACCTGTGTGTGAGCGAAGTAGTGGAGGGCCCACTCTGCCAAGCCTACACACTCATTTATTTTATCACTGCGTATTGGTATGTTTTTAGATTTTATGTAGTGTTCTATTAAATATTTTAAAACTATATTTTACAATTAAATTTCAGATTGTGAGATGCAAATAGGTTTTCATTGATTGAAAGTAGTATATCTTTTTGTTTAATTTCTGTAGGTCATTTCCAGCTCTGCTTTTTATTATAATTCATACTTAGTTGTTGAAGTATCTAAAAACATTGTGAACTGACTTCTTGTAAAAGAATTCAATGTCTTCCTGCTTTCAACAATGAAGTAGAAATGCTGTAGATTTTTATGATTTCAATATTTTAAGTTTTAGAATATTTCATATTTCAGGTGTTAGCGAGTTTACAAATTCTAATGAATACACTTTTCCGTAAGGGAGTTTGGTATTTTTGAGCTTACAGCATTCAAATAGTTCTAGGTTCAATTCCAAATCATAGTGTGTTTTAAGCTAGTATAGTTGTAAGTCCATAGATTTTGGATGTGCTTCTGAGTCTTAGGATTTAGGATTGAAAATTAAAATATAAGCTCTGATTTACGACGGTAGATTGGGCCAACATGGATCTAAAATCTTTTGTTCAGTTAATGCACAAACTACTATAGAATCCTTAAGGTTACATGCATCGTATCCCAACAACCCTGAACCATCTGTGGAAGAGGAATTAATCATAGTTTATAAAGAAAGTAGTCCTGAGAAGAAAGCTAAGTTCTATTCCAAGGTCTTGAAAGATGGTTAGTCTATTGCAGATCCTTGTCTTCCATTTGATGTCTGTGTTTCCCAAGAGAATGTACAGTTGGTTTTGTCTTTATTTAGTTGATTTCTTGGTCATAATAATGACAAGTCTGTTGATGTGGTCATGTTAAGGTTCATTATAAAGGTCAATCGGTTTAAGTTAATTCAAGTCTCTTGCCTTAATTTTGATGGATTGTTAGCTGAGGAAATTCATACCCAGCTAGTGAATTTCCACAATCAAAGAAATTTCAGGTATCAAACATATTTTCTATGCATGTTTATATATTCCAATGTGGCATACCTGAGTTTTCAAGACAAACTATTTTCTTCATATCCTTCAAAGAAAATTAATATGTTTGATTATAAATATCGTCATGTCAGATATCTATAGAATCATCCACAATTTTGAATTACCCAGAATACTTGAAGACATGAATTTCATGCTACAATTGGCCCCTAAATTTAGAATTGGATATTGGTTTTATACAAAAATCATACTATTGTAAGGGTTTATGGGTTCACTGAAGCTCCTCACCTCCTGCCATCATTCTTAACTCCAAGAATTGTTTCTCTTGAATTTTTTAGGCAGAGGCTGCATTCAGAGGAGAAACATTTTCTTAATTTCAACAAATAATCTGATATCAAGTTCCCTTTTAAGGTTAAACCTTTTGTCATTAAGAGTAATAAAACTCTTCCTATTGTGGAAAAATTATTACAGGAAATGAGATTTCAGGTTGATGAGAAATTTAATTATGATCCCCATCAAGTCATATCTCAGAGGAGGCAACAAAACAAAAGAACAACATTTGAACACTAGGTGGTAAAAGGACTGGACAAAATGCCTAATTTGTTAACTTTCAATAAAAAACAACAAGGAGTGGAAGAAGTGACTATAGAAGGACACCGACAAGAGACAAAATAAATTGATGCAGGTAAAGAAAATCCTCTTGTCTCATCAGTTCAAACACCAAAAAAAATAGACCGTTCCAATAAAAGAACTTTTTCAGAGGGAAGCAGTAGGATCATTGATGAGGAAGTTACCAGTAAAAGGATGAAAATGGATTAGCAAAAGGATGCTACTAATTTGGAAGAATAAATTTTAATTAGTTCATAAGAGAGGATCTTATTCCAACAACCACCAAAAAAAATACAACAACACTCATTTTTAGATACTCAAAGTGTCGGAACAAGTTTTCAGTATAAGTGCAGAGTTGATGTGATTTCACAATATGCAAGAAAAAAAGCAGTTCTTTGAAGAAACAAAAAAATTGTTTCCTCAAGTCAAACAATTGTCAGAATAAAAGACTTAATTTGTTGCAACAAGGGACCATAAGATACTATACTTTGAAGTTAGGAGTTGTAACTTATGGTGAAGTTTTAGAAATGGAGGTTAAATTGTATCAAATCAATTGTATTCTTGACAGAATTCAACTTCACATGCAAATATGTGAGCCCCTTTATGATGATTTGTTGCAATCAACTATGAAAATTTCAAAGCTACAATTAGTAGTAGAAAGGTTAGAAGGACCATTAAGGCAATAAAAAGTGGAAAATAGAGCAAATCAAACTTAAATTAAGAATTTGCAAGTAGACATTGTGACTCTTGGAGCAGAACCAGGTAAGTGTAGGTTACTATGAAGATCTTATATGAAAAGGTGAACACCATCCAAATGTTAAAGAATAAGATGAAGGTTCTAGGAACCCAACATTTCCATACCCCAGATTTATCAACCTTACAACAGGGAAAAGATAGAATCTACAAATAAATGATGGATTATAAGGGTAAAGCTTTAAAGTTAGAATATGAAAAACATGATTGGGAGAAGGATAAATCCAAGTTATTGTCAAGATTTACAACTTTAAGCTCAAAGTTAGCAAGTGAAACTGCTATAGTGATTGAAATACCAACAAGTGAGCCATCCAAACAAACTAAAGAGCCAATGAGTAATACTTGCACTAAAGATATTACTAAAGGCATGTCAGAAATTAGCTTGAAGGAGAAAGAGATCAAATAATTAAAGGAAGAAAATCAGAAGTTGAAAGAGGTTCTAGTCTATAATACATGAGAGAAAAATAAAGCTCTTAATGTAAAAAATAAGCTACAAAAGACTATCATTGAGCTCCAAGACAAGGTGACAGGTAAAGCACCTCTACAAGGGGAAAAACACTTAATTTGGGACTCATTATCAACATACATCGCAAAGTTTAGAGCATATATAAATCGTGTTGATGATAATAATTCCATAGAAAACACAACTTTATAGAGGTGCAAAGTGATGAATGAGACACTAGACAACATGCCTTTGGAGACACCACAAAACAAACTAAGATTCCTAAATACATTAAATCAGATGGACATGCAGAACTTGGGGATCAAATATAGGACTACAATCATAATTTGGGATAGAAAAACCATTGGAAAGAATCACCATGTGAAGAATGTGCATACCAAAGAAGAAAAAATCCTCCAGCAAGGTCAATGTTTCAAATATTTATTTAAAAATATTTTTGAGAACGATCTTCCTTCTTTCTGGGATAAAATGGAAAGTTAATTTATCAAGAACAACATCATAATTTGTTATTCCAAGGTTGTATGGACCACTCAAAGTTCAAAGACATGACCAAATGGATAATAGGGAAAGCCATCAATGAGAAGTCGACTGAATATTTTGAAAGGCTCGATCAATTTCAGCTGATCAAGTCACAATTTCCTCTTGTGTCTTATGCAGTCTATATAGAATTGGAAGTATTAATTAAGGAGATGGTGGACTATGAAATTCCAACTTAGGAACATTGGAAAGATATGGAATTTTTTTTGGGAAAAGTAAATATAAGATTCACCATGAAGGATGATTGTTGTGATAGGTATTGATTACTTGGAATTTCTCTTGACCAACACGTGGCACCCAAGATTGTTTCTATCTTCTACTATATACCTGCATGATGAAGCTGAAAAAGAAATGTGGAGGAGATGTAGTACATAATTTTAGTAGTTTAGTTTAAAGATGTTATTTTTAGCAAAAAATCGGTTAGGGTTCGATTTGAGAGTGTTTTTTTTATATAATTCTCATTTTACAATTCAATAGGGTTGTATTATGAGATAAGATATACTACTGTGTAGTGAAATTCAAAAATTTTGATCAATAGAAAGTTGTGAGAACTGAAATTTAAATTCTTTCTAAGTGGAGATTCATTTGTCACCATTTTATTTTGTCTATAAATTTTCTTATGTGAATGTGTTTCTTATGTCTTTCCATTTTGTTGAATATTCATGTTTGAATGAGTGTAAATGAATCAGAATTCGTCCTCGATGATCTGGTTCATATATTAGCATTTCCTATGTTTGTAATAACTATTTAAAGTTTGGATTGGGTACCCTCTTGTATATATTTGTAATTTGTAAACAATAGAGGAGTTTGGAAGTTGGAGATCATATTAGTGGCTTGTAAATTTTTTTTGAGTATTAATAAAAAACAATGCAGAAGTATATGGTGTTTTCTACCAGAGATTCATGTGATGGTGTTTTAAGTATGTATTTTTCTATGTATATGTGATCATTTATCTTAGTTTCCATGTGAATGTGTATTTTACAATGTTTAATTGGAAAATATTATGATTAGAATCTATCCATGATTTATGCTTTGTTTCATAGAAATTAAATATTCCATCAGTTTCTTCTAAAATTGCATTTATAATTCATCCACATATAGATGCTCTAAATGTAATGCCTTGTTAATTCTCCTTTTACCTACATACTACAATGATCCTATTATCTAAAAAAACATCATCTATCTTGCCTCTACTTCACGGATAACTTTAAAGTAGTCGTTGATAGCCTATTTAAACACTCAAGTTTGACTCCATGCCCAAAGGTCTCATTCCTGATTTGTAAACCACCATTAAAACCATACTCTTACCTATACATCTTGCCATTGAGATTAAAACTCATTGAGGGATCTCCCTTTGGATTGATAGGGATAAATTTCAGTCCTAAAGAAGGTTTGAAAAGGTTACCTTGGGGATTTTTTTTAATAAAACCAAGAAAATCACCAAGTGATAATAGATCTATTATGTTTGATGACATCCCTGGAATCATAAAAATATTAACTTTTTAGACTTTAAATCCCCCTAAGAAAACTACAGAGGAGGAAAAATTTAGTACATAGGTGTGTATCATAGCCTAAGGAATCGATGTTTCAAATTTGAGCACAAAGAAATCAAATATGTGCCCTGGGTGTGCATTTTACTGACCTAGGCATGCATTTTCTAAAGATGATAGTCAAAAGGAAGAATTTGGTCCGTTGAAGTTTTAGCACATGTGTTTTCTATCATTTTCCACTTTTTTCAGCGTACGTGTGTTCTATCTGAATCGACAAATCCATGTCAGCTGCTTAGACGTCTCTTTCAACTTCTCCATATGACTTACCCAGGGAGGATGAGGTTGATTATTTCCCAGACCATTCCAATAATTTTTCTATTTTTAGCGCAGATTTTGGAAGGAAAATGGATAGTGAGGAGGTGCTCTCGGCATATGGTGACTCTCTAGGCATGAAAACTGGGACTCCAGTGATTAGAAGAGCGGTCTTGAGGAGGGTTTTGGAATCCCAGACCAAAATCGTTGCGGTATCCTTTGCAACAAGGAATTTATCCCTTAACCTAGATGGTTATTCGTACACACTTTTTTGCCTCATCTCCTGAAAACAGCCTAGGGTTTTCACCGGTATCTTCTACCCCACCCATTTTCACTAAATATTTTCAATATCTGCATCAAAATATCTCAAATACTGAGGTTTTGGTCTTAGATTACAGTCTAAATATGTTGGACATGAGATGGATTTTACATTACCATCAAAGCCTAGCCAAGGGATTCAACACACCCCACTAGTTGAAGATCTTTTTCCTCAGAGCCTTGATGGTTTTATCACATATTTATTGAGGCCCATAAATTAATGTGGAGATCCGGTGGATTCCACTGCTAGAATTTTGGAAAACAATGGAAGGAAAACCAACTCAAGGTTTAAAAGGAGTCTCGAACCAAGGAATTTTTTTTTTCCAACAAAGACAATGAGGTGCTAATTTTGTTCTGCAGGGAAACTGTTTCGGTGGTTGAAACCATAGGAAGGAAATATTTTAACGTCCACAAGTCTAAGAATAGCCTATGGGACAGACCAACTTGCACGCTGTTTTCTGCAATTCAATCGCTTGTCTGTTCAACTTGATGATGAGCACCCCCAATTTTTCCACAGTCCCCTTGTTAAATAAATCATCCCAAGATTTATCCACCAAGAAATTTGCGTACTTGTCCCTATTGTACTTAAAGGCTTCACACTCTAAAATGAAGTGTTTTTCTATCTCCACCTTACCAGTGGTGCAAAAAATATACACTCTTTCTTCCCAAGCTTCTTTTGGCCTTTTCCAGCACTCGGTCTCACAACGGAGTTGATGGGAATTAGTTCTTAGTTGAGCAATGAGAATTTTGGATTTCCAAGGTATATTGGCCCCTATGTATGCCTTTTGATGCTGGTTGTAGGTAGGGTTAAACTCTTTAATATAATGCTTTCTCTTTCTCCCTAGCTCTTTATCCCAAGTTCGCTTGTGGAACTTATTGATAACAAAAGCCTTTATTTCTTTACTATTCATAGGACACGTGCTCAAGAACATATCCCACTTGCTAAGCCATTTAATATTTTGCCGCATCCAAGTCTTCTTTCTTTTTCACAATATGTCATTGTAGAAAACCTTAGGCCATATACCTTCTTCCATTTTCTCAACTCTTTTTAGATATCTTATGAGTCTCACCATAGTGATTTCTTCAATAAAAGCCATCCCCATTTTACTTAGCATTATTTCATATGGCACTGAACTTTTAATTTTGAACTTGCTTGTGATCATGTGTTTTTGAATCTTTTCTATTTTCTTCCACTGTAAGTCAGAGGTACTGCTGGCCCAAACTTCACAACCATAGAGAACAACCGGGATCACTAAGAGCCCAAAAAGGGTTTGCATAGTTTTCCAGTCCCATAATTTTGCCTCTCTACACCTATTTTGGAAAGCATAAAACACTTTCCAACCTCCCAGAGTTCTCTTTTTCCTGCATCCTTCTGAACTCAAACTTTTGTTGAAGTCGATTCCGAGGTACTTGTAATATTCCACTACTTCAAGGGTATTGTCTTCAAAGTAGAACTTATGTTATTTATGTTTTCTTTTGCCAGAAAAAACTATCACTTTCATCTTGCTAGTATTTACTTGCATCCGAACTATTCTACAAAAGTGCTCAAGGGAAATCAAGTGCTCTTGCAAGCCAAGAGTAGACTTAGCAATAAAAATAAGGTCATCTACATACAAAAGAAGCTTTATCACATACTCACCCATGAGGATGCCATCCCTGCCCTATAGGTTTAACCACTCTTCAAGTTTGTCAATATATAAGCCAAAAAGGGTAGGGGATAATGGGAACCCTTGCTTGACCCCAATATCGCTTCTAAAACTTTCGTAGATACCATCTGATGTTCTGATTTTGAATTTGAACTCCTCATATAGCCTATGAACAGCTGCTCTAAGATATATAGGAACCCCAAGTTCCTCCATTCTGTGCCATAGTTTATTCTTGGGAACCATGTCAAAAGATTTTTTGAAATCGATAAAGAAAAAAAAGGCTTCCTCTTTTTTCTCCCACACTTTTTCGATGATGTGCCTTAAAGTAATACCATGGTCCACCATGGAATGTTTAGGTCTAAAACCTGCTTGTCCTTTAGCACGCTTGTCCCTTTCTTCCACCCACTTGCTAATTCTATTTTCTAGCATTCTTCCAAATAGCTTTGCAAACAAGGGTTTTACCATTATGGTCCTATAATTGGAGGGATTGTTGACATCCCCATTCTTGAAAAGAGGAATTGCAAGGCTAGTTGTCCAATCTGTAGCGAATCCTTGCTGAATGATGTTGTTGAAGATTCCTGTAATGTGAGGTGCAAGAGTTTTTGAACCCCACTTTAGATATTCAGCTTGAATTTCTACTAAATCTTTGACTTTTCCAACACCCAACTTCTTAATACCCACCTCAATCTCTTGCACGGTGAAAAGCTTAGTAATGGTGGCGGTGTTGACTAAGGTGGGAGGGGGTTCAACATTAGGATTCCACTCATAGAGTTTCCTTGCATACTCAAGCCACTGGTCCACTGTAATTTTGTTTTCAGTTTGCTTCTTGCTCGCTTGAAGTTCCTTCCAAAATAGTTTGGGGTTGTTTTTCCCAAGGAATATTGGCTCTTCCTTCCTTGACAACATCAAATCAATTTTTTTCTTCCTTATAATCTGCTTGTAGATTTTAACTCTCTTTCTTTCCAGTTTGACTCTGTCCACCTTCTCCTTGATTTTTTGCACTCCTCATCGAACCAAGCATTAACATGAAAGCAATTTGTTTCACGTTTCCTATTCTTTGCTCTTTTGCATTTTGTGAGTGCCCTTTGAATTAAATTAGTTAGCTGCTGATTATTAAGGCCTTGGGATAGAATTTCCTCCCTCTTACAAAGTCTCTCTAATTCCTTCCTAAAGACATTACAGTTCTCTTGAGTCAAAATAATTCCTCCCTTTGCAAAAGGTTGTTGAATGTGCTTATTTTTTGTTCCCACCTGCTGCTTATCAGTCCAAGAAAGACTTAGAGGAGACAACGGTGGTCGGTAAACTTAGGGAAAAATACCGTAGACAAGAAGCATTGGCGGAATGGGGGAAAAAGTGATGGGAAAATTGGCTTACTTATGAACTACATTTTAAGGTTCTATCAAAAAAGTGGTTTATGTTTAAATTCGAGATAAAGGAAGATGCATATAGATTTTTTTAGCAACACTAGTTTTTTGACTCAAACCCCATCGTGTTAAAAAATTGGACCCCATTATTTGATGTTGATTGCGAGAAATTGGGCGTAGTCCTATTCTGGGTTTGATTTCCAGGATTACCATGGGAATTTTGGAATTGGAACTCCTTCAAGGATATCGAGAATGCATTGGGGGCATTCATCGAAGCGGATATGTCCTTCACTCATACTAAAAGGATGTCAATAAATCACATCCTTGTCTCATTAAACATTACGAGAGTGTTCAGGGAAGAAATTGAATTCGCATGGGGTCAATCTCATCATAGACATAATTTAGAAAATGAAGGAATCTTGTTTCATTTCCATAATTTCCATAAATATATACATTTGGTAAATCAATGTTATAGCTGATTTCATGAGTCCAGGTGAATCACACTTTGTATGGCCTTCCCTTGTCCCGCTGCATACTCCTTAGATCCCATGGACCATTTTTTGTCCTTTGATGTTTCCTTGGTCATCCCTAAAAACATATGAAAAATTATACACACGACTTTTAAACCTATAATCGCGTATATACGCGGGTTTGACCACTAAAACCGCGTACATCAGGATGTGTGCATAATCCAAATCCTTTTGGAGTTTTCCTTGACATGGATCCGAATCATTTGACTCCTAGACTTCCCTATGCCTTGAGATCGCTCAGATTCGACCTTGCATTACCCCTTTGAAAAGCTATATAAGGAACCCCTTGGTACATTGAAGGCATAAGAGAGAATTGAGAGAAAAGAAACGATAGTCCATTGTTGCCGGAACTTATGCTTGAGTCTGCATCCCTTTGTCCCTTAGAGCACTTTTGTGTTCTTCCCAAGATTTCCTTTTGCTTGTGAGCTTGCTATCGAGAGATGGAGGATTGAAGTGGTGGAGGCCCAAGTGGGGGATTCAGTTTCTTCGGTTCGCAGACGTGCCATCAGAGGTTGTATCTTGTAATCTCTAATTTATATTAATAGAAATATCTTTTCCTGTCCAATAATGTGTGTTTGAATAAATATTTTATCCATTGGATTATGTCAAATGCTTTTACATTATTGATTATATATGCTAGAATAGATCTAACACCATGATATATAGAATTCTTGTATTGTTTACTTGTTGCTGAGGAAGTAATCTATCAATTCAAGTTGAATATTGGAAAGCTCAACGGGGATCTACTTCAACCGTCCGGAATAAGGTATGAGGTCTGATCCTTTAGTGTTAGACATTTAATTTCTATTGCATATTGGAAAGGATTGATTTTTGGAGTCAAGCTATCTGTTGTGGTACCCCAAGCCATAGGAATTTCTCTCCGTAACAGAATTGGTGACTCCACTAGGGAGTTCCTAGTAGTTGTCCTTTGGGGGTTGTTTTATCGGCATTCAATGAATTTGAATTGCTCTTTCTCTCTTGTTTCTGTGTTGGGTCTGGGGGCATGTATACCTGGTAGGGTCTGATTGGTGTGAATTTTGTCTCATCTTGTCTGTTTGCCTTGATTTTATGCACCTTTCTTCCTATACACAAGTTTTTAACTCACAGTCGCGTATACACGCGGGTTCCTTTGCGATTTCCGCGTATACACGCGGGTTTACTGCGAACAGTCGTGTATGCCCTTGCTTTTGCCTTTTTGTGGAAGATAATTGGTTGCTGGGTGAATTTTGATATTTGCTGAGTCTCCTTTGGCACTGCCTGAGTCTGTTTAGACCTCTGTTTCTAACCAGAAACGTTTTTTTAAGGCTAATTTAAAAAAAAAAAAAAAAAGAAGGTTCTCGTCATGGCATTTTCGATTTTTTGTTTGAGATTAGTGCATTAGAGTTATTTTACCTTAGTGCTTTGCTTGGGTGCTTTTTGTATGTGCTTGCAGAGTATAGGGGTCGTAGAATCATTCTTTTGCTTTTTGCATCTCTTTTATATCAAAAAATCCAAAAACATTTGCTTATCATCATGCATTGCATTTTGCATCTTTGCATTGTACTTGCACTAGATTTGCTTTGGAGTACTAGTTAGGACTTCATATAGGAAAAAATTGCATTTATCATTTGAAGAAGAATTGTGCATTTCACGTAGTAGCATACCCTGTTTTCATGGACACAATGCATTTGCATTGATTGTTAGGTGTGCATTTTACTTCATGTTGCGTCATAGCACCATTAGTTGCATGGTCATATCCTTTTTTTTGAGTAATAAAGCCAACTAAAGTCAACGATAAATTAAAATGAATTACACTCTTTTCTTTTCTAGGGTGCACCAACAAGCTTAGGTTTTAGGATCTTGGAATAGTTCATTGTAAGTCAATTCTCCAAGATCACTAAACAACAACATGTATGTGTCTGTCTAGGTGAGTGTGTGAAATCCTTGGTATAACCAGTGTTTCTCAGGATCCTCCTCTCAAAAGGGAGTTAAGCACGAGGCAGTGTGAGCGGTTATTGATTGGGATGACCCCTAGTCATAACTAAGTAGCACCAGAGATATTTCCAGGATTTTATTCGTATCTGGGGGCTCTTTCGAGAGTTTCGGGCCTTGCTACCCTGCCCATACGGTCAATCCCGCCTGCGATTGTCCGATTGAGCATTGATTATATTGAGGTGACCTTAGTGGCCTTACCTAGGATATCGAGGGGGTACTTTGCAGGGGTTATTCTGCAGGTGTCCTGGCCAGGTTGGGGTCGGACAGCATAGTAGCTTTACACGTTGAAGCTGAGGGCCATAATAATTGGTTACTTACCTCCGCTTGTTGTGTATGGGAGTCTCAAGCCTCTCCTAGGCGAGACATACCTGCTTCATTCGGGAGCTCACTTATCCAGCCCTTGTTTGCTTGCATTTGGATTTAGATTTTATTAGTGATTGCTCTGTGCACGATAGTTGGCCTAGGGTTTACGTAAATAGTGAGTATTTTCTATTTTTTGAGTCATCATGGATTCGAGTGCAGTTCCTCGCTGTTCTCGTCATTTAGCAGTACTTTCTCCTTCTACTTATCCTCCTCCTTTGGGAGAGACACATAGACAGTCTAGGAGGACTATTTCACACATTGATTCACACACCATGGGAGACCGTTTAGAGGATATTCTTGAACCACCTCCTCCCATTCGTGTAGACGATGGAGAGTTTACTCCTACTTACGATCCTTCACCCGACTTGGCTGAGTTAGTTCCTGTG
Source organism: Pseudotsuga menziesii (assembly GCA_001517045.1). Taxonomy (NCBI): domain Eukaryota; kingdom Viridiplantae; phylum Streptophyta; class Pinopsida; order Pinales; family Pinaceae; genus Pseudotsuga; species Pseudotsuga menziesii. Next base: position 52,332 of record LPNX010945366.1, read on the forward strand.
ATTTCTGAGATAGGAATCATGCACGATAGACCTACTCACTCTAGGGTTGATTCCCCATTGACGCATTACTGGTATGGAATGCCGGAGGACGCCGAGACTCATTTTGAACCTACCAGCACTAGCTATGGTAGTTATGCTATGTCTGGTTTCCCTACACATGATTTGGCATTTCATGTCGAATCCAACTTCGAACCTAACACTATGCCTGGGGGAACTCTCATTCCTTACCATGTGGAGAGGTTTGGGAGCACTAGTCACATTGCACCTTCCATCCCAGTGGTGGAAGTTACATCATATATCCCTCCTAGGTCTAGAGTTAGTGACCTGATTAGGATACCAGACCCGAGATGAGTGATGATAGGCAGTAGCACGTACATCATTACTCAGATTCCTTCATCCTCGGTCCCTAGTTCTTCAAATGTACATCCTCCACCTTATTCACGTGGTCCTTCGAGTCGGCACATGGCTAAGAGTCAGGTCCATATTGTGGTTACTAGACCGATTGTGTCTCAGGTTTACATATCGCCCGTTGCTTTGGGAGGTTATGTCCATACTTCTAGAGGTCATCTTGCTACTTCCGGGGCGTATATCCCTACTTCCGGTATGTATATCCCTACTTCCGGAGCGTATCTTCCTACCTACGGAGTGTCTCATGGGGCATCACATGCGATGAACTATGGACCCTATTATGGGACGTAGTATGGACAGGGTTCTTCACCTTATGGAGGCGGGTATCAACAACCTGCTTACTCTCCTAATTATAGCTTTGTAGCTCCTACTAGTCAAGGTCCACTGTACTATGGTGCTTCCACGCCACCTTATACAGGTCATACGGGAGGAGGACACTATGGTCAAGGCCATGGTGGTAATCAACCCTATATGAATTAGGGAGCGGTCCATCGACCTCATCATCCTAGGCTCCCTTTCCTCGCAACACTTAATCTTCGGGACTTATCGAGATTGATGAACGATCCTGTGGCTCATGACCCGGCTTGACCGGCTGTCCCTACCAAACTTCCTTTAGACATACCTAAGTTCGAGGGAAAACTGGGAGAGGATCCGAGTGAACACGTTACTATGTTTCACCTATGGTGCTCTTCGAATTCCTTACATCAGGACTCAGTCCATTTGAGATTATTTCAATGCACCCTTACAAGGCCTGCCGTTAAGTGGTATATAGAGTTACCTAGGGGATCTTTCGCTTTGTTCGACGACCTTGCGATGAATTTTCTTAATCACTTCCAGCTACCAGTGCGTTATGACGTTGGTACTGAACTCTTGTTGACATTTTGGCAAGATAAAGCCACACATATTTCTGATCATATTCAAGAGTGGCGTAGACGGAAGAGGTTAATTAAAGCTTTTATACCGTCGAAGTTCCTCCTTGAGTGGTTCCTCAAGTCGTTATTGCCATATATAGCGAAGGATGTTTCCACATCCGGAGTGCAGAATGAGGAACAAGCAATTTTTAGGGCACAGGAACTGGACTTGATTTATGCTCAGTCTGGTTTGTTGTATGAGATTATTCCCAATGCTCCTTGTTCCAGTTTCAATCCCAAAGTCAAACCTGGACCACATGTCGATGTCATTGTGGGTTGTGCAAGTGTGAAACCTGCGGATTCAGTTGCAAAACAAGTTAGTCAATTGTCAATCAACCAATCTGTTTCGGGACAAGCTACGGCTTCATCTCAACCCATCCAAATGACGAGTGTACTCTCTGTGCAATCGTCAGACCAGAAGGGTAACCAACAGCTCGGACGAAATAGAAAAAAGGATAAAAAGAATAATCGAAAGGGTGGGAATAAGAATGAGAATGCTAACAATAATGACAAGAATGGTAGAAATGTTGGGGGGGACAAGCAAGAAAAACGTAAGGTTAAGTTCCCTTGCAAGTTATGTAAGGATGATCACCTCACTTACTTGTGCCCTCGGATTGAAGAAGCTTCAAAATTCTTGGCACAGGGCCCAGCTGTGCTAACTAACCCTTTACTGCATAATCAAAATCTGAACTCAAAGTCCCATGACCAGTCTAGTGATGATGATCTGCCAGAGAGTAGTGGTCATGGGTGCATTAACATGGTCCGTGCTGCGAAAGTTGTGACTCGTGCGAAAGATTATAGTTCGTCACAACCCAGCCCAGGAAAAGAGCCTGATCCACCAGGGCCCCCTTTGTGCATTGAGAAACCTATGGATAAACCTGAGGCTGCACCTCACATTCCTAAGGGAGTCCTTAAGCATTCAGGGAATAATCCAAATGCCCGAGCTGTCCAGAATTATTCAGTTTTTGAGGATTTGGGCCACACTCCTTGTGCGATGTCTGCATTGGAAATGCTTCAGAGTTGTCCTTCGCAAAGGAAGATGTTGATTTCTTCCCTTGGTGTAAATGATGATGATTCTTCCTCTGTGATCAAATTTGAAACCGCAGGACTCCAGCCTTGCTTGCCCTACTATGTGTCTCTTTTGGTTCACGTAGAGTGTCTTAATATGACCATCAAGCGCACTGTGATTGATGAGGGCGCTGCTGCTTCTGTGATGTCTTTGGCCTGTTGGAAGGGTCTAGGTTCTCCTGAGATGTCTAAATCAGTGACTATGTTAACTGCGTTTGATGGGAGATCTTTTAGGCTGCATGGCGTCCTTCCTTCCCTTAAAGTCCATTTGGGGGGGAAGACTGTTGCGATAGAGGTCAAGGTGGTTGATGCGCCCCTTGACTATAATCTCTTGCTAGGTAGGAACTGGATGTACAATATGCAAGCCATTTCTTCTTCCTTGTTTCACGTTGTATGCTTTCCACATAATAGGAAGATCATAAGGATTGATCAAATGACATTCAAGAATCCGTTTGTTACCGCATCTTTGAGAGCTTCGATCCTGATCATTGAGCACTCTTAGCCGGAAACTAGGAGTGTGGGTGTAGGTATGTATCTGTCCCTCATGGGAAGCTTTAGTTGTCCTACACTGATCCTCATAATAGGATCTAGTTTTGATGAGGCTTCGAAATATACGACATCGGTGTCTTTTCGCACGACTCATATGGAAGATCCTTGGATTCTTCCTACCCTGAGTACTTCGAGTGAGCCCGTCGAGATGAACGTGCCGTTGCCTGCAGCTATGATAGCTTATCAAGCTAATCTCAAGAGTGTTGCAGAGCCTAGTCCTTCCTCTTCGTGGATGGAGGAGGAGGACCCTTATGTGTTACCGGCATGGATAGTACAGTATTCTCACGCACACGACTACCTTGATACGGTTTTCCCTTTGGATGAAGCGATTATTGAGGCTATGTCGGGAGTTGAGCCACCATGGGAGGAACTTCATCATAGATCGTACTTTCTTCCAGAGCTTGACCGTTTGGAGCATGAGGATTTTAGGGCGATTCTTAGTCAGAGAGTTGGTAGTCCTATGGTTCCATTAAGCTCTCCTGGTCCGATGGCTGATGGAAACATGGCGAACATATTTTCAATGATTCCTATCAACATCTCTCGCAATCCTGGCATGATAGAGAATGTATATATTGGGGTGGAATGTTCCCATGCTAAGATTCTGGAATATACCAAGATTTTTAAGGAATTTCGTGATATTTTTGCTTGGTCTTACGACGAGATGCCAGGTATTGACCCTTGTATTGTCAAGCACGAGATTAAGACTTACCCCAACGCTAAGCCTATTCGACAATGTTTACGTGCGGTGAATCCTAGGAAAGTACCCGCCATTAAGGATGAGATAGAGAAGCTGTTTAAAGTCGGTTTCATCTATCCCATTCCATTGATGGAGTAGGTTTCAAACCCCATTCTAGTGGATAAGAAGCAGGGAGTGATCCGTATATGCACTGATTTCCGTGATTTGAATCGTGCTTATCCTAAGGACAACTTCCCCACACCGTTTATAGATCAGATTTTGGATGAGTGTGCGGGTAGCGAGGTGTTCTCCTTTATGGACGGATTTTCCGGGTATAATCAGATATAGATTAAACCTGAGGACCAACATAAGACTACATTTATTTGTCCTTGGGGAACGTTTGCATATCAAAAAATGCCTTTCGGCCTTAAAAACATCGGAGCTACATTTCAGCGGGCAATGACCTTGATTTTCCATGATCTCAAGTCAGTTATCAAGGTATTTTTGGATGACCTCACTGCTCATTCTCACATGAGAACGCGTCATCCCTATCACTTGAGATTGGTATTCGAAAGATGACGGCACTATTCGGTTAGATTAAATCCTCATAAGTGCATCTTTTGTGTGAAATCAGGGTGTTTGTTAGGATTCATCATGTCTAAAGAGGGTATAAGAGTCGACCCTTTGAAGGTTGAGGCAATACTTCAGTTGTCTCCCCCAAAGAATATTCGTCATCTTCAGTGTTTGCAAGGCATGGCAAACTTCTTATAAAGATTTGTTGTCAACTTTTCCAATTTGACTAGAGGCTTCCTGCTTCTCTTGAAGAAGGACACCCCCTTTTATTGGGATGAGCAAGCCCAGGAGTCCTTTGATGCATTCAAGCGAGCCCTAGCACTGGCCCCGGTGATTAGTCCTCCGGATTATAGCCGTGATTTCCTATTATATGTGGTCGTGTCCTTAGAGACGATTGGTATGGTTTTGGTTCAAGAGGATGAGGAGCTCCAAGAGCATGTCATATATTATTTGAGCTGAAACCTTATTGATGCAGAGATTCATTATTCTCATGTCGAGAATATTTCTTTAGCTACCGTACATGCAGTTCAGCGGTTGAGACAATATATTATCCTTCGCCAGACCTTGGTTGTGGCCCATGTCAATCTGTTTCAATTCATCCTCACCTGAAGGATGATTGGGGGAAAGTATAATAAATGGATTTCCATTCTGCAAGAATTCGATCTCGAGTTTGTTTCGGCAAAATCGAAGAAGTCTTTAATTTTTGCAGAGCTTATATCGGATTTCCCGAGCGAGGCCGAGGAGTTGGTTTGTGAAGATACATTTGTCGATGAACACATCCTCTTAATCTCAATGTTAGACCCATGGTATGGGGATATCATAATATATTTACAAACACAGAAGACCCCTACTCACCTCTCGCGAGATGAACGACGACGATTACATCACGTCTCTAAGAACTACCTCATAGTGGACAATACTTTGTACCGCCGTGGGGTAGATTCCATTTTAAGACATTGTTTAACTCATGAAGAGGCTGAGGTAGTGCTGAATGATTGCCACAGAGGGGTGTGTGGTGGTCATTTATCTGGGCTTTCTACAACTCAAAATATTTAAAGAGTGGGTTATTTCTGGCCGTCGATCTTTAAGGATTGTGTTGATGCGGTCAAGAGGTGCCACCCTTGCCAGGTGTTCACACGTAATATACACTCGAAACCTGCCTCGTTACATCCCATTATCACCGCCAGTCCCTTCACTAAGTGGGGGCTTGATTTTATGGATTGCAACCCAGCTTTAGCTGGGGGGAACCATCATATTATAGTGGCTGTTTATTATTTCATGAAATGGGCTGAGGCTATGCCTATAGTAAAATCCGACGGTGAGACAGCCGCTCACTTTGTGTTCAACCAAATTATTGCTCGGTTTGGGGTTCCGAAAGAGCTTGTCATTGACCATGGCTTGCACTTTCAGAACCGTATGATGGAAGAGTTGACATCCAAGTTAGGGTATAAGCAAGAGCATTCATCTTCTTACTACCCCCAAGCGAATGGACAGGTAGAGGCACTGAATAAATCACTCAAATACATTCTCCAATGAACCATCGCACAAAGCAAGAAGAATTGGCACATTATGTTATATCCTGCTTTGTGGGCATATTGAACTGCTGTTAAGACTGCCACTGGTTTTTATCCATATCAGCTTATACATGGAGTGGAGTCGATATTTCCGGTTGAATGTGAAATTTCTTCGTTGAAGCTAGCTATGGAACTCTTACCGGACACTTCCCCATTGGAGGAGCGTTTGGTTCACCTTGAGCAACTTGATGAGTAGCGTCGGGATGCCTTGGTGGCTCTAGAAGTCAATAAACATCGCGTTAAGGTCCAGTACTATAAGTCTGTCCATCCAAGGGCGTTTAGTGAAGGTGACTTGGTCCTTTTGTGGGATCAACCGAAAGAACCCTTGGTAGCAGGGAAATTTAATCCTTTGTGGCGTGGTCCTTACGTGGTCAAGCGTGTGTTAGAGAAGGGTTCGTATGAGTTAGTGGATTACGAAAGAACAGCTTTGGCGGAGCCTAGAAATGGGATCTATCTCAAAAAATACTATGCATGATCTTTAGCCAAGGCTGCTTGTTGTATATTATTGTACAGCTTTGCATAGTTAGGTCTTTTTCTTATCGTGATCAGGTTTGTGATTAGTTTCCGTTTCTTTTGGCAGATGTCAATGGAATCTTCCACCTACATAGGATTCACAGATGGTGCAAGCTGTCACAGTCAACACTCAACCTCTGCTGCTTGGGTGATTTATACTCCTATGGGTCAGGTACTGTCTTCAGGAGGTGTATGTTTAAGGCCATCTTCCAACAATGTTGCTGAATACAACGCCGTTTTTGAGCTTCTACGAGATGCCATTTTACATGGCATTCTATCTCTTGAGGTACATCTTGATTTAGAGTTAGTAGTGTCATAGCTTAATGGTTTGTACCATGTTAGAGATCCGATGTTATTGAGAAGGTTCTTACGTGTGAGATTGTTAGAACGGAAATTTGACAATATAACATATATACACATTCCAAGAAATAATAATTAAGTTGCTGACTCATATGCTAACTACGTGTTAGATTGGCATTTGTTTCATTCATAATAAATTAATCACAAACACAGTTTTTACACATGTAAATAAATAAATCGATCACCATAAAACTTTTTATATATACATAAAAAATGTGGTAATACATAGTGTCATGATACAAAATTTGGGGCTTTTAAAGACACCATCATATAATACACGGTCATACAAAATGTATACACTCCCAGGTGTCTAATCCTGTGGAGGAGGAGGAGGGTTGTGATCATGAAAGGTCACTACGGCTCTAGCTAGCCGTCGGAATAAACGCACCCATGTGCGTGGTACACCCACCACCTACCGCTTCATGACCTCAGGCAAGTCCTCGACTTGTGCCATGGGAACTCTATGTGTCAATCTCACGAATTTTGTATGAATTCTCTGGAGCGTTCGCTCTGCATCCACACATGTGATGTCATCTCCTCTTCCCCTCCGTCTATGACGAGGGAAGCCCTCTGGCCGTCGTGGTCCCACATCTGCACACAAATGGTAGATGTCACTATGTATCATCACGCAAAAATATGTCTTTTTGATTCCACATAATCAAGAAAATACAAAAAAATTAAATAACTCAAAAATTTAAAAAGAGAGGGTCGATATTCGTTACCTATTTCACCATATGCCGATCTTGGTGGTAGCGGCATGTCTGGGTCCCCCTGGAAATCTATCCCTGCATAGGGGTAGTCATCGATGACAACTACCTTTCATCGCCACCATGGAAATAAGTCAGCTGGATATGGGTTGTCCACCCTACCACCCCCCAGTCTGCGCATAGCATCTGCCCAACGCCATTGGGTCGGATCTCGAACCCCGTGAAGAGGAACGCCCACTCTGGGGCTCAATCCTGGAACACGCTCGAAGAAAAATGTGCTCAAAATACTACTGAACTGGAAGTTCCGCACCCTTCCTTCCTTACAATCACTGAGTTGGTGTTTCATGTTGCTCAGTAGTGTAGTACTCCAGTTGTAGATCGTGGGTCTCATGCACTCCACTGCTTAGAACATCAGAGGCCGTGAGGCCTAGTGGAGTGATGCTAAGCTGGCTATCCTGCCTAGTGTCAATAATATGGCCTTTAGGCCCAGCACCTGTATAGAATTGGTAGGGACTTGACTCCCCACCTTCTCGGTGTCTGGATAACAGTACACTGCAATGTACTCGTCGATAGTCAGGCCACCTCCTGGCCCACCACGGGAATGAAGGTTCACCACTTCCCCTCGTCTAGAAAGTCCAGTGATAAAGTATATGTCTTCCACCTCTATGGTGAGAGACATCCCATCGATATGGAAGGACTCCGAGTCTGGATCCCAATAGTCTACCAGCATCTGTAACAGTCTTGGTTTGGCCCTCAAACCAAGACACCAAAACTTGTAGAGTCCGCATGCACGTAGAGCTTGTTGAGCCATTAAGTCGGCCCTTATTGCTTCCTCTACTTCACCATGCTCACGCTCTCTCCACTCTAGGACCATCCTGCATAAGAAATTGCAAATTTTCCCATTAGTTTATTGAAAAAACCATATGCGCGGCCTCATATGCGACTGTTTTCAAAACAGCCGCATATGTACGTGGGTTTGAGGCCCTTTTCGATGTATATCCAGCCCTATACGCGGAAAAAACCTCGATTTCCACGTGGGCCGTAGCGCTCATTTTGGGATGGCTTAAAAACTTATTTGACCATGAAAATTCATAAAAATTGTATCAAAATGCAAGAGGAGAGCATGAGTAAATACCTGGAAGAAACGGTAGTGAATTCCGCCGGCTGGATCTCCTGGAATTTGCTGTTGAAAATCAGAGCTCAAATGGGTAAAAGTTTCAAATGATTTATATTTTTTACTATTTATAGAAAATTTTCAAATATTTGAAAATTTTTACCCCCTCTCCTATAGTTTTGACATTTTCTAACCATTTTGGACCGTTTTTGACATAATTCGTGATGTAGAAGACCTTTTTCAGTGCCGTTTCAACCATTGGATTGACCCATTCGTGTCGATCTTAGGTATCATGTCTAAACTAGCATATAGGTTAGGTTTCATTACCGTTTTCATTTTGCATAACCTTATGTCCATCTCATCATGACCTTAGGTATGAACCCACTCTATTATGTCACGGAACCTTCTTGCTGCTTTAGAAGTGGTATGATATGAGTGGTAGAGCTTTACCATACATGGGTACCCTAGTTAGCGCCTTATTTACATTTGGTGCCCATGCTGACGTTTTCTCCTTTAGGGTATGGGAGTCTGTTGTATAGTACTTCCATGACATTTCGCAAGAGCCTCATTCTCCTCTTGATCTTTTGCTGGCCTATTTCCCTCAAGACTCCCTCATGTCAAGTTGTGAATGCATTGTCATGAGCTTTTCCTACCTTATTGAGCTTTATGCCGGCTCCCCTGACGTTTCGTTTCAGCCATATAGCCCGATCTTATCTCATGTCTAGCTATGCAGAGCCATTTTTTATATCCTTCGTAGCTTGATTTCCTTTTTACCGAGAGGGGATTCCCCCCCGAGTGTTGATATCCTACACATGTATCCTTGCATTGAACATAGGTATGTTCCACTGCTTGGAACTAGTTTTTTTTCCCTTATGACACTCGTCTCCTCCTAGTTTGTAACTATAAAGATATTTTATTCTTTTTTAAAGCTTTTCAAATAACTAAAAAATTCCAAAAAAAAAAAAAAAAAAAATTAAAAAACCAAAAAGCCAGACAAGGAAAGATGTTATTTGTGGCAGCTGTCGAGTCGTGTCACCTTCAAACAGAGCACTGTATATCACATCCATTGGTTGGGTTATAGTTTGACTTTAGGAGCTGTACTTGTTTATTTGAGTTTATCTCCACCGACTGGTTAAGCTTCTAGTCCCTATGGAGCCTCTATTGATTCCTCCTGTGTCATAGAGATGTCCCAGTTTGTATATCGAGTCTATGCTGCCTTAATTCAGTCACTATACGTCGTTATTCTCTTGTTCGAAGGAAGTTGAAGCCTGAGTCGGCCAATCCTCAGTTATCTTGACTTTGCATGTCGGCCATTCTCGGTACAGTTACTGGTTCATGCACCTTATAATCGACTCCTTCCACATTATACAGCTTTGTTGAGTACCTCGTGTTGGATGATGGGGGATGCCTTAATGCCCTCCTTCTAGCGGATTTCATCCCATCGACTTTAGATCATTTATTCTGGGATTGGAATCTAGAGTCCTTTTGAGTGCCTTGAGACTTGCAGTCATCAGTGGCAGGTTCTCTCGCCATCGATAGTTTGTGGGAATACATCAATGTCCTCTGATCGATGGATCCTCTCAAGTGTTTGACCTCAACACATTTATTCACACTTGTTAGTTTGCACTCTAGTACCTTGATTCCCATTTTCATTAGTGGTGGGTGATCTCGCGTCTGTTAACGGTATACATTAATGACCGGTAATCAGACGATGGACTACTATGTTCGACCTCGACACCTCTATTCGCATAGTAGGACATGTACTCGCAGTGGTTTGTGTAGAAGACTTTCTAGATTGGTGGAATCTCTTATATGCTACCTCCTTGATCGTGCCAGTGTTCATGATATTTCAGCTCTCGTGACTTGATTCCAGTATATGTCAGATATTTCTAGCCACTATGGAGATCTTGATCTGTTATATCTTCAGCCATTATGGAGATCATGGTCCTATGTATATCTTCATCATGGAGATTCTGATCTATGTATATTGTATGTGGCGATGACCACATATGTGATATCATGTATCATGCCTATTCATGGCCATTGTACTCTTATGTATCCGGGATTGCTATATGTACTTGCAGTTATATGCAAAGTTGTATTATTGTACTATGCTGATTGGGTGGCTGGTATTCCATTTGGGATCTTTCATCACTCCACTTCTAGGATGGACTTATAATGTATTTCGGCCATCGTATGACCCCTCTGACCTCACACATTAGGGGGCATCTGTTATAGCTGATTTCACCACTCTAGGTGAATCACATTTTGTATGGCCTTCCCCTGTCCCACTGCAGACTCCTTAGACCCCATGGACCATTTTTTGTCCTTTTAAGTTTCCTTAATCATCCCTAAAAACATATGAAAAATTATACACACGACTTTTAAACCTATAATCGCGTATATACGCGGGTTTGACCACTAAAACCGCGTACATCAGGATGTGTGCATAATCCAAATCCTTTTGGAGTTTTCCTTGACATGGATCCGACTCATTTGACTCCTGGCCTTCCCTATGCCTTGAGATTGCTCGGATTCGACCTTGCATTACCCCTTTGAAAAGCTATATAAGGAACCCCTTGGTACATTGAAGGCATAAGAGAGAATTGAGAGCAAAGAAACTATAGTCCATTGTTTCCAGAACTTATGCTTGAGTCTACATCCCTTTGTCCCTTAGAGCACTTTTGTGTTCTTCCCAAGCTTTCCTTTTGCTTGTGATCTTGCTATCGAGAGATGGAGGATTGAAGTGGTGGAGGCCCAAGTGGGGGATTGTACCCCAATTTTTATTTCGGGAAGTATCTGTAATGTAATTGAGTCATGTCATGCCCTTATGTTTCGATCAGGAGATTCAATAATATAAACAAGTCATCTAAATTCATTGAGTTTAACCCTCCATTGTAAGTTGGGGAAATAGTCCCCACAATTGTGTCAAGGTTAACCCTCCTTGTTGATCAGAGAGAAAAGTCCCCACAGTTGTGGGGCACTAGGGTTATTAGACTCTCCTAGAGATGTCGGCCCTAGTAAGTAATTGTTAAGTGGGGTTGACATGTTGAAGTGGAAATCAAGTGAAAAAAAGAATATAAATAGAGAGTGAGCCTCTCTATTTATCACAGACACACTCACTCACTGGGGCGCATGAGTGAGAGAGGAGAAGCTCTATCAAGTGAGAGAGAGAGAACAACTGTGGAGATCATATTTTATGTTTTCGGGTTTTACTGCTACCATTGGTGCTCATTCTATCTCTGAGGAAGTTGTGGGGTTTTTTCCTTTATGGTTTCCTGGAGGAAAATTCTTTGTGTCTCTTGTCTCTTGTGTTTATTGTTGTGCATGTTATTCTCTCAGATAAGATCCTAAGATAATGCTAGCTTGAATGATAAAAATATAACATGGTATCAGAGCTAACCTAAGAAGAAGACATTATGCAGTTGCAGAAGCTAGAGATTCTTACTTTTTGGGTCTCTCTCCATAATCCATCAGCAAAAGTATGCTAGGATGACTCTCCATTGAATGGCGCATCTTTCTGTCGAAGCAGAATTTGATTCCGGACATTTTCAGTTTTTGGTGTGGGAAATTAGGGTTTCTTACAGAAGATGAATTTTTGAGTGAGCCCAGCATAGGATTTTTATCCTCATCAAAATATAATTTTAGAGACCTGGGTCGATATTTTTGGTTGGGTAAAACTTCGGGAAAGTCAAATCCTAGTTTGACCCCGGGCTGGAAAAACCCTAAATACTAAAACTGATAAGTTTTGGTACATTTTCTATATCTCAGGATTGTAGAGGTATCAGGGGCTGAAACTTTCACAAGTAGAATATAAATTCCTTATGTACATCGTATCCAAGTTTCAGGCTCATATTTGGTATATTCAAGGAGATATGATTCCTCCAATTTAGGGTTCTAGCCTCTCCTAGGATTCATCCCCAAACAAGACACCTGGGGAAAATTGCTATATATCGGGATACGAAGGTTCAAAGGAAATTTATGAAGATGTTATAGAAAGGCCACATACTATAATTTCTGTGGTCTAAGTTTCATACCTATAATATTAAATAGTGACATGTGGCAGTCCGTACAACTTCGCTATGCTGAACAGTCCTGAAACATGTCACCTTGGGAAAACGCTCATAAGTCCCAATTGGTGAAACCTGTGGTTTTGGAACAGGGACAAGATAGGATATCTTAGTTTAAATTTTCAAACATAGAAGAGTAGTAATGTTAGAGATACCATAGAAACAGTATCAGGCATTTCTAGAGAAGAAATTGGAAAACTAGGGCTTCCTGTTCCGAGAGCTTCTCTCCACTATTTTTAGAAAAAGAGTATATTGGAAAGCTCAACTTGAAGAGGTCTATATTTCTATCCAATCATATCTAAAAGATTCCAATTTTTTAAAATTAGGGTTTCTCTGACAAACCCTAGATCAGCCAGCTCCGGAACCCGGACGGACACCTCAAATCGGTAAGATCTAATCTTTTGCTATTTTCATTTGAGGTTCTCATTTCAAAGTGATCTATGACATTAGCTTGATGATAAGCTTGGTGAAGTCGACAAATTCCAAGCATGGAAGTATATGATCTCTCTAAATAAAATGAATTGGACACCTACAAAAGTAGAGAGGTTCCAGTTCCAGAGGGAGATGAGGCTAAAAGCCTTACACCAGAAGAACTTGGTCAAGGCCAAGAAGGTCATTGTTGATTCAATCACGGATCACCTTATACCACAAATGTCTTCCCTAAAGACACTGAAAGAGATGTTTGATTCCTTAACCAAGCTATTTGAAGGGGAGAACATAAATCAGAATATGACTTTGAGAAAACAGTTGAAGAATCTAAAGATCCAGAATGCAGAGACCATACAGTCATACTTTACGAGGGTCTCTCAAATCAAAGAACAACTTGTAGCAGTAGAAGAAGAAGTGGAGAATGTAGAAGCGATGAGAGCCACCTTTAATGGCCTCCCAGGATCATGGGATTCATTCATGCGAGTAATGTGTTCCAGAAGGAAGTGATTACTTTCAGCAGACTCTGGGAAGAAGAAGAAGCTCGACTCATAATAAGAGAAGAGAAGATGGGAGCAACTGAAGATAAAGCTCTCACCATCGAAAGAAGATCCCTTAAGCGATGAGGAACACGAAGGGATCAACTCTTAAAGAAACTCTTATCCATCTTAGTATTTGGATAATAAATGATGAATGAATAAGATGATGAAGCTGAAGGCTCAAGAAGGAGTCTACCCACTAAAAAAATAAAGATAAGTATTCAATTGTCATTTCATAATATTGTTTTGTTATGCATTTGTTTATATCCAGTTAATGTATTATGCATTATAGAATGTTTGCATTAATGACAGTATACTACTAATATGCATGTAATGGATAAGTAGCTCATGGTGCTATACAAATCTCCATTGCTACTTATCTAGAATGAAACTTCTTTGCTGACATATTGGATTAGTGCACAATCTCAATGTTGACCTGGTAGAGATGGAAGGCATCTAGAAAGTTTTCATGAAATATGGATGAATGTTGTATTGGCTAAAATAGTTGCATAATCATATATCTTGGTGCAAAAGAATTTTTCATTATGAATATACCTTATGAAATGTTTCTAACCATACAACTAATGTATTTGACTTGTAGGAAAGATCGTGTAAAATCACCTACAAGCAAAGAAGGATGAGACTTGTTTCGAAGAACAAGTAATGACAGTTCAAAGATGAAGAATAATATGACGAATGCAGTGAGATCATTGATGTAGAACCTTCCAGCCATGATTAAGTAACCAAGAAGAAAGGGAAGACCGGTTCAAGAAGAATGATGTCTAGGATGTAGTATCGAAACCTGAAGAGAAGTTCGTAGTTCCATCATGTAGTAGATGGAAACATTGTGGGATATAAGGAAAGATTCTTAGCATGAGGCTTCTCATGGAAAGAAGGCATAAACTACAAAGAGAAATTTGTAGCCACTACAAGTTAAGACACATGACAGGAAAAATCATGTGTGTAGGCCTTATACGAGCTCAGAAGAAACCCATGGGATAACACATACATGAGGAGCTTGATGAAGATATTAACCTTTGCTACAAGGTTGAAGATGAAAGTATATAGAGGATGACAAGCTCATAGATGGGTGCGAGAAGAAATTTTGAAAAGGTTCAAGATAGAGGATATTGGTATCTAGTGATACTAGATGGATACATAGAATATTAGTAGCAAAGGAAGCTGCTTGTCACTCCAGTACAAAATGTTTCAGTGCATAGAGTATGAAAGCCATAGGGAGAATGATGCTCTGCTTTAGAGGGAGTGACTGCAGAAGATCCTGAGGTTCGACATGGTGTGACAGGATGGATAGATTACTGATGAATCTAGGATTTATTGAGAGTAAAGAGGATTCCAACCTTTACTTCAAGGTTGAAGGCAAAACACCAGTGATGCTCCTGTTATATGTGAATGACTTGTTCCTGATAGAAAAGAGGTGCTCATTAAATTCGCAAGAAGGATACTTGTTGTCGAGTTTGAGATGAAGGACTTGGGTATGATGCACTACTTTCTAGGCATGGAGGTGTGGTAGAATGCAAATGGAATCTCCCTAGGACAAGGGAAGTATGTAGTAGAGGTCCTGAAGAGATTCAGGAGGATGGACTGCAAGGCCATGACCACACCTATGGCATCGAACCTGAAGCTATTGACTTCATCAGAGTCTGTTGATGCCACGATGTATTGTCAGATGATTTGTTCCTTGATGTACCTTATGAATACAAGACCAGATATTTGCTTTGTTGTGAATACCTTGAGCTAGTTCCTGACGGATCCGAGACATGTTCAATTGATTGCTGCAAAGAATATTCTGAGGTACCTAAAGGGTATAGTTGATTATGGGCTCAAGTATAAGGTTGATCAGAAGATTAACCTGGAAAGTTATGTTGATTCATATTGGGCAGGAAGTGCCATCGATAGAAAGAGCACCTCAAGGTGTTGCTTCAGTATGGGATCAGGTGTGATCTCTTGGTTTAGCAGGAAACAGTCTTTCATGGCACTAAGTACAGCTGAAGTAGAGTATGTCGTAGCCTGTTCAGCTAGTTGTGAGGCAGTATGGATGAGGAAGCCACTGTCTGATTTATTTGATCTCTAGTTGGATGTTACTTGTATATATTGAGACAACCAGAGTTGTGTGAATTTGTTAGAGAACCCGGTGTTCCATGACAATTCAAAGCATATCGAGATCAAATATCACTATATCAAGGATATGGTGTAGAGAGGATCAATGAAGCTCCATTATGTTGTGACGAATGAATAGATAGCTGATGTGTTGACTAATCCATTGGCCATAGTGAAGTTTGAGTACTTCAGGGAGAAGCTTGGTGTTCTCCAGATCTAGGTTCCCTCCAAGTGGAATTGATGAGTCTGTGAGCCATTCTGACATGCTGAGAGGATTGGTTCCTTCCATGGTCAAATGTAAGGGGTGATCCATTCTGTCATGGTGAGAGGATTGGTTCCTTCCATGTTAGACATGAGTGCTGAGCCATTCTGATGTGACTGTAGGATTGGTTCCTACATGATCAGATATAAGTGATAAATGCCATTCTATGGGAGAATGGAGGCACTTTGTCAGTTACCAGGAATTTTTTCAGTCTGGGATTGACACTTAGCCTGGGGTTGAGATCCTTTTTGACATGATGTGTGAATAAAATTTTCCTATCATGATGTGTGAATAAAGTTTCCTATCATGATGTGTGAATAAAGTTTCCTATTGTGGTCGAATATAAGTGCAGAGCTGTTGGAGGAGCTATTCGGTGAGCCGACTAAGTTGAATATCCAACTAATTCGAGATTAGGTCAGCCGCATAAGGTCGTGTCAGTTGACCGAACCGACAGGTAGTTATATGTAAATATTTTTAAATCATATATATTAGGCTGTTGAGCCAGATGAGAACTTGGCTCAGTTCTGTGTTTGTATGGAACCTCATGATATAATATAATATGTTATTCTACATCTATGTTCTTATCTCTTGTCTATTATGTCTGTATGCTTTAATGTGTATTATTGGTAACCCTTTGTGATTTGTGAGATTACAACATTGGTTCCGTTGCTGGTAGTACATATCTGAGATGACTATAAGAAAATGATATCAGAACAGGAGATTAAGAACTGGTGGGAGTGGAAGATAGCAAATTATTTGCAAAATTACGCGAGGAGAAATAGATTGATGAGTGCTTAGGCGAAGGAGAGATTCTTCACTGAAACTCATGAGAAGTTCATAGAATCAGTACACCAAATTTTGAAAAAACTTCTGGATGAAAAGGCCAGAAGCAACTAAAGACCAAGAGCTACAAGAGAAACTAATTCGAGGGGGATGAACAAACCTATCAGAGTGGTTTGAGAACATCACCAACGAATTCTGTGAGGAGAAAGCCATAGAAGAAATAACTTCGGTAGAAACCATTCAGAAGAATTTCTATACAGACCTTACTGAGAATTTCTTGTGCTCCCTACTGAACCTACTATTCAAATTCCTGATAGAAAAAGGAGTGGGTCATATTGTAGAACCTCATCCGTCACTGCACGAACTGCCACCAAATTCTAATTGGGTGGAGAAATAGAAAAAGTGGGAGAAATTTATTGCTGAAAGGGAGTGGGAATATTTCCTAAGCAAGTAAACAAAATTATCTGAGCTTTCTAAAGCATCGGGTAGGCTATGGGGGGGTAGTTGGTCGTATGTTGGGGTAAAGTGAAGAGGATTCTAGTCGACTAAAAGGAGATACCATCACCAGCAATGAAAAGTCAACCTAGAAAGGAAATCGAACGAACAATGAAACACAAAGGTATGGTGGATTTACAGAGAATAGAGAGAGAAGATGATGAAAAGAAGGAAAGAAAGAAGAGAAATGGCTATAGAACTGCAAAGAGGAATGAATACTAGGGTGACAGACCAGGAAAGAAATCCTCCAGAGTCGGGATATGACCGACAAGAAGAAGGCGTGGATGAAGAGGAATCACCCATGGAAGAAGACTCGTGGATAGAGCAACGTGAAGATCTCCAAATAGAAGTTCCCTAGGAGATAAGAACTCTTTCTCCAATGAATCTGAGTACTAGGAGGCAAGCCATTGTTGAGAGGAACTAAGACTAAGAGCTGGTGAGTTTGGTATATGGAGCCAACTAGACGACGAGGTAAATGATGATAATCATCTAGTGATCTATCGACCGAAGGAAGAAAACTGGGTCACGCTTCAAGTGTACCCTTCCAACTGAAGTATCCACTTACTTTACTCGACACATGAAGGAGAACCCCCCCTGCCAAATATAGCTTTGGAAAATACAAAACAGTCGGACCTGCAGACAAATAATTGCAGTTAGACATCGACAGGAGAAGTTGACCCAGACCGACTACTTGTCGAAGAAGAAACAACAAAAAAAATGACCGACGGGAATGAAAGTTCCATCGACAACAACTCTGCAGAAAGAGACAAGCAAAACATTCCACTACCCCCACCACCGCCACCTCCTGGAGGATATAGGGACATCGAGTCTGACATGGGTCATGGATCAACGCATATCCCTCTATACGGGGGTGACAAAGATCTTAGATGAAATTGGTTCATCTGTGAGTTGACATGGGAGGAGAATCAGGTTACATCTGAAGATCAACAGATGACATAGTTCGCTGGTGCCTTGAGGAAAAGAGCACTAATGTGGTACATGACCTTTACTGAGAGAACCCCTCAAGCATCTAAAGCAAAAATTAAAGTGCAATTCTTGTCCTTCTTTAAAACTCTGGATGCAAAATACTTGGCAGCTAAAAAGTTGAAAACAACATCGCAAAAGCCAGCAAAGTCTGTCCAAGAGTATGACAAATGTTGGAAAGACATCCTCAACCAACTGGATTACATAATTGATGAACAACTATTAATTCAATGGTTGCTTGCAGGTTTATCACAGAAAATTGGGTGGCACATAATCTTGGAGATGTTTAAAACGTACGAAGATGTGCTTAATAAATATCTGCAAGTGGAGATGGACGAAGATTTCCCAGCATATCCTACGGATACTAGAATGGAAGAACAACTAGAAATCATGCAGAAATCATTGAAATAGATGAACCTTAAGAATCAGGATGTCTGGTGCACAAAATTCTCAACGGCTGGACACACCAAAGATAACTGTCGACATGACATTCGATTTGTTCAGACAAAGTGCTTCTGTGACATCTGCCAAGAACATGGAGAACACACAACAAAATATTTCCCGTATAACATGAAAAACAACAAATCATCTTAGTGTGCCATCTATGAAGTAAAAATTCACGCCACGGCTAACTGCCACTTAAACTTAAAGAATCGACAAAACTACGAAGCAGACTACCAGACAAACGAAGTTGCATAGAACAATGATAAGAACCAGTGAAGCAATTATCAAAACAAATAGAATAATCAAAGATATGAAGGTCATTGATATGAGCATCGGTTCGACAACCGTCATGGAGGATATGGATGTCGAGGTCAATTCTCAGGGAATCGCAACAACCAACCACGTCGTCCCAACCAGTGTTTCACATGCTATAAAGAAGGTCATCGATATACAGACTGCCCATACAAGGACATAACCGATTTAAAATTTTGTACCAGCTATGGAGTCGGGGATCACTCATTAGAGGATTTTCCTACTATGCTTGATAAAATCAATAAAAATAAAAATGTTAATGTCTTGTCATGTGTTCAAAAACATGATGTAATCAATACGAAGAATCTGCATATAGTAACTTGACAAGGGACAAAAATTTGGAGTGATAATCCATGCATAAGTAAAATAAAAGAAAAGAATGATTATCCTAACCCAACTAAACAAAAACAATTGTATAAATATGCGACGAATATATTTAAAGAATTTGCTCGACAAGAAGAAGCTGATGATAGTCGACAAAGCATAGTTAAAGAATTAATACGTTTAGTACAAGATGATAAAGCGGTATCTAAATTCACTAAATTATTGTATAATATGAAACACAACAATAATATAGAAAAAAACACAAAAAACATATGCAGCCTAAACTAGAAGGACAAAAGTGATGTCAAACCACTTGTCGACCTAGAAATTGAAGGATACCATGTCCGACAAGTTGTACTCGACTTCGGCTCACAAGTAAACATTATGACTCATGACACTTGGGAACAATTGGGTAGACCTTGGCTATATGAGTCAGGAATATACCTCAAATTATCTAACCAAGGTCTGATCGAACCTATCGGAGTTTGGAGAAATGTCGATATGACAATAAAAGGAATATCGACCAAAGTCAACTTTGAAATTATTGACCCTAAGGAAGGATCCAGTTCCTTCCCAGCTTTAGTAGGCTGACCTTGGGGAAGAAAAATGAAAGCATCGATATCTTTAGACAAAGAAAGGATAAAACTAAAGGGGAATGGACATAAAGTTATAGTACCTATCCATCCATCCCAAGGAGAACCTTGGATAGAACCTATTGATGAAGAATTCGACATCTGACAATTATATCAAATACAAAATAATGAATATTACACAAAACCCAATTTATATGGTGAACTTCACTTAGGAAATTAAGATTCAGTAGGATACAACTCAGATGCAGAATTATGTGATTGGGAAGTTGAAAACTACGAGACACAATAAAGAGGTTGCTAGACCATTCAAACAGTGCAAAAGAAACTAGTCCAACAATGTTTCTTGGTTTCCATCATCCCAAAAATATTTGAAAAGAAAGCAAGGAATACCCTACCCTAAAACCAACAAATATAAATATCAAACAAATCCCAAGATACAAAGAAAGATAATCACTAGTTATGCATATAGAACAAGTATCTAAAAACATTGGTGAACATGGCTGACTACAGAGCCTAGTAGAAACCTTCACTGGACAAGCTGCTAGATGGTGGGATACCCATCAATTAAGATTACAGACATGTACAAAAACTTTGAATTAATTTGTAGAAAGATTCAGAGGAAAAAGGCTAACCAATCATGCCCAAATACCTATGTTCATCCAAGGGCAGGACCCAAAAGAACACATAAGAACATGCAAAAAAGAGTGGAAAAGACTTGGGTATAAAGACGAACGTACATGGAAAAACCTGTTTCCATCGACGCTATCTGAATTAACAAATAAATGGTACAAAATGGAAGAAGCACGGGGTGAAACATTTCAATGGCATGAGATTAGAGAAAATTTCATCAAAGACTTCAGCTTTATACCACAAAACAAAAAGTTAGTCAAAACTGCAAAACAAATCAAAGCGTTTATAAAACCGACGGGGAAAAATAACCTAACACAAAATTATGATTGACTGACAAAAACATGTAATAACATACAAACCAAGAAAATACCACAATCAACAAGACTACAAATGGAAAATGAAAATCCGGAAGGAAAAATCTTTTGATGGAAATCACACCATTCAGAAACAACAAAACCAATTCGCACAGTACTTAAATTCGAGACATCCGACAAAGAAGATACCGACCGAATGACTGCAGCAAAATTTCTTGCTACATTTTCACAGTTTAAAGAAGGGAGCCAACCGATCAATGAAACCAAAGCACCAGAATGGTTAGATGCCAAAGTGAAAACTAAAGAATTTGACATATCAAACGATGATCGACCAAAAATGGCAAAAATAGGAGATTATTGGAGTGAAGAACAAACAACCGAAATAGTAAACTTACTAAAAGAATTCTAGGATGTATTCGCTAGAGACTACAAATATCTCAAAGGTCTAGTCCATGAAATGGGTGAAATGAAGATCCTCATTAAACCTGATGTCCAACTTGTAAAGAAAAGGCCATATAAATTAGCTCATAAATACAAAGAGATAGTCAAGAAAGAGATTGATAATATGCTTGAAGCAGGAATTATCTCCCCCATTGACCAATCGGAATGGAAAAGTCCAATGGTAGTGCAACCAAAGAAACATTACCCAACAAAGCTAAGGATCTGTGTCGACTTCAGAGAATTAAACAAAGTCACCTTAACAGACCCATTCCCAACACCCTATTCAGATGAAATACTAAATGAAGTTGCAGGACATGAATGCTACTCATTTACAGACGGATTATTAGGTTACAACCAGGTACCAATAGCCAAAGAAGACCAGAAAAGGACAACATTCGTATGTGAATTCGGATCATTTTCCTACAGAGTTATGCCTTTTGGTCTAAAAAATGCACCTACAGTATTTTTGAGAATTGTGGTCAAAACATTTCAAGAATATATCTACAAAACATGGCATTATATTTCGATGATTGGAAAATATACTCTATGCTAAAAGATCACTGCAAATGCCTAAGGCTCATGTTGGAACTATGGCGACAAATCCAGCTATCTCTGAACTAAAGGAAATGCATATTCCTGACCCATATAGGGATACTATTAGGACACATTGTATGAAAATAAGGCATCAAGGTTGAATTCGCAAAAATAAAAATTATCCTCGACTTAAAACCACCAGTGAACCAAAAATAAGTCAGGGTACTACTTGGTCATACATGATATTATAGGAAATTTATAAGATACTATTCAGACATGACTTATCCATTGGAAGAACTATTAAGAGAAGATCAGGAGTTCGACTAGATAGAGTAATGTAACATATCATTTGAAACACTTAAAAGGAAGCTAGTAGAAGCACCCATTCTAAGGTTCCCCAATTGGTCGATCAAATTTCACGTACACATAGACGCATCAGGCCTAGCAATAGAAGTGGTCTTAACACAACCAAGGGACGACAGAATGGGCTACCCCATGATTTACAGCAGCAAAAAACTAAATAAAGCAGAAAGGAACTATTCAACAACAGAGAGAGAAGCATTAGGAATGGTTTTTGCACTACAGAAGTATCGACATTACCTACTATCCAACCCTTTCATCTTTTATACCAACCACCAAGCATTAAAATACCTTGTAAACAAACCCTTATACCATGGGAGAATTTTTCGATGGCTACTACTATTCCAATAATTCAAATTTGAAGTCATTGTTAGACCAGGAAAATTAAATGTCAGACCCGACCACTTGTCGTGAATCAACACAGGAGAGGAGCCGACAGGAGTCGAAGACAACCTACTGGATGCACATTTATTTTGAATAGAAGCAGTCCCAGCAGAATTAGAGGAAATAGCTCAATTCCTAGAAAATGGACAAGCACTAGAGGGCATGAGCACGAAAAAGAAACAAATCTTAGCCATGAAATATGCACCATATAGCCTCATAAATGGAGTTTTATATAAAATGGGCCTGGATGACATCCTCAAAACATGTGTATTAGAATATGAAAGAGATAATATCATGTATGAAGCACACTATGGACCACTGGGAGGACATTTTCAAGCAGACACAACTGCCAAGAAAATCCAATAGTCAGGGCTATGGTGGCCGACACTATACAAGGATTGTAAAAAGTTTGTGAGCCAATGCAACATATGTCAATGACTGGGTCAACCTCTGCCTAGTACAAAAATTCCCTTGATATCAGTAAACCCAAGTTTGACATTTGAAGTTTGGGCCATTGACTTCATAGGACCATTTTCGATACCAACAAAAAGAACAGGTGCAAGGTACATAATAACCGCAGTAGAATATGTAACCAAGTGGGCAGAAGCAGAACCAATTGACACATGTTCTAGTGAGATTGCTGCTAAATTTATCTACAAAAACATAATTACTATATTTGGATGCCCAATAACCCTAATCAGTGACTAAGGGTCACACTTTATTAACAAAACCATCAAAGCACTAACAGACCAGTTCAAAATTGACCACCAATGTAGTACAACTTATCACCCTCAGTCAAATGGAGCAATCGAGGCATTTAAAAAAACATTAAGAAATCCAAAAACAACAGCAGAAGGCTTGGCATGATCGCAGTATCAAAAACAAAAAATATGTCGGTAGGGGGCCTCACCTTACTATACAATAGTCAAGTAAAAGGAAAACCTAAATAGTTACATATAGAATGGATGGGACCTTACATTGTCGAAGAGATTCATGCCAACGGATCAGTCCGACTAAGGACATTACAAGGAATAATATTTCGAAAACTTGTTAATGGTGCCCAACTAAAATGGTAGAAAAATTAAAACAAGTTCAAAAAAGAAAAAAGAAAAAAAACATACATATAATGACCATAACTATCAGACAAAAACTATAAAAATCTAAAAAGACTAAAAAAAACAAAACCGAACCAACACCCATAACCTAGGATGACAGGAAACTAGTGCTTCAACAACTGACATCAAACCCATTGACATACCGCCATCGACCACTCGCATGATCAGCATCGACCAACGACCCTGAAGGTCAAATCATGCTTTCATGACTAGTACGGTTAGAAGGAGCACCAAAATCAAATCGCCATTAACACAAACTCCAGATACCACGCTAGACCATCGCTTCCGCCATTAATACATCCATCGACAGAAATGTCACCCGCTCCACCTATAAATATCAGACTAGAAAAATATCATTTATCGTATTTTGAAGATATAGAGCAATTAAGCAGTCAGAAAATTGAGAACCAAGAACCTGTAAGAAAATTCGACCAAGAGACCGACGAAATGGCATCAAAGAAAACTAGAGCTGCAGCTGCAAAGACAAAGGAACTGCAATCTGCTGAAACCCCATTATTGAGAAGGTTAAGAAACATCAAGAACTCCAAGTTACAAGAAGCCTCATGGGCGAAAAATTGGGCCAAAATCAAGGAATGGGCCTATGTCGACAAGAAACCGACACAAGTAGCAGAGAAGATAAACCACAGCTCCATTATGAACTACATGAACACACCATTCATGGAGAGTTTTTGGAGGAACGAAAGAAATAGCAGTAAAATTCATTATCAGCCGATACCACAACAGGAAATTTTACTTCGACAGGCCAGTAGAAATCTCTGGTGAAGTCATATACAAGTTGATTGGTCTTTTAAACCAAGGTGACCCAGTCCCTGTCGTCATAAAAGAAGGACTGGTAGAACGATTAACTGGAACACCATCAGGGAAAAATTCAAAAGGGATAATGATTAGTCAGATACAAGCCCGAACGCCACAAATCATGGCCAAAATCATAGCAACAGGGCTCACACCTGCAGGTCAAGGGAGCAACCTGAAGTTAGATATGCTAGAAGCGGTAGACACAATAGCAGAAACAAGAAAAGTGTACATATGGGCTCAGTATGTCGCCGACATGCTCAAAACTATTTGTGAGAAATTCTAGGAGTCGACCGATATCATAAGGTTCCCCTCTCTGATAATATAGATAGTGATGTAACACTTGTTCCCAATTAGGGACAAGCAGTTCCAAGAACCAACAAAATTCCACATGTGGAGGTTCAAGCCATTTGTGCAAACTGGAACATTGAAAGAATTAGCATATGGAGAAGTACTGTTGGAAAATTGGTTCCAAAACCTGAAAATCCAGATAGCTAGATGGAGGGTGCCTCAGAACATCCGACGAAATCTACCGAAAACAAGTCATATTCAACTTGAGCTTGACCACACTGCAGTTTGGTATATGCAGGGAGAAAAATAAAAATAAAATCCTCTCGACTATTACCCAACAGTCGAAGATATCTTTTGTGAGCTAGCTCGACAATTCGACACAAAGTTATCCAAACCAGCAAAGGCTAAGGAAGTAAACCTAGCAATTGAAGAACCACTGATAGACCAGGAGAAGGAAGAGGACTATGAACTCCGACTACACATCAACACCTTCGTGTTGAAAGAAACACCAATAGACTACAATTATCAATCATACCACCAATGACCCAAAGGGGAAGTACACCAATAGAGTAGCAGGTAACCAAACTAGCTGAGAAAAGCATCAGTCCAGTTCATACATAGGAGGGAGGAGAAGGACTGGAGGAAGACATTGAATCCAACAACCTAGAATATTCTATAACCAAAGACAAAATCAGAAAACTAGCAAGGGAAATAGCAGCCGCAAGAAAAAAGGAAACTAAGACAAAAGGAAAGGGGAAGCGCAAGCTGATACTTTCAGAATTAGAAGATGAAGACGAACTAGTAGCTATGGCCATCGACATCATAGAAGAAGTTGTAGCGGACAAAGTTCCGGTCAAGATATAGTTCAAACGCTTTGTTGAGTCAGGAGCACAGCAAGGTCGACCGAAAAAGGTAAAAACTACAAACATTTCAATGGCTGAAAACATTGTTGATTTAGTTTCTACACCTCCAGCCCCATCTCCGACCCAGATTACACACGAATAAAATCCACAGATACTCACCATAAGCCTAGTCGACATATGCAAAAATGCTATGCCAGAAACCTTGAAAGAGAGGTTCGAATAGGACTGTGATTTCCAGGCATACATTGAAAAATTTCCTGAACTACTCACCTCTATCCATAGGATCACCACCAAATGTCCACTGATTGAAGCTAGTGGATCAAGGCAGCTCATTCCTCAACAACCTGGACAAATACCCCAGAAACCAAGATCTGTGGGAATTATAAAATCGACATTTTTGAGGAACCTCAATAAGACATCTCAAGTTGTCGCAAGTCGAACTTCATATTTTATCCCTGTCGACATCCCACACCCTCCATTAGCCAGTGATCCAGTAAGAGATGTGGAAGAAGAGAACCTGGAAGAAATCAACTGGGTAATCATCAACCTATTCTCTGATGACCTAGAGGATTCACCACCACAAGTCGAGGACCCAAAAACAACTAACAATATCCCCACTACACCAATTACACCCAACCATTCACCATCTCCACCACCACTTCCCAATCCAGAACCATCTGTACCAGAACCATCTATACCTAAAACCTGTGTACCAAATCCCCCAGAGACACATCCAGCTGCAGATCTCACCCAAGAAATCCAACCAGAAGTTCCACCGACTGTTGCAAATTAGCAACCAGAAAACCCACCATAAGAAAATCAACCATAGGAGAGTCTATCCGTTGTAGATACACAGGTACAATAGCAGACAGAACAACATAAACACAAGAGGAAAAGAGACAAAAAGAAGAAGGACCACCAAAAATAATCACAGTTGACAATGGTCCACATTAGCCAACTTGGGTTGACTACTACAGTCGATGAAACAAAGCTAAAGGATAGAGAGTTGGGACAACTCTTATAAACTCTGGCCACTGAAGCAAAAACAAGAAGCCAGATCAGACGTAAGGAGCTTGACGACATTGAAAATGAGCAAGTTGAATTCCTGTCAAAATGCAGAAACTTAGCTCAATCTATAATACCAGGGCTGATGGAAGTCGAAAACGACAAGCCACTAGAAAAATCATATCAACTATTTGAGAGTGTGGTGGTGACCCTACAAGTACACATGCAAAATACAAAAGAAGAGCCAAAAGAAGAGACATCAAGATTATTAATGCAACAATACACAACATTCTTAGAAGCTTACAAAGTGCTGTAGGACCACATGGAAGAATCTGTCATTACAGAAGAGGTACTCCGGGACCGGCCTACTTATTATGAGCAAGTATTCTAGCAGACCCCACAGACTTGAGAACATATTCAAGCATTGGAAAAGAGAAAAATCACTGAAGAAGCACTGAGAAATACAATACAAGATCAAATCATGCTGGAGTCAACCAAACTGTAGAGACTCGAAAGACAAGCACACCAGTGGGTGTAGCAAGCACTCCCAAACTTGGAGAAACTAGATACCATCTGCCCACAAATGAAAAGACTACTTGAAACAACAGAAGAAAAATACCAATTCATGGGAACCAACATGGAAATAATATCATACCTTTCCATTTAGGAGAAGATGTTGACCTTATCAAGCATCACAACACTGACCATTGACATCCAGAAAGTACTACAAAGTTGGACATAATTTCAACACCAACTGGTTGTTACAACAGAAGCAATCGTTGAAGTATGCATATAGAAATGACCAACCATCTGACTGCATAGCCCATGAAAACAAACAATAAAGTAACTATCTAAGACAGTAAGAGTTTTGAGTACGTCCCTTGTTTCTTTGGGACGAAGAAAGATTTTGTTCCTGGGGGAGATGTTGGAGGAGCTAGTCGGTGAGCCGACTAATTATAGATTAGGTCGGTCGCATAAGTTCATGTCGGTTGACTGAACCGATAGGTAGTTATATGTAACTGTTTGTAAATCATATATATTAAGCTATTGAGCCAGATGAGAACTTGGTTAAATTCTATGTTTGTATGGACCCTCATGATATAATATAATCTGTTATTCTACATCTATGTTCTTATCTCTTGTCTGTTATGTCTGTATGCTTTAATGTGTATTATTGGTAACCCTCTGTGATCTATGAGATTACAACAAGAGCCTTTCTAACATGATGTCTGAATAAAATTTTCCTATCATGATGTGTGAATAAAGTTTCCTATCATGATGTGTGAATAAATTTTCCTATCACGGTCAGATATAAGTGCTGAGCCTTTCTGATATGGTTCTTGGATGTGTTCCTCCCATGGTTGGATGTGAGTGCTGAGCCTTTCCGGTATGGTTCTTGGATGTGTTCCTCCCATGATCAGATGTGAGTGCTGGGCCTTTCTAACATGGTGTTGGATGTGTTCATCTCATGGTCAGATGTAAGTGCTGGGTGGGCCATTCTGACTTAGCATCAGATATAAGCGCTGAAGAGTACCTACATGGAGGCTAGGCCTACAACCAGCATGAAAAAGGGCTGGCTCTGTAGAACTTCTTGTGATGAGAAGAATGAAGAGATAGCACCATTTGATTGAGATAGTGGAAGTAGTGATGATGATGATGATTTAGTGATGATCTAGATCCAGTGATGATCTAGACTTGATGAAGATGACTTGACGATGAAGGTGACTTCAAGATGAAGATGACTTGATAATGATCCAAATGATATAGAGAAGAAGACTTGTGCTGATAAATTGTGTCGAGAGAATACCTTCCTAGTTAAAAGGGAGTGTTGATGTATTTGTAACTTTCAAAATGTATTCACTTGTATATCTTATGTATTGTACCCCGATGTTTATTCTGGGAAGTATCTATAATGCAATTGAGTCATGTCATGCCCCGGTGTTTCGATCGGGAGATTCAGTAATGTTAAAAATTCATGTAAAGTCATTGAGGTTAACCCTCCATTGTAAGTCAGGGCAATAGTCCCCACAATTGTGTCAAGGTTAACCCTCCTTGTTGATCGGAGGGCAAAGTCCCCACAGTTGTGGGGCACTAGGTTTATTAGACTCTCCAAGAGATGTCAGCCCTAGTAAGTAATTATTAAGTGGGGCCGAGATGTTGAAGTGGACATCAAGTGAATGAAAGAATATAAATAGAGAGTGAGCCTCTCTATTTATCACACACACACTCACTCACTGGGGCGCATGAGTGAGAGAGGATAAGCTCTCTCAAGTAAGAGAGGGAGAATAGATGTGGAGATCATCTTTTATGTTTTCGGGTTTTACTGCTGCCATTGGTGCTCATTCTATCTTTGAGGAAGTTGCGGGGTTTTCTCCTTTATGGTTTCCCCAAGGAAAATTCTTTGTGTCTCTTGTCTCTTGTGT
Source organism: Pseudotsuga menziesii (assembly GCA_001517045.1). Classification (NCBI taxonomy): domain Eukaryota; kingdom Viridiplantae; phylum Streptophyta; class Pinopsida; order Pinales; family Pinaceae; genus Pseudotsuga; species Pseudotsuga menziesii. Next base: position 81,308 of record LPNX010945366.1, read on the forward strand.
TTATTGTTGTGCATGTTATTCTCTCAGATAAGATCCTAAGATAATGCTATCTTGAATGATAAAAATCTAACATCTTTCACAAAAGGAACACAATGGATTCAAAAGCATAATGGTAGTGAACTTACTTCTCCCTTCAGATAGTCCTCGACAATTCATGTTAACAAAGAAGTCAAGAGATTTGAGAAAAACAAAATTTTAGAAGATGAATCCGTGGGGAAGAGGGTAACAAACACAACAGTGATTTTGGCACCAATGACTAAATTCTAAGAAACAATGCCAGAAGAACTAGTCATGGAGGCATCTCAAGCAACACGATCTTCTGTAGATTTACCAGGTAAGAATTTGAATCATGAATCTATCATTTATTTTATCTCTTTATTGTTTGATCATCTGGGTAAGAGTTGTTTGAATAAACCCTCCCCCTTGAATCAGACTCTACTTCCCCTTTCCCTCCCTGTCTATTTGTTGGAAAATGGTGTGGTTAATGAAAAACCTTCCTCCCACAAACCACTTTCCACACACTCTAGAACTACCTCTTCCTCATTTCTATACCCTATGGAAGCTCCCATTCACTCCCACCTTAGGAATTGAGAGGCCTCTAACCTTTCATGCCTTCTTCAACCCCTGTTAGGGTTGGGTAAGAACCCCCCTGGCTCCACTAAAGGAAGAGGTCATGGTATACCCACACACTTATTTGCATCACATGATAAAGCTTTGTAGGAACAATTGGAAAGAAAACAAAAATCAATTTCAGGGGCACTTAGAGGAGTGAACACCTTGTAAGGGGTTACCCAATGAAATGCCTCTCCTTAAACTGCAAGGGTTTATCAAGCTCCCCCAAAAAACTTTCTCTTCGAAGTTTGGTACAAATACACCAATCTAAGATTATTTTCCTACATGAAACTCTTGGAAACTGTGAGGATGTGCTAAACATTATAAAGTATACTCTTAAAAACATGTATTTCATTTCTCAAGATGCTAGTGGTCACTTTGGAGGTTTATTGATTGAATGGAATCCATAAAATTTCAAGGTTTTGAATTCTTGGAGCTTTATTTCAGGGATGGGGTTAGAAATTTATCAGGTTGAGCTTGACTTTGCTTTTACAGTTCTCAACATTTATGGACCATATGATGAACATGTAAAATATTAGAATTTAGTATGAAAAAATCATTCTTTAAAGTTAAGAATCTTATCATTGGGGGTGACTTAAATTTAACATTAGGAGCACATGAAATATGGGGATTGAGGGAAAGGGTAGACCCTTTTGCTGATTTATTTGAACAAAAATTAAGGGAATAGAAATTGTTGGATGTATATTTAGTTAAGATAAAGCCTACATTGACAAATAAAATAACATGAGATAACATAATCACTAAGAGATTAGACTGGTTTTTGGTGGAAAACAAATTATTGGATCATAGTTTAATGTTTAGAAAATGGGTGGACTCGGTAGAGGTATCAGACCATATTCCTATTGTATTGGATATTCAAGGTGGAAATCGAAAGCTAGCCAGCCCTTTCAAATTCTATGCGACTTGGATGAATAATGATTACTCCCTTTCTCTGATCAAATCCTCTTAGATTCCATATAACCCAGAGGAATGGGGATATGTTACTCTTCAATTTTCACCAAACCTTTCCTCTATGAAGCAAAAGGTTTAAGAATGGACAAATTTTTTTTTGGCATATGATTAGGAGTTGAGGCAAGTAGAACTAGAGATTTCATCACTACAAGATGAATATGGTGGGGGATATATATATAATGAAAGAAAGTAAAAACTAAGTTCTTTGGAATAAACAAGAAGAAAAATACTAAAACATCAAGAGGAGATCTGGAGGCTAAAAAGCATAGCTATCTGGCTTGAAAGTGGGGATGAAAACACACACAAAAATTCAAGCTTTTGCAAAATCCAGGAAACTGCAAAATATGATCTTGGAGTCAAAATACAAAAACAATAATTTGGTTTCCTCCTTTGAGGGAATGGCAAATATTGGTGTCAAACATTTTCAGAATTTGTTTAAAGTGTAATCTTAGGCCACAATCACAGTGGTGGCCAAATTTATTACACAATGTTTAAAATAGGTTCTATCAAAATCCATTTCAAGGGAGGAATTTGAATTTTTAGAAGGAAGGAAGATTCATGAAGCCATTGGGGTAGCTCAAGAGGGTCTACACAACATCAAATTGAAAGAAGTTAAGAGGGACAATATTGAAGATTCAACTCTCAAAGGATTTTGATAGAGTCAGATGGCTCTATTTGAGACTCCTAATGAGTCATTTGGGTTTTGATTATCCTTTCATTAAATGGGTCATGAGCTGCATCACTACATTTTCCTTTACAGTTCTCATCAATGGATCAACATTTCCCTTCTTTAGTCTTGAAAGAGGACTTCATCAATGATGCTCGCTTTCCCCTCTTCTATTTTTGTTGGTGGCTAAAGGTATTAGTAGAGCTCTTATTGATGCCAATCACATGAGTCATTTAGCTAGTATTTCTATCACATACATGCTTTAGCTAAGTCATCTCATTTTTGTTGACAACATTCTCATTTTTTATGATGGCTCTATTAGGGACACTAAAAATATAGTAGATATCTTAAATATCTTTGAAAAATCCACATGGATGTAAATAAACATGCATAAATATTCACTATCGACTATAGACTTGGAAGATACAGAGACTCTTCGATACTCCACTCTCTTCCCTTTTAAAAGGAAGTCACTTGATTTGGGTCTCAAGTATCTAGGATTTAAATTAAAGCCAAACAATTACAAAAATAAATATTGACGTTGGTTGATTGCAATATTAGAGAAGAGACACAATAGCTAGAGCCACAAGTGGATTTCTAGAGATGGAAGACTGGACCTCATAAATACTGTTCTGGAGGGAATTCTAGTTTATTGGATGTCCTTGGCTTGGATTCCTAAAGGAATCTTGCAGAAAGCAAGGAAATTATGCTTCCGATTTCTATGGTCTAGAAAAAATGAGAACTTGGTTCTCGAGAAAAGGATGGAGAGATGTATACTCTTTAAATGTCTTTGTAAAAGTCCATAACCATTGGAATAATTGCGTTAATTTGTTGTGTTTCTCTCATATTCGGTTATCTGACAGTCTTGATGAATTAGTCTAGGTCAAATATAAACATGGAAGTTATACACCAAAGTTGGGATACTAGGTACTGATAACTATTCCTCCTAAAGCGGAAATCAAATAATGGTGGAAAGGGATTTGGAAATTTAAATGTATGCAAAAGGAAATAATGTTAATGTGGTGAACCTTATCAAATAAGGTACCGATTGTTATTTGCACAATAGCAGGAGTCATTCTCCGAACTTGTGTTGTATCAAGTCAGGACTTTTGAGTCATATCAAGTCCTATATTTATATCCTCGTGTGTTGAGGTGGAATGCTTGTATTATAAATTATTGTGAGTGATATCAAGACTGTAAGACTTTAATTAATATCAAGTCAGACTTTTGAATGATATCAAGTCAAGTATTTTCATAGATGGTACCCTATGAGATGGACCTCCAGTTATGCAAATGAGCTTGTGAGTAAGATCAAGCTGGTCTTGTGAGTGATATCAATACTATAGAGTTGTGAGTAATATAAAGTCCTATAAATATCCTCATTTGATGAGGTTTCATACTTTACTTGGTAAAGTGGTTATACTATATGATGTATTACTATTCATGGTCACTGAGTTCTATAAGTATCCTTTATGGATTAGCTACCCCTATAGTGAATTACTTTAGCATATCACTATATGACCCGGGGTAATATGATACGATCATCAATATGGAATAATTATTTTGAGTATGATATGATAAGATGGATAAATAATTAATACACATGTGGACCATGCAGTAAATAATTAATGATAATGAGATAAAGCATAGAGAAAGACAAAATGATTTGAAATACCCATGCATGCCTTCAGTGAACTCGAATTGTAAAGGTTTCAGTAAAGCCTCAATTGTAAATTAAATAATGTTTCAGTTAGATAAGGAGTCTCTCCTTGATTCATGCAAAGTGCTTGTGCATCACTACAACAAATCCTGGAATTAGCGTCCCATTTAGCATCCCTTTTTAGTGTAATTTTTTTTTTACATTGAGTGGTCAAACTAGACGCTAAATGGGACGTGCCATGGACAAAAATTAAAAATTATTTTTTTGCTTCCTAGATAGAATCCTTTATGACATCCAAAATAGTGTCTGTTTTTTTGCTTCCAGAATGGCTTCCAACTTTGATTCCTAAAAAATGTCAAGGATTGCTTCCTAAATAACGTCTTATTTTGCTTCCTAGCGAGTGTTGACTTTTTATTCTTAAATGGAATCCCCGTTAGCGCCATATTTGCATCCTTAATAGCACCATGTTATCATCCAAATTAGCATCCAATATTGCATCCATTTTTGCTACCACTTTAGCATCCCATTTTGCACCATGTTTTACTTCCAAATATTTGTCAATTTTCGCTTCCGAATTTGCACCAATTTTTTCTTCCTTTTTTGCATCGTGTTTTGCTACCAAAAAGACGCCAAATATTTCTTCTATTGTTGCACAATTTTCTTCTTCTTATGTAGCACCATGTTTTGCATCGAAATTAACGTCTTATTTTGCTACCATATCAACACCGTGTTTGGCTTCATCATTAGCGCCACGTGTTGCATCCTATTTAATGCCTAGTTTCATGTCTTATTTTGATACCATATCAACACCATGTTTGGATTCATCATTAGCGCCATGTGTTGCATCATTTTTAATGCCTAGTTTCACATCTCTCATTTTTTGGTCACTAATTTAGTTTTTTTTAGTAGTTTTCTATACGAATTTTGGTCACTTATCTCTCATTGTTTGGTCACTTATCTCTTATTTTTGTCTTACTAATTTAGTTGTTTGTAACTGATATTATAATATCATTAGGGAATGGAGGAATCAAACCAACAACCTCCTGCTTCTAAGTAAGGCACTCTTCCATTGAGATAGCACCCTTTAAGAATTTGGGAACCTAACTTACAGAGTCCTCTATATGGTAAAAATTATCAATACACAACTTTGAGTATCTAATGGTCGGAAAAGGATGATAGATTGTATAAGTTCACAATATATGATCAAGCAGGTTATGAAATCCATAAACCTTTTCTAGGAATTTTGAACAAACTCAAGAAATTTTCTTAATGGGATTGCAAAAATCACCATTCCTTAGCAACCGTAAGTGTACCACTATATGAGACCTATCAACAACAATTACCTTAGTGTGGATGCCAAGGATATAGTAGATAAGCATGATCATCCTAGAGCCATGTATAAGTGGAGCAATAAGGAGAATCAAAAGAGGATGATCAATCCAATAGTTGGTGCTTCACATGGATCCTATCCAACATGGGAGAGAAAAGTTCCTTCTTCCATCAAGCTAATGAATATCCACAAGAACAAATGGTTAGGATATATTGTGATGCCAATTCATAATGTTTATTTGCTTCCCAGGGTAATGTTGCGGTGCTTTCACTGGGAGATCTACATTATCCCCAACAACATTGTATATTAGCATATTCATTGGGACATAGAGTATAGGATGAGGCTGTATTTTTATCTTTTTCTTTGTAAAACCAGGCATGATTTGAAACACTGGGAAAAGGAATAGAATCAGATATACTTAACAAAATACAATCATGACAGGGCATAGGACTATACTCTATAGTCATTATGCATATGTTGAAATGGGTATAATTTCCTAAGGACTATGAACAACATCCATTTAAATATGAATGCAAAACCTTCCATGTCATAGGAATACTCGATGGTAGTGAACTTATTGTTTCTAACATAAACAAACAAAGAAGCCAAAAATGGAAGCTCTAGGGGGATACACATAACATTAGAACGCAAAATCAACGACCTAACGAAGTGCCATCTAGATTTTACATTGTAAACAAGAAATCATTAATAATATAGACAAAATTGACTATGGTCATAAAATAAGTCATATTTCAATTACTTATATCACAATGTGATTACTCTATTGTTAAGGTTTCCATTTTGGTCACTACAGAAAGATCTTGTCATGAAAAAATCCATAATCTTTAGAATCCCATTATTATCAATTGGTAGATAATATCATATTTAAATCATAAAATGCCATGTTCAAACACTTGTTTCAATAATCATATCTCATCATGAAATAAAGAGAAGAAAAAATATTGATAAAATCAAGAAATTAACTTTGATGTCCCAATGCAAAACTTGGTTGATATGAAATTGCATACATTTATTTACCAACACAACCTGCATCATACAACACAATGTAGTGTTTAGATATTAAGAACTAGAGCAGTGTTGTATTATTGAAGACTGAACAAGAATGTCCTTCAACTTTTTTAATTATTCTTAGTTATTGAGTAAGTTGCTATAGATTTTATATTTAGGGGAGTTAAAAAAATTGTGTTTCATGTTAAGACGAGGTGCTAGAATAAGTGACGCTCAATAATATGTTAGGATCCCTAATATATTATGTATTAATGTGTAATAAATATCATGAGTGTTAGTGACCAATCAAGTTAATGAATAACAATTAGTATTGGTAGTTAGGGATGGTCATGTAGAGTAAGTAATTAAACCACAATGAAAAGTTTCTAACAAATTGTATGAGTTAACTCAATTAATATGTATTTCTACATCTCTTATATTTGACAAGTGTTCGATGTTAAAGTCCAACTTTCACTGCACTAAATAGCCTCAAGGAGACAACAATGTCGGCTAAAGATACCCTCCTTTTGAATATGAGTTTGTATTCTAGAATGTTACTGCACATTATAACCCTTGCAAAAACATAGATTATGTTTGCATAATTCCATCCATACACTCACTTCCAAAGTTGTTTGTTTTGTATCTAAAATGGGATTGATCAAAAAATTAGGAAATACAATAAATATATAAATATATGATATGATCCTAACAATGTAATAAAGGAGAATAAAATAAAACAAAATTGAAAGAATGGCTCATGAAGAAATGCTAATTATTCCGTGGCCCTTGAGCCCAATGATAATTATTCACGGACGTAGGCCCTTGATTTCAATTCCCAATTGTTACCACTACTTTGATATATGTTTATGGTGCACAATACCTTCTAACTATGCTCATTTTCTCAATGAGAGAACAAATATTCCTTACAAAGGTCATGTGTGGTAGTTTGATGTCTCGTTTATGTCCCTTGAGATAAAGGAACATTATTTAAGGAATAGGCCCTTGATTTTGTCCCCCAACCATTGGCATGGACCTAACACATTTTTATAGTGCACAATACCTCCTAACAACATATGAGGCCTAGGATCCATTGCATAGGTCACGAGGGATGGTTTGAGGCCTTCTTCATGGCCCTTGATACCAATGATCATTATTCAAGGCATTGGGCTCTTGACTTTATAAACCTTTATGAAGCGACATGTTTATTAAAAAATATAGCATCTACTAATTAAGTAATTAATTCCGTTTTTCATTTATCTTTTCCAAATCCCATGGGATTCCAACCCTTTCCAAATATCATGGGATTTCCCTTTGAAAATACCATGATATTTCTCCCCTTTCAAAATATCACGGGAAAGCTCCAACTCCATGGGTTTGAAACTACTATTTCACATTTTACTTTTTCACATGTACCTATTTTTAATATACTTGTAAACATATATATAAATCAATATGGATATGCTCCCCCTTTCTTGCAAATGTATTGACAGAACATTTGTCAAAACATGTTCAATGTAATGACTTAATATGACATCAATTCTTTGAATTCAATGACAATAGTTCCAACAGGAAGTCCATTACAGATTGAGGTTGCTTACTAAAGGAAAATAACCCCTTCCCATGCAATGAGTTTAATTGTATAACATTTTGGTCTTCCCATTCACTAACCCATGACATGTTTACTTATACTTTTTTTCTACTTCTTACAATATGGATTATTATAATTTTTTAATTAGAAAATGGTCATTATTTTAACGAGTGATACATTGGAACACTATTCTGATGAAAATAAAACCACTATGATAAAGCCATGTGACTTGGGATAGAAGTGATGAAAAATTTCTTCATTAATATTTTGATTAAAGGTTTTAATACATAACCGTGACTCAGTTGAGAGGAATATTTAGAGTAATCCAAGCACATTGATGTTGTTGCAACCATGGAGACAATCATGCACGTGTTGATAGTACTATTCCATGAGTGAGGTGGAGACCTGAGATACAATTTAACTAAAATTTTCAGTGCTAAAAGGTTGTGTATAGCACAATATGCAGTCCTATATACCCCCATGATAGGTTTAAGAAACAAGGTGGTTATTGAACTTGAAGAATATTATGAAAAAATATGCATCGAGGAAACTAATGCCATCTTTCGGAAGTACCTACCGTCTTCAACTATACATGATTTAGAGAAAAAAAAGAACCTTGATAAAAGGATGAAATTAAACAACTATTTTTAAGCCATAAAATTGGAAAGGTTGATCCTCCTAAGTATGCTAATTCAAGTTCTGTCAAGTTTGTAAGGATTTTTTGTACAGTGTAATCTATACCAATATTATTAATGAGACATAAATGTGTATATATATATTTGGACACCTAAAAATCACCGATATCAATGTCTCATCTTGATTTTAGACTCTCTTGACATGCTAGAAAACCCAATCAAAGCCAAAAATCTAGAAGACAACTATGGACCATTATGATCAATTTCAGAGACACAAAATATTCCACAACCAATACTTATTCGGAGTCTAGTTTTTCTATTACCACCTATCAAGTCTCAACACTGTAATCTATAGGAGTATATTCATCTGAACCATGCCTACTTACCAATCTAGATCTGACCTATAAGGATAACAGAAATTTCCCTGATGGTACTTGGCCTTTGAATTCTTTCCTAAAAATTTATAAAAAACATTGGAAACAAGTGCCAAAATAACTGAACAAGCTTTGCACTTACAAGCATAATAAAAAACAAAGGTGTATGTTAAACAGTATGCGAAGGCAGATAACCAATATCTATTGTCTTTTTTCCCCTTCCCTTCCAAATATGTTACTCTTTACCAAGGTGTCAGAAGTTTGAATTAATAAATCATACATCAATGTCAGACCTAGATTTTCTAGATTGAATGAGGCAACAAATTGAGATAGAAGTGACAGTCCTAGGTGCACTCCTATAGTATATCCAACAAACTATGCTGACAAGATTGTATTGTTCAAAAGATTAGAAACTAAGGCTTGATTGTTGAAATCAGATCTAGATGAATACAATTCATTTTCTCCAGATATATTGTAGTAAGCATATTATCCATCCAGCTATCATTCTAATAAATTTTGGAGCTCACCCCTTACAACCACAATTCTATTTTCCTGTTAATATGTTGGAATATGCTAAAAATAAACCAACCATATATTAGTCTATGTTATTCACGTAATCTATTTCTGGTTGGTAGGATTGCAGTTGGGAGAGGGGTGCAGACCAGCTATCAACTCTATGCTTACAAGTTACTAATAACATTTTTGTTATAGATTGTGGGCATATGCATAGATCAATTTTTCATTGACAATTTGCAATGACCATTAATGGATAAGGGTAGCTCAACTTTATTATTTTATCAACTTTATTATTTAATATTACAAAGAAGTTCAAAGTTCCCCACAATCATAGTAGTTAGGGTTTTGTTATGATTTGAATACTAGAAAATGCCCCAAAAATGGGATATTTTTTGTATGAAAGACCCCAAGTCCCATGTGGATATCATGGATTTTGTTGTATTGAAACTCTTGGACGTCAATGGAAAACACCACTTATCTTCGTATCTCTATGCTTCTTTGAAATCTAAACCATTGCTCTCTTATGCTACATAAATAAGGATCTCTCATATCGTTATCAAGTGGCATCAAAATTCCAACCAATCACATGAATTTGGAATGGGATAATCATCTCTGCCTCTAGCTTGATGAAGTCATGTATTGAGAGCTTCAAATCAAGACATAGAATGTGACCAACAATTGGCATGTTAAATGATTTCCATTATGTACTTTTTTTTAATATTGTTTCCTTTGAGATGGTGCTTTCCACAACAAAATTCCTTCTTACTATGTATCCAACCATACCATGTCTAATTCGTGCATCTAATTTCTCCACTGTTTTCCATGCAATTGTTCCCTACATTGATAAACCACTTTGGCATTAAGGAATTTCGGTAGAACAACACAGAGACCAAAACATAGCAGTCTCTTCACAAGATACATAAAACAATTTTATTATCTTTTAGTGGTCACATTCCAAACCATGGCTAAGAAAACGATAGTCAATGTGAATGTGTGTCCTTTCTCATCATGATTGTGTAAATTATGTGAATGTGTGTCTCTGCACTATGTGATGGTTAATGTGATTGTGTGTCTCCTTTCTCAGTATGATTGTGAAAGCGTGACTGTGTGTCTCTGCACTATGTGACTGTGTTTTCTTTCTCAACATGACTATGCAAAGTATGACTGTATGTCTTTGCACTATGTGACTGTGTCCTTTCTTAACATGGATGTGAAAATTATGTGACTATGTGTCTCTACATTATGTGACTATGTTTCTCAGATTGCATTTATTTAATGTTGGAGTGCTATGTATGTTATATTTTATTAAATATTATAGCAGTATATCTTAATTGCATTTATCAATAGGATCACTAGAAGATAAAAAAAGCATAGAACAATAACACAAGTATTTTTCACCTAGGAAACCCATTTGGGAAAAACCCAGCAACCTTCATCTAGAGATGATAATTCTGAGATCATAGTACAATGAAGAAATAAAAAGGAAAAATATGGAAATTCCTTCCAATAATGAAACCCTGAAGATTAGTCTACTTCTAAGTTGCTGTGTAGCTGTCGTCTTTCCTAGAAAACTATGAATTGTTGTGTAGCTCCTACGCTACTATTATTTACTGAAATGAGGAGGGGCGCCTTCTATTTATACCATTTTCCCACCTAGAAAATAACTGGAGCTGATTTCACTTGGGGGTGCAATAAATAATTTTATATTTTATTATTTTATTTATTCTTTTATTGTTGGCTTTTCTCCCCAAGGATTACATTGTTCTTTCTAGGGTTTATATGAATAATTACATCAAGTTCAACTCCCGAAGGAGATCAATAAGAATATATTATGAAGTTGCACAAACTCCAACACTCCCTCTCAACAAAGAAGATATTCTTCGGTATTCATCAGCATCATCATCATCTGGGTTTCATATGTACATCTATACTGTCCCTGTAATCTCTAAATGTACTGAAGGTTGTATTTATAAGTTTGTTCTATCTGGATGTCTGATAGAGAATATTCTGCTACCTATCTGTCTCTACTACTGATGGAATACTTCCATATCGATCTAGGATGAGCACACGTGCATGACCGTCTACTACCTATTTGTCTCATATTCCAATGGGGTACTCCCATACCTGGCTAAGAACCTGAACAAGTAGAGGTACCTATGAAATCACACGACCATCTACTACCTGTCCGACTCATCTACCGATGGGATTACTCACATACCTGGTTAAGCACCTGGATGAGCAGAGGAACCTGTGTGAAACCAACAATCTACTACCTGTCCGTCTCATCCGTAGATGGGATTCCTCCCATACCTACCTAAGACCTTGGATGAGCAGAGGTACCTAGGTGAACCTGACCATCTACTACCTATCTGTATCATCTATCGATGGGATTTCTCCCATACCTAGATGAGAACCTGTACAAGTAGAGGTATCTGGGTGAAAGTATGGTAAATGTCTCTTAGTCATCTCTCCCTCTCGAGGAGGGATAAATTCTCTTCTGTTATAGCTCAAAATGACACATCTCTGCCTGTGACCACTTTTTCATGATTTCGTCGCATGTCGGCACTTCATGAAAGTCACTGAAAAAACACCTATATTGGAGGACCCATATCTTGAGTTCTGTAACTCCGTTTGACCTCATTTCTGTGCCGTTGGAAAGGTATTTCAGCTATCTAAAACTTTCCAGAAGACACCAAAGTCTGAAAATGCCCAAAAATACCTTAAAAATGCGTTTTTCATGTATGCACGACTCTCCTTATGTGCAACCCGCGCATCATGCGCGACTCTTGTGTTTTGAAAGTCGCGCATGCATATATTCGCGGGTTGCTCTTGTGTAAACTTGTGTATCATGCGCGGGTTTCCCTCCTTCATAGTCGCGCATCTGTTTCTCAGCATTAAAACATAAAAACACGCCTTTTGAGTTAGTTTGGGTAGTTATACAACTGACTCCTTCAGTTGTAACCACTTTGGCTTCGCCCCTAACTCTTCTTCATCATATAAATAGAGGTAGGGAGTTCCATGAAAGGGGACTTTGAATTTATGCATTGTTATGCTGGAGGAATTGGGACTCTCTTTGCCTACACCTTTGCCCTGGAGGTCTTCCCTTGTGTTGCAGAGCTTGGAGGCTGAGTTCTTTGGAGAAGAGAAACAGCAGATCTAGATCAAGGTTTCGTGAGGTGCCGACTTGAAGAGAAGGTATATTTGTACTTGTTTTCAAGATTAATAAAGATGTGATGTCCTTCTTCTTCCCAAATCATTGTTCAATGTGTGATTGAATCTCTGTTTCTGATCATATGATGATGTTATTCAGATCATTTGTTTATGTTTATTTGATTATCATTGTCTTATATGTGGTCATAATGGTTTGAGGAAGGTATAATTTGTTTTGCAGGTCTCTTGGAGTGAGAGGAGCAAGAAGAGGATTGAAGAGAAAGCTTGGACCAGCCTTCAGTTAATCAGGTGTGGACCTTTCTCATCTCTGAAACTTGCTGTTATATGCTTGCTGAACATTGTGCATCTCTCTTTCAACCCCAGTACGTTGATGGCCTCTTAAACCCTAGCCATAGGACACTTTCCTTTACAACAGAACTGGCGACTCTGCTGGGGATGCTGGGGGCAGTCTTTCAGCCTCTGTGTTTCAAGCTGAGGACAACCCGTCAACCACTGCGAGTCATGTTTACACTGTTGACAAGTCTACCCGTTCAAAACACAAGCTCAAGTTTCCTTGTAAGCTTTGTGAGGGAGACCACCTTACTTATAAATGCCCTTCTATTGAGGAGGTGCGAAGAGTGTGGATTCATGGCCATCCCGTTTTTGAACATTATGGAGTCTCTCAACAACCAGCCTCTCTTAGTGAGGTTGGACCCAGTCACCCAGCCTCTGTTGTTCACGCTGGGGGCAAACTCTCATCCTATGCTAGTCATGTTGAGAGAAAACAGTCATCCACTGCTAGTCATGTTGACTCAGTTGAGAAAACTGGTCGTTCGAAGCATCATATTAAGTTCCCTTGTGTGCTATGCAAGGGAGATAACCTTACTCATCTGTGCCCTGCTATCCCAGAGGTGCGAAGAGTGTGGTCCAAGACTCATGGATTTCGTTCTTCTGAACACCCTATAGTTTCTCAACCTCCTACTCAACCTTTGGTTGATCAAGTGGTCGAACAAATCTCAGACTTGGTCGATCCCACTCTTCTTTCGGAGAGTGTTCCTCATGTGATTGAACCAATGTCATCTTTGGACAATCCCACTCTCCCTTCGGAGAGTGATTTTCATGAAGCGGTTGAATCGATTCCAGTATCGATCAATCCCACTCTTCCTTTGGAGAGTGAAGTGTCTACTAGTCACATTCTCTTCACTGCCAGTTCAGATCTTACTGAACAGGGGGGCACTGAACTTGCTTCGGATCAACCCCCACCAAGCTCTCGGATTGCTTCCTTTGTTTGGGATAGCCTAGTTGAGCCGCGCCTTCCTTCCGCTGCACCTTTCCAGATAAAGGTCAAAGTTGAACCCTATACAATTGCTCGTTGCATTGTTGATGAAGGAGCCTCAGTTAGTATTTTGTCTGCTTGTGCTTGGCGAGGTATGGGATCTCCCAACCTTGTGTCGACTGCTAGTCAGTTACTGGAATTTGATAGAAGAACTTGTGTAGCCTTGGGAATTCTTCCTCAAACACCTGTTACTTTGGGTGGGAAGACCGTCTTAGTTGACTTCATGGTAATAGATGACCCTTTGGACTTTAATATGCTCCTTGGACGTGATTATGTCTATGCCATGCAAGCTGTGGTGTCAACATTCTTTCGTGTGATGTACTTTAATCATGGCAAAGAAATTGTCACTATAGATCAGTTGGATTTTCTTGATCCGTCTCCTGACCCAACTAGAGACCAAGTTTTTCCTTTTTTGATTCCCAGTGTTTCTGTAGACACCACCCCACCACAGGTGAACTATGTGGCCTCTTGTCATTTGTGTTCAATTGCTACTGAGAGGCAGCCTCTGTTTTCATGCTTACCTTCTCGGGACTTGGTCCCGGCAGTTGATCGGGTGAGTCATCCTATACAGATTGGAGAGCCTTCTCTCCACTCTGTCCATCCATTTGAAAGTCCAGATATGTGTCCTATCTTGGATGATTTCCTCCTTTCGGATGAAGTCTTCTTGGAGTCTTTGATACAGTCTAACTTTCTTTTTCAGTTGTGATTAAGTCTAACCCTGATTTGCTTAGTAAGCCTTCCTTTTTCTTATGTTGGTTTTTGTTGAGTCTTTTGATTCTTCATCTGAAAAGCAAGTCAGTGATCCTGATGAGTTTGATTTTTTCTTATGAATTTCTCAGCTCCTGTGATATTGAGTTTGTTCCTGCAGACTCTATCTCCCTTGTTGATTTTTGCTTCTCTTCTGAGGTTGATCTTATTGATTATAAACCCTCGAGCCTTGGTCCTATAGAATCTTCTTCGGTTGATTCTGCCTTGACTTTTCCTTTTGTAGAAGATAGCAAAGTCACATGTGTTTCTTCTAAAGTGACCCGCATCGGATCGTTTTTTCTGATGTTGTTGTTTCTTGGAGACAGGATTATTAGTTGGATTCACAACTGTTTATGGGTCTCACCTTGTTGTTCAAGCTGTAATTGCATTTGCATATGCCTTGCTCGCGCTTATGAGCCTGATGCTGGCTTCCACGCTTTTAGCTTGTTGTATAAGCCCTCATCTTTGTTCTCATCACCGCTTAGCCTTGTATCATTTTGCCTTTGCAACTTGACACCCTTTACCCTGAGGAGACGTTCCCCGAGTGTCCTTATCTTGCTCGCTTTCCTTGCATTATGCATAGGTTTGTTCCTTGCGCTTGGAACTAGTTTCGCCTGCCTATGACACTCGTCTCCTCACATTTAGAGCATTCTTTCTGCTCTCCTTCAAGCTCGTTAAAAACAGTAAGGAGGCCGCGAGTTGACTTTTCCGAACTCGTTAAAACTTCACGGGAAAGATTATGAGTTTCTTTAGGCCCAGGTATGACTCCTCAAAATAGACTTGACTGCCGAGTAAACTTGTCCATTCAGGC